>CM072527.1:18663451-19018451 GCA_036898135.1 Oncomelania hupensis | reverse complement strand
CTATATGCGAAAGTGTCGTGTGACTATAATCTACAAACAACAAGCTTGGTTTGAAGGTCCAATTTGAAGGGACAAACTATGGAGAGGCGATTCTTCTATTATAAACAAAATTAAACACAACAAAACAAGCAAACATAGCCAGCATCTTTACTATTGCGGCACTACTTTATTTGCAAGACTGCCTCAAATTTATGTCCCACCTTTGATCCATGCCATCTGTAAGAACCATGTTTTATGTGTGTATGCTATATTTAGATTGGAGGCGTATTTTGAGAAACCGCTGTCAATGGATGTAGGTCTACCATAACATTTCAAATAAAATGTTTTACGTTGAAAAGAGATGTGATCTCTTGAACGCTGCAAGTAATCTCTTCATGAATGTGCACATTTTGGATACTCTGAAGCCTTTTCTTACGATGTACAGTAGCCTACATAGTTTGGCTCAACAGCAAACAATATGAACATGTTAGCAAGTCAAAACGATGTGGAAACTTGTACAGAATGATGGGAAATATGTGCAAAAACAAAATGTGGAAAAGGTGTACAGTATGTTGGTAAAATATGTACACCATGATGAGAACATGTGTAGAATGCATGCTATTAGTGTAATGTAATAATAATAATAATAATAATAATAATAATAATAATAATAATAATAATAATAATAATAATAATAATGTATAATGTAATAATAATAATAATAATAATAATAATAATAATAATAATAATAATAATAATAATAATAATAATAATAATAATAATAATAATAACAGATAACAGATAATAGATATGCGCTTCTCCTTGAGGGGGTGTGCACTCTTCCCTGAAACCATTAATGCGAAGGGGCAAAAGCCGCAAGCGCGAGCTTGTTGTGAAACAGGCGAGTAAACTTTTTGGGTCCGGGGGCATGCCCCCACCCCCCCTCCCCGGAAAAAATAGAAAATAATGGCTAAAATCTGTGCAATCTGGTGCATTCTGGGCATTATTTTGAGGACTGAAAACAGTATTGTTTTGTAATAAAAGTCCTCTTTTAACCACCTCCCCCCCCCCCCCTTACACACCTCTCTGGAAACTCTGATGATAAAATTTACAATAGCCAACATCTTGCATAAAGACATATACAAAGACAGGTAAGGACAGGCAAATAAAACAAGAAATAGCCACTCACATCGGTTTTATTCATGTTTTTGATGCAAGTACAAGCTTGGTCACACACAAAAAAAACCCTGGAGCACTAAAGATTAGAGGTACACACGTACTACAGATTATGGTCATAACGAGGTAAGTTCCTAAAGAAATCAGTTCAGTGTCTTTCACAGAAAAGCTGCAGATAGTGCTTAGAAATAAAACTGGATTGTTGTAATATTTCTGTAACATCTATTCTTCTTATGCACACACATTGTCTTCGCGCGGAGGTACATGAAACTGTGTGGTGAGTGAGAATTAGATAGGTTTGTTATCTTCTTTCTTCTCGTTTTCTCCCTACAGTTGGTTTTTTGACCGCCAGGGGGGGAGGGGGTGTGTGCACGTGCACAAATGCACACCCCCAAAATCCGCCCCTGCAACAAACATATTAACCTCTCAAACATGCAGTGTAAAACTATGTTAGAAGACATAACAGAAGTAAAAAATAATTTAAGAACATTTGTAAATGACTGCATCCAATATCCTTATTGAAGAGAAGGAGGAAACCACAGTACCCGGCCAAAACCCTCGGTGGCCTGAATAGTCTCAATGTGTATGCATGTTGTAGTTGGTTCGGTTGCAGTGCATGTAAAATTAACAGTGTTTGGAAACAGTATTATAAAGTTGTTGTCAGAATGTGTCACATTATTTTTCACTGTTGAAAGTGCAGTTTGTTAAAGTACAACTGTCATAATTGTGCTTGAGCATGTACATTCTTGTTGTATTTGTGTGTGTGTTGTTTTTCACAAGTGGCATTGCGTTGTTCAGTGTAGGTTTTGTTATCCACTATATCACGCCTCTTTAGTGTTAGGTTTTTGGCTAATATTTTCTTCTGTGCTAGCTGATTGTGTGATTGCTTAGCTAGTTTGTGTGTGTTTCCAACTGAGTGCATGAGTGTATGATTATGTGTGCGTGTGAGCATATTATTACGAGTGTTTGCATATTAATTTTCTCTCTGTGTATACCATTATGTAAGTAAGCTTATGTGTACTTTGTTGGCAGCATAACAACCTACAGCCTACTGCTAAAAATGTATGTTCAGTACAGGGAACTTGATTTTGCAATGAAAGCAGCATTACGATTTAGAATATTATGTATTTTGTGATCTCATTGTCTAATACAGTGAATTAGTTAATTTCAAAAAAGTGTAATTATTTCAATAAATGAAAAACCTTTGATTAATTCATCAATGCCTTATAATCATAACCTTGTGTGTATGTTTGAGTGTGTGTGTGTGTGTGTGTGTGTGTGTGTGCGTGCACGCATAAGGGTGTGTGTGAGAGAGCATGCATGCAAGATTTTAAAAGTATATTTTGAAAAATTAGTTTCTGTCACAACGCATGTTAATACAACTAGGGATCAAAATCAGCAATCGTAAAACTTAAGCTGCAGCTGAACGGACTTGCACAACATTGTTAATATAATAATATTTAATAAAGAATTGCTCTAGTGTGACCGAAAACTAATCTACAAAACATATTCTTAAAATCTTGCAATGCAAACTTGGAAACACTACAGTCCATAACACAAGACGCATCACACGAATGAAAAATACACAAAATAAACACAATCAACATTTGCTGAGCAAAAATGTTTGTATTGATCCCTAGTAGATAGAGGACCCTAACTGCTGAGGGAAAATTAGAAGAACTGGCACAGGAGCTGAACCACTATCAATGGAACATTTTAGGTATCAGCGAACTGCGCTGGAAACGTCTAGGTGAAACAACGACCGACAAAGGCCACAAGCTTTATTTCAACGGGAGAGATGACAGGCACGAACACGGCGTTGGATTCTTGGTTCACAAAGACATTCTAGCCACTGTCATATGTTGCCACCCAGTCTCCAGTAGACTCATTACCATCCGTCCGAGAGCAGCCCCTTTCAACATCACCACCATCCAGGTCTATGCCCCAAAATCAAACTATGCCAACAGCGAAGTCGAGGATTATTATGAACATCTACAGGCTGTCCTTGACCAAGCGTCGAAGGACATAGTCATAGTGCAAGGCGACCGGAATGCCAAGGCTGGCCAAAATGCACACTAGACCTGGGGAGACACATGTGGGCCCCACTGCAACAACGAGATAAATGACAGAGGTCTGAGATTCTTCGAGTTTGCCAGATGCAACAATCTGATACTGGCAAATACGCTTGGTCTCCACAAAAAATCCAGACGATGGACATGGAACAGTCCCAGCGGGGAGCATCACAACCAGATTGAATATGTCATGGTCAAGACACGCTTCAGATCAAGCAACAACATTGGTAGGACACGCATTTTTCCAGGAGGAAACATCGTAGGTGACTAATTGAAGAGAGTAAACACAGCAAAGTGCACTAGACTGAAGTTCGACCTGGACAAACTGCAAGACCCAGAGGTGGCAGAAATATTCCAAGCCACAATTGGAAGGAAATTTACACCACTGCTCATTTTGGGAGCTGATGAAGTAGATGTCAACACCATGACCACCACCTTCAACTCAGCTGTGACAGATGCCGCCACTGAGATCCACTGAGCAGATTTTCAACCTCAGAATAATCTGGGAGAAATACCTGCAGCACAACAACATCTATATCATGTGTTTGTAGAATTCAAGAAAGCATTTGACTGAGTCTGGCATGCAGCTCTCTGGGTAAGCATGAGAGTGTACAACATCAGCCCTAAAATTATTGAAGCCATCAAAAGTCTGTATGACAAGTCTGCCAGTGAAGTCCTCCACAACAGCGCAATCTGGAACTGGTTCAGAACAGCAATCGGTGCTTGTACGTCAAGGATGCCCACTCTCTCCAACACTCTTCAACATCTTCCTAGAGCGCATCATGTCAGACGCCCTTGCAGGTCACAAATGCATTGTGAGCACAGGGGGTAGAGCAATCTCCAACCTCCGTTTTGCGGATGACATTGATGGATTGGCTGGAGAGGAACAATATCTTGAACAGCTGGTACAGAGGCTTGACACCACCCATAGGTGCAGAGAAGACCAAAATGATGACCAACAACATCAATGGCATCAACATGGACATCACAGTCCAAGGCCAATCTCTCAACACAGTGCATAGCATCAAATATTTAGGAGCCATTGCATAAGACAATGGGTCCCGACAGGAAATCCTCTCCAGGATCAAACAAACAACTGCTGCCCTGACAAGGTTGAAGCCCATTTGGAAAGACAGGATCATAAGTCTACATTCCAAGGTTAGGCTGCTGCGCTCCCTTGTCATCTTCATCTTCCTATACGCTTGCGAAACATGACCCACACTGCAGATCTACAACCAACAATACAAAACATTGAGGGGAGGTGCTACTTCTGGGGATTTCCTATACCCAGCACATCACCAACAACGAAGTCAATTCAATTCAATACAACTTTATTTATCCACATAGGGCAATTACAAGATTTAGAAGCAGCTCATATTATTAACAATAAATAAATAAATAAATAAATAAATAAATAAATAAATAAATAAATAAATAAATAATAAATAAAGAAGTTTAAAAAACAGTGAAATTTAAAAGTTTATCACACTATTTCATAAGCACATGTCCTACCATACAAACATAAACCAAACACAACACACACACACACCCACACACACCTACACACACCCATACACACACACGCACATACACACACACACACACACAAACACACCCACACCACGCACAGACCATCACACAAGCCATTGGACAACACGATGACAAGCTCACAGTGGTGAAGAAACTGAAACTCCGCTGGTATGGTCACGTCACCAGAGCATCAGGACTTGCAAAGACCATCTTGCAAGGCACGGTGCAAGAAGGCAGAAGAAGAGGTAGACATGCGACAGAAAAAGAGGTTTGCGGACAACATTCGAGAATGCAGCCATGGTGAAATCTTTTTTTGTTGATGGTCAGTCTTTCTTTCTTTCTATTTTTCTTTTTATCTGGTTCTTATTGTTGTTGTTGTTGTTGTTGTTGTTGTTATTATTATTATTATTATTATTATTATTATTATTATTATTATTATTATTATTATTATTATTATTGCTATTATTATATCTTTTTATATGTGTTATTTCCATTATTAATCAGTGATAGGCCCAAACTCTACATCAGCATTCAACTGCGGCAGGCGCTACACCATAAATCACCACCAGCAACAGCATCAGTGGCTTTACCATTATGCCACAAAAGTAGGCAATGATTAACACTATGCAAATGTAATGGGGTGGCCTCATCCCGTGCGCGCGCACCCCTCTTGTCGCCATAGATACGGAAATGCATTATGGAGGGTGCGTAATAGTTGATGTTTGCTGATCTCTGAGGGATCGTTGAGAAGCAAACACGACGTGAACTGAAAGGTTGTATTGATTCACTCAAACGTCTAACAAAAGGTTCTTTCTAGGAACGTCTAACAAAAGGTTATTTCTAGAATGTTCACTTGGAAGCTTCCTATATCACATATAACATAGTCTTGTAACATCTAGCAGTAATATAATAATTAGTAAAAATCACAACATTTAAATATGATAAAAGATGTAAATGAAACCAGTCTTACTAATAAAATTTAACCAAGATTATAAACAAGTCTATCTGACCTATATGCGATAAAACAAACCAACTTCATGTAAAACTTGAAACAGGTGTTTACTTTTGCAAACTGTAAATATCGCATTAAAAGGTATCGAACCTAAATATATTTCTCTTTTATCAACCAGATCAGCACATTCAGACATAAAATGGCGGACGGAAAAGGATTTGTCACATGCAAAGCACCACGGTGGTTCTTCTCCTTTTAAAAGGAAACTATGGGTGACATAAGTATGCCCAATAGAAAGGCACGCCAAAGCAGTTTTTTCTTTGCGAGTGGACGCAAAGTTAGACAAAGAAGCAGATAAATCTGGAAGAATTTGAAATAATTTGTTATTGATTTGATTAGACCATTCGGTCTGCCAGAGCCGATTACAAAAAGAGCTAGTCATACAACGCAGGTCAGAGCTCATCCAGTGTGTGAGTCTTTGTGTGTGTGTGCGTGTGTGTGTGTGTGTGTGAGTGTGTGTGTGTGTGAGTGTGTGTGTGTGTGAAAGCGATAGATAGATAGATAGATAGATAGATAGATAGATAGATAGATAGATAGATAGATAGATAGATAGATAGATAGATAGATAGATAGATAGATAGATAGATAGATAGATAGATAGATAGATAGAAAAGGTGAGATAGAAAGGGAGAGAGAGAGAGCGAGAGAGAGAGAGAGAGAGAGAGAGAGAGAGAGAGAGAGAGAGAGAGAGAGAGAGAGAGAGAGAGAGAGAGCTCAAATAATTAAACATTGAGGTAATCATGATTGTTGAGCTTGACAATTTTATTGACGATTGCACACGAACAACAGATAAGGGTTTGCAAGAACTTCTACCAATGGATATTTCTTGTAATAACAGCACCAAGAAAGCCGCCGCTGCCTTATATAAATATACGCACATCAATTCGACAATCACTGGTTGATTATTTCATTAATATGTGGCCGTTGTTGTTTTTCCCTATACATTTCCCTTTTAATATTTTATCTAAATACCAAATATTGGTAAACAAGATGAACACAAAAAATTATATTCATATATCAATTTAAAGTTAATGAATTTCCAAAATCAATCATGTGTCTAATTTTACGAGGTGGCAATTTTAAATTAGCAGCCAACGTTAAATGTACAATTTACAAATCACGGACCTGGCAGGAAAGAAAGGGAATGGAAAGTGCTGTACACAGACTGGCGATCAGAAAATTATCGAGCTCGTAGAGAGTTTTGCTATCCAAGATCTCCGTCAGAAAGTCAAAGCTGGACACCAAGATGACCAATATAATGTTTCGCTCTGTAGAAGACTTCAGGTATCAGTAACGTGCTTATACCAACGCTCGAAGTCTGTGAAGTCGGAGATAGCAAGCTGGCGGAGTGGGGGTGAAGTGGGGGAGGGTGGGAGTGACTGCTTAGGCCTCCTCCTGCTCGCCCTCCTCCTCGTCGAACTCTCCCTCCTCCTCAGCGGTGGCGTCCTGGTACTGCTGGTACTCGGAGACCAGGTCGTTCATGTTGGACTCAGCCTCGGTGAACTCCATCTCATCCATGCCCTCGCCAGTGTACCAGTGAAGGAAAGCCTGCAATGCAACGAGGGAAAATGTCAGTGACCACTTAACACGCAACGAGCAGGGATAAACGCAACAAGGGATAAATCATTGGGAACTCTTTCAAGCACAAGTTCGTACACATCCGGGTTTAGCCATTAGCCACGCTCGTTATTAAAGGGAAATCTGTGTGATTGAACACGATCATATGTTTTAAGACTTAGCCTTATCCATGTCATGGCAACTCGAAAGGAATTATCTGTTAGGTTTGCTCCCTTACCTTTCGGCGGAACATGGCGGTGAACTGCTCTGACACACGCTTGAAGAGCTCCTGGATGGCGGTGGAGTTGCCGATGAAGGTGGAGGACATCTTGAGACCTCTGGGAGGGATGTCGCACACGGCGGTCTTGACGTTGTTGGGGATCCATTCCACGAAGTAGCTGCTGTTCTTGTTCTGCACGTTCAGCATCTGCTCATCCACCTCCTTCATGGACATACGGCCACGGAAGATGGCGGCGACGGTGAGGTATCGGCCGTGTCTGGGGTCGCAGGCGGCCATCATGTTCTTGGCGTCGAACATCTGCTGGGTCAGCTCGGGCACGGTCAGGGCCCTGTACTGCTGGGAGCCGCGGGAGGTGAGGGGAGCGAAGCCGGGCATGAAGAAGTGGAGACGGGGGAAGGGCACCATGTTGACGGCCAGTTTGCGCAGATCAGCGTTGAGCTGACCAGGGAATCGCAGGCAGGTGGTGACGCCAGACATGGTGGCGGAGACGAGGTGGTTGAGGTCGCCGTAGGTGGGGGTGGTGAGTTTCAGCGTGCGGAAGCAGATGTCGTACAGAGCCTCGTTGTCGATGCAGTACGTCTCGTCCGTGTTTTCCACCAGCTGGTGAACTGACAAGGTGGCGTTGTATGGCTCCACCACTGTGTCTGACACCTGCAAATAGCCAATCAGCCAGTCAATCAATCCAATGATTCCCAACAATGAATCAATCAGAATGTTTAAAAACAAATCACCCAGTAATTCAGTACGTCCTGTTATGTATTCAAAGGTTTTTCTGGGTGAGGGTATTGTGTTGTGTTGTGTTGTGTTGTGTTGTGTTGTGTTGTGCTGAGAAGGGCGGGAAAAGAAATCGATGAGGAAGGGAAATCAAGAGAGAGAGAGAGAGAGAGAGAGAGAGAGAGAGAGCATCTTACCTTGGGGGAGGGGACAACTGAGAACGTGTTCATGATTCTGTCAGGGTATTCCTCACGGATCTTGGAGATAAGCAGTGTACCCATGCCTGACCCAGTGCCGCCACCTAGAGAGTGGGTCAGCTGGAATCCTGTAAACAGAAAAATAAGTAGATAAATAAATAAAGACATTTAATAAATAAATCAATACATACTCTGAAATAAATAAATATGGCATTTAAGATAAAATTGAAAAAAAACAACATCGGATTCAGCTGATGCGGGCGAAGCTTCTTTCCCCTTTTCGTTGCCTAGTGTTTCAGGTTATTTCCCTTGTATTCTGAGATTAATCCCATTTATAAATGCTGAGATAAATGGAAATGGACACATTTAATCTTAACAATCAAGTTCATGTTCTTTCTCCAGGGCCTATGAAATGGAAATAAGTGCAGGGAAGACCAAAATGATGACCAGCAACACCAATGGCATCAACACGGACATCGACATCCAAGGCCAATCCCTCAACACAGTGCATAGTTCAAATATTTAGGAGCCACTGTATCAGACAATGGGTCCCGACAGGAAGTCCTCTCCAGGATAAAACAAACAACTGCTGCCCTGACAAGGTTGAAGCCTATTTGGAAAGACAAGACCATCAGTTTACACTCCAATGTAAGACTGCTGCGCTCCTGTTACGACTGAGACGCGCACGATAGATCCGATCATTTTGTGTTGCAAAGCATGCAATAACAGAATGTATTTGCCTTTGATTTGATTTTGCGTTGTTGCTAGAAGAAGCCAGGGCCGGACCTGGGTAAAAGTCGAAGGGGGGGGGGGGGGGGGTTACAGATTCAGCGAAGCGCCGAGCCTTCTAGGGGGTCCGGGGGCATGCACCCCCTGAAATTTTTTTTTTTCAAGGATGCAAAATGGTGCAATCTGGTGCAATCTGAACCATGAAAAAGCCATTTTGTGATGGTCTGGGACTTGGAGCTTTTTGAACCCTTGAACTGACAAACTCTGGGGTACAAAAATTATCCTCTGCCACTCCCTTAAAAAAACACACATACACACACACAAACATTTATTTATCAGCAGAGATATGTTGTATACTATTATTATTCACTACTTTTTGTTGATCGTTAACGGTATAAAGCTTTACTTTGTAGTTTATGAACATCACCGCCCTGCTTTCACTTTTAGTCTTGCTGTACTAGGTTCCTCGGCATCAGTACCATTTGTGAATTGTATCTTCTGGCAAAACAGTTCACAGCCTCTTTGAAGTCAATATCCACATCCCTGTGCACTTTCAGTTAAGCAAGTCCGTTGAGTCTCTGTTGCCCCATTGTAGAGCGCAGGTAGTTTTTCAGGTTGCGCAGCTAACTGTTTGAACGCTCACACACGGCAGTAGTGACAGGCAGGGTGCAAAGGTTCTTTAGCATGATGAACAGGTTGGGATAAAAATCCCTGTCACAATGTTTCAGTGCTTCTGATGCCGTGGATGGGATGATAGCTGTCGCATTCTCAGCAGCACTTCGCCATTTGCAAACCCTCCGTTGGTATTCTGCATCAAGGGTAGCGTTGTCTGGTAGGTCAGACTCCCACAACATTGCCAGTGTCTTCACCCCTTCTGGAACCTGCATGAAACCATCCTGGTTGTCTATTAAAGTGCTTGGCACCCGACAGAGACCGTCAACTGCTAGGTCAGCATTTTTGAACCTCGAGTCCAATTCGGTTGACAGGTGTTCCAAGAAAGGAATGGCAATGCTAATCTTGAAATATTCTTCTGGAGTGACCGCAGCTTGGATGTCACGGAGAGTCTGTCGGGATGCTTGACGAGGAACAATAACATCAGTTGTCAAAGCAAACCAGGAAACAAACGCTGTGTCAACATCTCTTCTAATAGAAAACATGCAGTAACTGACCTCTTTTGATTTCACTGTAGGCATCGACAACATCTTTTGTCCTTTTCTGCAGCTTCACTGTCAAGGGTTTTAAGTAACGCAAACAATTGCGGACGACAACGAATGCAACGAGGAAAACACTGCTGCTCAAGGTGTGGAGAAAGCCAGTTGCCTTGGTCAATGTCTCACTGTCCCAACTGTCACTGTCTTCACACATTTGTCCCAAAGAGTCGTGAACAACCAGGAAGAGAGATGTATAAACCTCCAGTGCTTCATGTTTTTCTACCCATCTTGTTCTGCACAGATCAACAAGCTTTGTCTTTGTCGTATCAGGCTGAGATGCTACGATGGTATCTTCAAGTTTTCTTTGTCTCTTTGGAGAGTTTGAGAAAAACAGTGACAGTTCCCTCAGTGCTCCCGTCATGTTCTTCACTGCAGGCAAACCGCATGCTTTTACAATGCATTAAAAAAAATTCAATTTTTTTTTTAGCTTGGAGGGGGGGTTCCGGAACCCAGGTAACCTCCCCACCCACCCCCCTCCACCTGGGTCCGGCCCTGGAAGCTTTGTATAATGTTAATAAATTTCTTTGGTCCATATTTGTTTATTATCGACCGAAGCTTCTAGATAGGTCTGGTAATAGCTTAAGTGATCTTCTAACCTAAAGTACGTTCTATGACGTAAGACAGTGCATAGTTCCGGTGACGAGTTTATTTCGATAGGGTGTTATTGCGTGATGCAGGAATGTTCCAACTTTTTCTGGATTGCAGAGAGGCTATATACGTAATGCACTATCTACTAGAAGGGATGATTTTTGAAGTGATTTTCGGAAATTTATCTTGTATGCAGTTGTTGATGTTTGCTGAATAAAGGTGGAAAAACTTTATACGACGACCCCTGCCTTGTTGCTGAGTGAACAGACTGTGTTCATAAACGAATTCGAGTTACACATATTGAGATTCAAGCATCGGGGCTGAATCGACCTTTGATAAATAACCGTGTAACAGCTCCATTATCATCTCCATCTTCCTATATGCTTGAGAAACATGGACCCTTACAACAGATCTACAACGAAGAATACAAAGCATGGAGATGAGATGCTACAGAAGACTTCTGGGCATTTCCTATATCCAGCACATCACCAACGACGAAGTCCAACAGACCATCATACAAGCAATTGGACAACACGATGACATGCTCACAGGGGTAAAGAAAGTGAATCTCCGAGAGTATGATCACATCACCAGAGCATCAGGCCTTGTAAAACCATCCTGCAAGGCACGGTGGAAGGGGGCAGAAGAAGAGGGAGACGAAAAATCTGGCAGGACAACATTCGAGAATGAACTGACTTGACACTGAGCGAAGCCATGAGGGTTGCTGAGGACAGAGAAAGATGGAGTACGCTTGTTAAACGATCATCTGTGGTTCCCCAGTGACCTTCGAGATACGGGATAGGATGGGATAGCAATCTTGAACACTTACTAACAATAGAATCTTCTGTATTGAACGATGTTTTTCTTGCTGAAAGTTTACAAAGAATTACAAAACAATATATTCAATCAGCTTGCCACACCCGACCTCATTGTTCCTGGAACCGTATTTGACGATGGGGGTTCAGTATTGGGGGAAAATGTCAGATAGTCAATAGTTTTAAAAATCCATTTGCATGATCTCACTACAACTCACCCTGGAGACAGTCGCAGCTCTCTGCTTCCTTCCTGACAACGTCCAGCACGGAGTCGACGAGCTCAGCGCCTTCCGTGTAGTGACCTTTGGCCCAGTTGTTGCCTGCCCCTGACTGGCCGAAAACGAAGTTGTCGGGTCTGAAAAGCTGTCCGAAGGGTCCGGAGCGGACAGAGTCCATGGTACCAGGCTCCAAGTCGATAAGAATGGCCCTGGGCACGTATTTGCCGCCTACGACATACAGCGAGTTAACCATTTAATAATGGTATGTATGTATGGTACGAAATAGTGTAATAATGTAAGTGTTCAGAATATATATATCAAATCATTCAAATCAAGTTGTCTGATACAATGGCTCCTATAGATATATATATTCTCAAAATCCTAAATACATAGATTACTACATAGTCGATACAGGACTGTGCATGCTTACTCTTCTAGCTGTTTAAGTCTTTTTCACACACAAAGCATTGTTCGTGTAGGGAAAATAAACCCAAGATAGACTCCTTCTGTTCTGATCTTGTCTTCATTCTGCTTCTTCTTTCTCATCTGCCCCTTCTTCTTCTCCACCTTCCCACGTTCTCTTTCCCATTTTCCCGCCTTTTATAATTTAATGTTCGTCATTTATAAGGCGCCTTAGCCTAAGGATCAAGGCGCTGGCCGATACAGGATCTAACTCAAACCGTCCGAGACGCCCACCCGCAGCCTTTGGCGCATGGTATGACGCCCGGACAACTGAGCACAATCCTGGGCAGCCAGGGATGGGGGAGAAGGACCAAGTGCATGCTGGGTGTGTTCTTGTTACCGGCACTCACCCGTCTAGGACATGAGCGTCAGGATCTTTAAAGTCCGTTATGATGGAATGTATGCGACACACAGACTAGACCTCGGTTTATACTCTCATCCGAAGGAGTAGGAAAACAGGAGTAAAGTGTCTTTCCCAGAGACACAACACAATGGCTCGGCCAGGGCTCGAACCCGGGGCCTTCAGATCCTCAAGCCGAAGCACTACCATTAGACCACAGTGCCTCCCAATAATACTTCTTGTTCCCATTCCCCAAACATTCTCTCTCGATCTATCCCCTTCCTATTTAATTTCGTATCCATCCTCTTCCGTCTCACCTGTGGCTTCATTGTAGTAGACGTTGATACGCTCCAGCTGCAGGTCCGAGTCACCGTGGTATGTGCCAGTGGGGTCAACGCCGTGCTCGTCAGAGATTACCTCCCAGAACTGAACAACACACAGAACAGAATGGTGATAATAAAAAATATTTTCAGATTCAGAATCAGACATTTTATTTACAACAAGGATGTAAATTTTAGGCTATGAACCTAATGTGACAATTTGTCCTTGCATCTTTCACTCTCGCCCTCATGCTAATGATTATACATTTGTATATGTAGCGCAAAGGGAGGCGACTGGTTGAGCCTTGGAGAGAAATGGTCTACCTTGAGTTTCTTGGTTAGACTGGCCTTGGGTGGCTCCTGCTTTGCAGATTCCTTTGGGGTTGCCATTGGGTTATGCGGGACAAGGCGACACGACATTTGTTCTCCCCGACTGACCATTCGCCTTCTGCTTTTGGTGGTGAGCGGGACTACATTGTCGGCAGGCATTTTATGCAGGTCGGTGGCAGCGACTTTGCAGAAGAGTGCGTGGCACTAGTAGCCGGCAACCCGGTACTACCAACCACGCTTCACCGCCTTGTAGGGCAAATGTTTTTATGTCCCTCTTTTGAGGGATAAAATGAAAATAACAGCTCGGGTGGAGCAATGTTCTCAAGGTCGTGGCCGAGAGACGGGAGTCAAATACTCCGCTCGGCTACATATACACTTCAATTTTCAACAGACATTCAAGCAATCATCCACAATTTAGAATGTACACTTATAACTTATTGTTGTACTCCCAACCACTATCTAATGTTATCACAGCCTGCAACTGCATGTTCCACAAATACGCAGATGATACAGAACTGTCAAAGAGTGGTCAGGCAGATTACTTCCTTTCTGTTGTGTCTGAAGTAGAAACATGTATTGACAGTGTCCAGGCTTGGATGAATAGCAACAGGTTGATGCTTAACCCTGACAAGACCGAGGTTATACCTGTAGGCTCATCTTCCCGTCTTAAACTGGTCGGCAGCGATTCTGCAAACATCGGCGGCAGCACCATCCCATTTAGTAATATTGTTCGTTATTTGGGTGTCAAGCTAGATAGTTCTTTGTCCATGCATGACCACATCAGTACCATCTGTCGTGTGTCCTTTCTTGAGCTTCGGCGTATTGCGTCCTTGAGGCAGTTTCTTTCGAGGGATGCATGCACACAGTTTGTCAGCGCTTTTGTGACATCCAGACTTGATTATTGTAATTCAGTTCTAGCTGGTCTCCCCATTGATGAAGTTAGCCGGCTGCAGCGTGTACAGAACTGTGCTGCTCGGCTTGTGCTTCAAAAACGGAAACGTGATCATGTCACGCCTCTCTTAATGCAGCTCCACTGGCTCCCTGTGAATTTCCGCATTGAATACAAAATTGCTGTCCTAGCTTTCCGTCACTTCGACCAGTCACTTCCACCATATCTGTCTGAGGTACTCACTACCTACACTACAACCCGTTCTTTGCGCTCATCAGATAAAAAACTGTTGAAAATGCCCAAGCGTCTGCTTAAGACAGTTGGCGACCGGTCTTTTAGTTTTCAAGCACCCAAGGTTTGGAATGCGCTGCCTGCCGGTTTAAGACATTGTACAGACCTTGTTTCCTTTAAGAGCTGCTTAAAAACGCACTTGTTCCGCAAGGCGTTTTCTGTGTAATAGTATGAACAGTAATAATACTTTCTCAATGATGATGTACATCATGTAGTGCGAATGTTGTGATGATGCGTACGAATGATGTGTGTAAGCGCATTGAGTTGTTATTCTAATGAAAAATGCGTTGTATAAATGCAATTTAATAATAAATAATAATAATAATAATAACATAATACGTATCAAATACCAATAACAATGTAACATGTAACAACTTTGCTGCAAAAATACAATCATAATATACAAAGTATTTTGCAAATCCGGTATATTATCCTACATGTTGCAGTTGTGTAGGTATCTCAGTATTTAACCACAGCAGTTGCTCAAACGCAAGATCTAAAACGGATCTTTCAGATTATTTCTCCTAATTAAATTCACCGTAATAACTGTAAACAAAAGAGTTTTATTACAAAAGTCATACAAATCAATTTTTACATAATTTTGGAGTTTTAAAGTGAGTCGAGAACTTGCAATATGTCTAATTCATGCTAAGTTATTAATCATTGCTCAAATAGTCATACATTTTATTCGTCTAATATTTACTAAATTTTAATTTGAACGTTTCGTCCGCTCATTGAAAAGGGTCGTGTGCGATATCAGTACTTACAATGACTTATTTTACCTTTAGAATATCAGGCCACAAACAAAACCAACAAATCCCCGGCCCTAAATGCGTTGCTGTGGAGGACCGAAGGGAAACAATGTTGTACCTGTAGTCTGAAGTGACGCTTAATAACTCGTTATTTAAAAAAAATATATTATTGTTGTTGTTGTTGTTATTATTATTATTATTATTATTATTATTATTATTATTATTATTATTATTATTATTATTATTATTGTTGTTGGTGTTGTTGTTGTTGTTGTTGTTGTTGTTCTTCTTCTTCTTCTTCTTCTTCTTTTTCTTCTTCTTCTTTTTCTTCTTCTTCTTCTTCTTCTTCTTCTTCTTCTTCTTCTTCTTCTTCTTCTTCTTCTTCTTCTTCTTCGTTCTTCGTTCTTCTTCGTTCTTCTTCTTCTTCGTTTTTCTCGTTGTTGTTGTTGTTCTTCTCGTTGTTGTTCTTTTCGTTGTTGTTGTTCTTCTCGTTGTTGTTGTTATTGTTATTGTTGTTGTTGTTATTGTTATTGTTGTTGTTATTATTGTTGTTGTTATTGTTGTTGTTGTTGTTGTTGTTAGTATTAATAAAGGCAGTTTAAAAAAAAAAAATTTTTATTACTATGGGACTAGTAGGTTATTATTGAATGTCCTTGATCTCTTAACTTTAGCTGCATCTTGAAAGACATAGGCCTATATCTGAGGTTTCACCTAGCCAGGCAAGAAATTCTTCCTAATGCCGAAATATCATGGATCCGCTCCTACCTATTTCACATTGGTTGCTGTCAACGGTGATTTACGAGGAAAAAAACCAATAACAACAACAGGAATGAGTAGGGTCTTCTCAAGATTTCTTTTATCTTATTTATTTCAAAGTTAAAATCAGCTTTTATTTTTTTTAGAGATGTATAAGCCTAAATGTGAGATTTTACATAAAAGCCAGTTTGCCGTTACAAAGGAAATTTTACACTGATTATAGTCCCTCAATAAAGGATTCACTTGGCAGGTCGTCGGGGGATGGGAGAATGAGAGGAGGGGAGTGGATTTGGGGTAGGTGGGTGGTGTGCTGATAGACAAACCAGCACAGACTAGTGCTAGTTACAACATTGTTTGTGCATAGTCTACGTACTGGCGGTAATTAGTTTCTACCGGTTCTGTTCTGAAATCGATCGTTATTGCCGTATTGAAATCAACCAGCAGTTATGCTTAATAGTCAGTACTCGCTATACATGGTGTCATCCAAACATCCAACATCCATTTTAAATATATATACATATATAGTCGTTCTTATATAGCGCGTTTCTAGCTCAAGAGCTGCTCAAGGCGAGTAATGAGTGACCTTATAAATGCATGGAACAATTCACACACAAAATTTCACCAATAAACAGGAAATAAATGTTAACACAATGTTGTCAAGTCAACTGTAAGATCAGAGTACAGAGCAGGCAATTGCGAACATTTCAAAATGAAATTCACGGACTATTGTCTTTGACATCAATGACACCACAGAACAATTATCATGTAAACATTTGTTGTTGTTGGTAATTTAATCTCTTCTCCCCCCAAAAACCCACAACAATTTCCTTTTTTTTTTCTGTAAAAAAAATAGTATCCGTTCTTTCTGTATACATTTCTTCCTTTGACACTATTCTTTTTAATTGTACTGATTTCTTACCTTGGCACCAATCTGGTTGCCGCACTGGCCAGCCTGTATGTGGACGATTTCTCTCATGTTAGAAGGTGTGCGTTAACTATGAAGGACCTGAGATCTTGGTGCTGCTGCGGACGTTTGCGAACTGTTTTGAAATGCGGGGATGGACCCAGTAATCACTGATTGTTGCTGACGACGGCGCTTGCAATGCTGGCGAATTTCGTCCTCCCCCGCCTTCTTCATGGCGAGAGGTGTTTTTCGACTGTCGCTTCTTAATACACCTACATAGACAAGTGTGCCTGAAGGGCATATATCGTAGGAGGTTAGACGAACCTATAATCATATATGTAACTTTTAACAACTGTGTTAGGACTTTAAACAATAAAAATAAAAACACTTCATAATCAGCGTCCGCTTATGAAATCACATTAATCAATAAATTCCTAATCCTGTATTGATTGATTGATTGATTGTTGCTTTAGGTCCAGCGGACTCTTCCGAACCAAATCAGGACCGGACAACCCCCGATCCGCATAAAAGATCTGCTGAAACAACCTTAGTGGGAAAATTGAATGCCCTCCACCGGCCAGTCACTTTACAATAAAGACATCCCAGGCAGGGGACGGCTGAGGCTTTACCCCAACTACTCGAAACCCCGGTTACAAAAACAAAATAGAATACAAACATCATTATAAATCATCAACAAAACACATACATATAAAATGCCTATAGTGCTAAATAATACCATCATAGGAAGCCCTAGTGACCACCCGGCAGAAAGCGTCCAACACTCCCAAGCTGATCCAACAGACCTCATACACAAACAAGGAATCTTGTCCAGGAAGAGTTTTCAAGAAAAAAGGTAGGTCATTGATCTAGCGAAGAAGAAGATAGTATAGCAGAGTGATAGGACAGAGCAGGAATGGGAAAGAGTAAATGAGGAAGACAGCGACAGTGGGAATTTAAAGCACTAAATTTCCAGAAAGTGGGGATACTATTTATACTGAAACCCCCGGCACCCCAACGGGGGTACTGTTGCCGCAGTGAATTGGTCATGCCTACAAAGTCAAGACAGGTTTTCAACTGGGGCTTTCACTTTTCCCTTTATAGGTTAGAACAATCTACAGTGGCAAGATTGCTCATGACCCCAAGGGTCCTGTATTCATACTAATTTTTTTTCAAATGCGTATGCATGGCTAACAGTTACTGTATGAATAGATAAAGAGTAAGCTGTGTGTGTGTGTGTGTGTGTGTGTGTGTGTGTGTGTGTGTGTGGGTGTCGGCCAGGATTGTGGTCAGTTGTCTGGGCGCCAGACCATGTGCCCATAGACTGTACAATATGCGCCTCCAGCGGCTGGAATTAGATTGGTCAGCGCCTTCAGCAGCTCTTGAGATAAACGAATGAATTAATTAAATTAATTAATTAATTATTTAATTAAAACATTAGGCATTCAATGGTTTAGTTAATGGAAGAAAAAGGAGATGATGATGATGACGATGATGATGAGAAGGAGCAGGAGGAGGAGGAGGAGAAAGGGAAGGAGAGGAGGAGGAGGATATGACGGCCTACTAGCGCCAAAACCTGATAATTACAAATATCATGGGATAATTACAATTATCAAGAGATAATTACAATTATCATTGAAAATTAAAAATATGTTCGTGTGATCATGTTTAATTTTTCAGTTTTGGCTCTATCAATCCGCCTGGAAATGCGCCAAAACTGAAAATTGTAATTATCACATAATAATTTAAATTTTCACTTGATAATTATAATTTTCACGTGATCATGCTTAATTCTGGTAAGGCGGCTTACTAGCGTCAAAACCTGCAAAACTTACATGTATCAGTGATAATTGTAATTAACACGTGTTCTGTGTAATTCACAGAGATACCGGTAATTCACAGTGTTAATTACTAATTTTCAGTTTTGGCCATGCTTTACTAGGGCCAAAACCCCAGGCGTGCTGGGAACAGTGCCGCTGCCGCGCATGCGCATCGCGCATCGAGCCGCGCATGCTCATCTTGATATTTATAATTTTCAGTGATAATTGTAATTATCGTTTGATAATTGTAATTATCTCTTGATAATTGTAATTATCTCATGATATTAGTAATTATCAGGTTTTGGCGCTAGAAAAGCAAGGCAAATACTGATAATTATTAATTAACACTGCGGATTACCGGTATCTCTGTAAATTACACAGAACACGTGATAATTTCAATTATGTCTTGATAATGGTAACTCTCGGTTTTGGCGCTAATAGGCCGTCATAGGAGGATGGTGTCTAGTTTCTCAAGATCAGTCCCAATTGCAGAGCTAAATTCGTTTGGTTTTTGATTCGAGAAGCCAGTCCCCTATACGCCATTGTGTCCGGGGACGGTAATCTACCTACCTACCTACCTACCTTCGAGAAGCCAACTTCCTTTTTATATCTGAAAAGTGTCACTGACAACGCCACTCAATTCGCCTTTTGGTGTCAGATAATTTAGGTCTATGTGTTGGAGGCATAGTAATGTTGTGTCAGATAATTTAGGTCTATGTGTTGGAGGCATAGTAATGTTGTGTCAGATAATTTAGGTCTATGTGTTGGAGGCATAGTAATGTTGTGTCAGATAATTTAGGCCTATGTGTTGGAGGCATAGTAATGTTGTGTCAGATAATTTAGGTCTATGTGTTGGAGGCATAGTAATGTTGTGTCAGATAATTTAGGTCTATGTGTTGGAGGCATAGTAATGTTGTGTCAGATAATTTAGGTCTATGTGTTGGAGGCATAGTAATGTTGTGTCAGATAATTTAGGTCTATGTGTTGGAGGCATAGTAATGTTGTGTCAGATAATTTAGGCCTATGTGTTGGAGGCATAGTAATGTTGTGTCAGATAATTTAGGTCTATGTGTTGGAGGCATAGTAATGTTGTGTCAGATAATTTAGGTCTATGTGTTGGAGGCATAGTAATGTTGTGTCAGATAATTTAGGTCTATGTGTTGGAGGCATAGTAATGTTGTGTCAGATAATTTAGGTCTATGTGTTGGAGGCATAGTAATGTTGTGTCAGATAATTTAGGCCTATGTGTTGGAGGCATAGTAATGTTGTGTCAGATAATTTAGGCCTATGTGTTGGAGGCATAGTAATGTTGTGTCAGATAATTTAGGTCTATGTGTTGGAGGCATAGTAATGTTGTGTCAGATAATTTAGGTCTATGTGTTGGAGGCATAGTAATGTTGTGTCAGATAATTTAGGCCTATGTGTTGGAGGCATAGTAATGTTGTGTCAGATAATTTAGGCCTATGTGTTGGAGGCATAGTAATGTTGTGTCAGATAATTTAGGTCTATGTGTTGGAGGCATAGTAATGTTGTGTCAGATAATTTAGGTCTATGTGTTGGAGGCATAGTAATGTTGTGTCAGATAATTTAGGCCTATGTGTTGGAGGCATAGTAATGTTGTGTCAGATAATTTAGGCCTATGTGTTGGAGGCATAGTAATGTTGTGTCAGATAATTTAGGTCTATGTGTTGGAGGCATAGTAATGTTGTGTCAGATAATTTAGGTCTATGTGTTGGAGGCATAGTAATGTTGTGTCAGATAATTTAGGTCTATGTGTTGGAGGCATAGTAATGTTGTGTCAGATAATTTAGGTCTATGTGTTGGAGGCATAGTAATGTTGTGTCAGATAATTTAGGTCTATGTGTTGGAGGCATAGTAATGTTGTGTCAGATAATTTAGGCCTATGTGTTGGAGGCATAGTAATGTTGTGTCAGATAATTTAGGTCTATGTGTTGGAGGCATAGTAATGTTGTGTCAGATAATTTAGGTCTATGTGTTGGAGGCATAGTAATGTTGTGTCAGATAATTTAGGTCTATGTGTTGGAGGCATAGTAATGTTGTGTCAGATAATTTAGGTCTATGTGTTGGAGGCATAGTAATGTTGTGTCAGATAATTTAGGTCTATGTGTTGGAGGCATAGTAATGTTGTGTCAGATAATTTAGGGTCTATGTGTTGGAGGCATAGTAATGTTGTGTCAGATAATTTAGGTCTATGTGTTGGAGGCATAGTAATGTTGTGTCAGATAATTTAGGTCTATGTGTTGGAGGCATAGTAATGTTGTGTCAGATAATTTAGGTCTATGTGTTGGAGGCATAGTAATGTTGTGTCAGATAATTTAGGTCTATGTGTTGGAGGCATAGTAATGTTGTGTCAGATAATTTAGGTCTATGTGTTGGAGGCATAGTAATGTTGTGTCAGATAATTTAGGCCTATGTGTTGGAGGCATAGTAATGTTGTGTCAGATAATTTAGGTCTATGTGTTGGAGGCATAGTAATGTTGTGTCAGATAATTTAGGCCTATGTGTTGGAGGCATAGTAATGTTGTGTCAGATAATTTAGGCCTATGTGTTGGAGGCATAGTAATGTTGTGTCAGATAATTTAGGTCTATGTGTTGGAGGCATAGTAATGTTGTGTCAGATAATTTAGGTCTATGTGTTGGAGGCATAGTAATGTTGTGTCAGATAATTTAGGTCTATGTGTTGGAGGCATAGTAATGTTGTGTCAGATAATTTAGGTCTATGTGTTGGAGGCATAGTAATGTTGTGTCAGATAATTTAGGTCTATGTGTTGGAGGCATAGTAATGTTGTGTCAGATAATTTAGGTCTATGTGTTGGAGGCATAGTAATGTTGTGTCAGATAATTTAGGCCTATGTGTTGGAGGCATAGTAATGTTGTGTCAGATAATTTAGGCCTATGTGTTGGAGGCATAGTAATGTTGTGTCAGATAATTTAGGTCTATGTGTTGGAGGCATAGTAATGTTGTGTCAGATAATTTAGGTCTATGTGTTGGAGGCATAGTAATGTTGTGTCAGATAATTTAGGTCTATGTGTTGGAGGCATAGTAATGTTGTGTCAGATAATTTAGGTCTATGTGTTGGAGGCATAGTAATGTTGTGTCAGATAATTTAGGTCTATGTGTTGGAGGCATAGTAATGTTGTGTCAGATAATTTAGGTCTATGTGTTGGAGGCATAGTAATGTTGTGTCAGATAATTTAGGTCTATGTGTTGGAGGCATAGTAATGTTGTGTCAGATAATTTAGGTCTATGTGTTGGAGGCATAGTAATGTTGTGTCAGATAATTTAGGTCTATGTGTTGGAGGCATAGTAATGTTGTGTCAGATAATTAGGTCTATGTGTTGGAGGCATAGTAATGTTGTGTCAGATAATTTAGGTCTATGTGTTGGAGGCATAGTAATGTTGTGTCAGATAATTTAGGTCTATGTGTTGGAGGCATAGTAATGTTGTGTCAGATAATTTAGGTCTATGTGTTGGAGGCATAGTAATGTTGTGTCAGATAATTTAGGTCTATGTGTTGGAGGCATAGTAATGTTGTGTCAGATAATTTAGGTCTATGTGTTGGAGGCATAGTAATGTTGTGTCAGATAATTTAGGTCTATGTGTTGGAGGCATAGTAATGTTGTGTCAGATAATTTAGGTCTATGTGTTGGAGGCATAGTAATGTTGTGTCAGATAATTTAGGTCTATGTGTTGGAGGCATAGTAATGTTGTGTCAGATAATTTAGGTCTATGTGTTGGAGGCATAGTAATGTTGTGTCAGATAATTTAGGCCTATGTGTTGGAGGCATAGTAATGTTGTGTCAGATAATTTAGGTCTATGTGTTGGAGGCATAGTAATGTTGTGTCAGATAATTTAGGTCTATGTGTTGGAGGCATAGTAATGTTGTGTCAGATAATTTAGGTCTATGTGTTGGAGGCATAGTAATGTTGTGTCAGATAATTTAGGTCTATGTGTTGGAGGCATAGTAATGTTGTGTCAGATAATTTAGGTCTATGTGTTGGAGGCATAGTAATGTTGTGTCAGATAATTTAGGTCTATGTGTTGGAGGCATAGTAATGTTGTGTCAGATAATTTAGGTCTATGTGTTGGAGGCATAGTAATGTTGTGTCAGATAATTTAGGTCTATGTGTTGGAGGCATAGTAATGTTGTGTCAGATAATTTAGGTCTATGTGTTGGAGGCATAGTAATGTTGTGTCAGATAATTTAGGTCTATGTGTTGGAGGCATAGTAATGTTGTGTCAGATAATTTAGGTCTATGTGTTGGAGGCATAGTAATGTTGTGTCAGATAATTTAGGTCTATGTGTTGGAGGCATAGTAATGTTGTGTCAGATAATTTAGGTCTATGTGTTGGAGGCATAGTAATGTTGTGTCAGATAATTTAGGTCTATGTGTTGGAGGCATAGTAATGTTGTGTCAGATAATTTAGGCCTATGTGTTGGAGGCATAGTAATGTTGTGTCAGATAATTTAGGCCTATGTGTTGGAGGCATAGTAATGTTGTGTCAGATAATTTAGGCCTATGTGTTGGAGGCATAGTAATGTTGTGTCAGATAATTTAGGCCTATGTGTTGGAGGCATAGTAATGTTGTGTCAGATAATTTAGGTCTATGTGTTGGAGGCATAGTAATGTTGTGTCAGATAATTTAGGTCTATGTGTTGGAGGCATAGTAATGTTGTGTCAGATAATTTAGGCCTATGTGTTGGAGGCATAGTAATGTTGTGTCAGATAATTTAGGCCTATGTGTTGGAGGCATAGTAATGTTGTGTCAGATAATTTAGGTCTATGTGTTGGAGGCATAGTAATGTTGTGTCAGATAATTTAGGTCTATGTGTTGGAGGCATAGTAATGTTGTGTCAGATAATTTAGGTCTATGTGTTGGAGGCATAGTAATGTTGTGTCAGATAATTTAGGTCTATGTGTTGGAGGCATAGTAATGTTGTGTCAGATAATTTAGGCCTATGTGTTGGAGGCATAGTAAAGTTGTTTAGTTCTACATTATTGAAAAGCTGGCTATGGTGGTAAACTATTCCGAAAAAGCGACTTGTCACGGTTATTAGAATTTCAAAACATTATGTGAGGGGATGATGATGGGATTTTGAATGCGGGAATAACGTTGACTTAGTTTATTGTATCCGCGCATGGCGTTCGTACTATTCTACCACACCTGATTTTCATATCAATGGTAGTGGATCATAGCGAGTCTCCCCAGTCTGAAAAAAAAAAAAGAAATCTATTGATTAAGGAAGGCCCTCCCAATGCATAAACCATCAAGCAGAACCTTTTTTTTTTTCATTTCTTTTTACAATGTAGATCTCTCCAAGCAGCATGTTCGCGGTGCGCGCGCATTCGTTGTCATGGACGCGAGAACGCGCTGTCTGACACTACCAAGATTATCTGAGCCACGGCAAAGTATTAAACCTATCCCATCTTGGAAGATTTTATATCCCTTAGCCCCATATACTCCGGTTTAAAGTGCAGTCATCTGTGTACATTTCGTCACTGGTTGCTAGGTAAACACACGAGTGGAGTAGCCTACTGTGCACTGAAAGCTGCTTGTCAAATTCAAAGCGAGAAACGTGGCAAGGTTCAATGCAAAGACACCTAAAGCTGATCGACACAACGGAATCACGAAATTCATTGGCTACGGTTGATTAATTGGCCTTAGAAAATGTCCAAGCTGAGAATTTCCATGATAAAGCACTTAGGGGTTGTCTGTGAAAGCACTGGTAGACTAGCTATAGGCTTCTGCCTAAATCAATAACCTATCAATGCCACTATACTGTAGATTTGTAAACGTCAAATTTCACAGATAAAGTACACAGTCTGAACACCATAGTTTACGATCACAGTTTAGCACGCCATTTAAGCGTAATCAAAACATTAATGTTCTAGACGTTATAAATCCTGTTCAACCAAATAATAAGTGCAAAGCCCTCGGGTTTACAATTAATACGCTGTTTGTCAAGTTAAGCCTGCTATTTAATGATTTCACAAACCTCTTCTAGATCCTGTCAAAAGTTGAAGCTCCGAATAAACAGTAATATCAACAGCTCAAGTACTTTGAGCCTTCTATTGCATATAGATTTTATCTCTAATAGCAAATTTACCGTTCGAAACCTATTGATTACATAAAACAGTTCAAGTGCTAAGTTGAGCTACTACAGTTCAAGTCTCCGTCTACAGTCTCTTTCAAGTAAAATAGAACAATATTATTGTTATTATATTGTACTGAATGGGTTACTTTTATTTGGCAGCCTTTCCCTGCTAATATAAAGAGCTGCGCCAAAGCGTGGTGGGATCTCAATTTAAAAACAAAATTAACACAGGATGAAATTCTTATTCATTGCTCAAGGAGCCGGTTCATCAAAATATAAGAACAATTTAACAATCGATAGTTTACTATCATCGGAATGGATAACAGAACATTGCTATCTTAAATGATTGCAGTTCAAGCCCTCATGCCTATAGCCTAACCCACCTCTTTCAGTTAGAACGCGAATAATATACGATCGATCCTTATTAGCAGTAACGTAATCACAATCAGACAAGCTTAACGCTATTAGGCAGGCAGGGAAAGCGGGAGCGTGAAGGGAACGAGGGGACAAGTATGGAGGGAAGAGGGCGGACAGTGGAAAATGGAGAGAGACAGAGAGAGGCAGAGACAGACAGACACAAATAGAGGAAGAGAAACAGAGAGACAGAGACAGAGAGAGGTAAGTGGATGGTTAGATAGTTTAAAGCAGTAACACATACCCCCACCCCCACCTCACAACACCCCCCACCCCACAAGATTACGTATTTCAGTGTCA
Organism: Oncomelania hupensis; assembly: GCA_036898135.1. Classification (NCBI taxonomy): domain Eukaryota; kingdom Metazoa; phylum Mollusca; class Gastropoda; order Littorinimorpha; family Pomatiopsidae; genus Oncomelania; species Oncomelania hupensis. The sequence continues at coordinate 18,992,717 of CM072527.1, read as the reverse complement.
CAAATCTTTTCAAATTCACAATGAGAGTGTGAAAAAAAAGTTTTTAAAATAACCTCTTGCAAAAGTTATTTACATTTTTAACTTTCGTTTTGATATTTTTCTACCAAAATGTATCCAGCCTATAAGACTAGTAACATTTCGTCGCAATAATGTTTTAATTGAAAACAATGAACGTACTCTTCCTTCCAGTCAAGAGATTTTCAAAAGAAAATAATTCACAGTAAAATAAAACTTTAACCGAAAAAGCTGCACTTTTTTTTTTATGTGCATGCTTATTTACCATTTACAATGGTTTAACAAAGATTAAAACTTCCAATTTCATCTTTTAACTGAAAGCCTTGGGTATATAGTTTATCCAACACTATTTTTTTGTAACGTTTATTTGCGTTTTCAAGGCGTCCAAAAATGCCTCAAAAACATACTTCAAACGCCTCTTTGACATGTTAAGCTTATATGGCCATTCAAATTGCTTTGACAAGTTTAAAATTCACAAAAGTATGTTTTATTGAACAACAAAGAATATGCTGTGGCACCGCGCTGCTATAAACATGTTTGTTGTCTTTTTTATAGCGCTACAGTTGCTAACAACAAACTGAATAATTAAAATCAGTTTAGCTTAGAGTGGATAGATTGCTGAATTAAGGTATTCGTCTTGTAGGTGAACCAAATAGTTTTAAACAAGGAACTGTCGTTGCTAACCGTAAGCCCTTCAATCGATCGAATACGGGGTTAGACCAAAGAGCTTATTACGGAAAGAGGGGGAACTTCCATTATGTCATATACAAAAATGCGAGACGCTCTCACGGATTATTTCCCTTTGCTCGGGCTGGCTATATTTCATCATCTGCTATAAGAATGATTTGTGCGTGGTAACTTATTGAGCCTATGCCATTGCAAAAGAACATTTTTATGGCAACGTTTGCAAAAACCAAACTTTTAACCATCATTATTATTAACATTCCGCTACTGCTGTCTTTTTCTTTAAATGTTTACTTATTGACATTTATTAGGTGCTTTTATGCTGCTTATGTGTGTATGTCATAGGTTCGTTTTCTGCCCTGGAATTTATTATTTTTAATCAACGACAGATATTTTAAAATTAAAATATGCATGACAGACTGTTTCATTTATCTGAAACTGTGTAAATCCGTAATCGTGACAGACAGAGAGAGAGAGAGAGAGAGAGAGAGAGAGAGAGAGAGAGAGAGAGAGAGAGAGAGAGAGAGAAAAAGAGAGAGAAAGAGAGAAAGGGGGGTTGGGGAAAGAGAGAGCTCTTGCACAGTATTTGATCACGAGGAGAAAACAGACTTAGTCTAATTTAACTTGTTAACATAAGCAGTTTGATGAAGCCAAACTGCCAATCTGACATCTACTTTTGAAATATAAGCACAAATATAGTCTAACAACCTAGCAATAACGTAAACAGTGAGCGACCTGTTGAACGTAAACTGTCAGCAAGCAAACTGTTTTGGATTTAGCACATAGGTATAACATGAATCATTCAAGCCGCTCTCCGATTGTTTTAACACTAACAACAGTGCAGCGGTCTTAGTTGAGGCCTACATAAACACAACAAAATGAAGTTTTTCAATTGCAATTTACCTTTCTTTGTCTCTTGGAAATTTGAATAAGGACTTGCCAACACAACTTTTCTTGTATCTGGCATTATGGCAATTGATAGCTGTGCAAAAGTCACCGCCCTGTTTCACTCGGTCGCCTTTTGACTTTCTGCCACAAGCCATTTGAAGCATGTTGACAAGGGAGCATAACTCGTACTTTTCGTCTCGCGGTTCTGTACCAAGTTCCCCCTCTTTCTATCATTAAGCTCTTTGGTTAGACGAAGGAAACATCTATGCATAATATATCACATTGAAATGGACAAAGACGTAATAAGACGTGATAAGGGTTTGTAGGCCTGAATAAGATTGGTCTTTTGATGGCAGTTGCTCGTTAGACAGTATTGAATTCTTTCTTCTTCACTCCCACTCCCACCCCTCCTCTCCAAACTCCCCCCCTTCACCTCTGCCCCCTCTCTCTCTTTCTTCGTGCGTTTTGAACTGACTTAGGAAAAGCGCTATATAAATACACATTATTATTTTTATTATTATTATTATTATTATTATCATCATCATCATCATCATCATCATCATCATCATCATTATTATTATTATTATTATTATTATTATTATTATTATTATTATTATTAATTATTCACGACTCAGTCATTACAGGTTTCGAAAGAAACATCGATGCATTTGTTGTCAGTTCTGAAGAAAAATAAAATCGGTATAGGAGATATCTACGACCACATTGGCTCTTTTGAATAAAAGTTGTAAAGGTTGCATTGAGTAAAACAAGTATAAATTTATACTTAATTTATCCAAATCCAACCCAACCCAATCCAGTATAGTCTAACCCAATCCAGTATAGTCTAACCCAATCCAGTATAGTCTAACCCAATCCAGCATAGTCTAACCCAATCCAGTATAGTCTGACCCAATCCAGTATAGTCTAACCCAATCCAGTATAGTCTAACCCAATCCAGTATAGTCTAACCCAATCCAGTATAGTCTAACCCAATCCAGTATAGTCTAACCCAATCGACTGCTTACTGGTATGGCGCACAACCCCATGTTGCAAAGACATGCTCGGGGTACAGGGAAATGTAGGATACCAGTTACTACTGCAAGTTAAAATAGTAAAGAAACTGTGAGGTCTGGTGCATTGACATGTTCTAAACATCGTCGTAGACTATAAGTTTACATAGTTTATACAGACCAGTTTAAGTGGGGCCGGGTAGCTCAGTTGGTAAGAGCGTCTTGCTAGTAACCGAAAGGTCGCTGGTTCGAATCCCGGATTGGTCAACGTGTTATCATATTATTTTCCCCTTTACCAACAACTGGCCCGCTGGTGTCAGTATAAATCGGTCCAGTAGTCACCTATATGCGAAAGTGTCGTGTGACTATAATCTACAAAAAAAAAAAAAAGACCAGTTTAAATTGCATTCATTGTAAGCGAAGGTCTTTGTTTCCAGACTTCATGTTGTGTCAGTCCATGCATCACTGTACATTTATTAACTCTTTAAGTAAACAAAGACGTCAAGAGTTAGATTTTTTTTCCCAAACATGGTACATGCTTTTAAATCGAAGTTTAAAAAAAAAAGTGTGAAATGCTCCATTGCTCGGTATTGATACACCTGCAGGAAGATCAATACAAAGAACACATGGATCTAAAGAGCTCCTGTATTTCAGAATACACCGAGTTCCACCAACATGGTTATCAAGTAGGAGCCCAGTTCAAATAGGTCTACGCAATCGAAACAGCTTTAATCATGCTGGTAAACCGAAAACGGAATTCCGAATCTAGTTGCGTTCTGAATTATAGGCGTGGAGTGGTTCCGAGAATTTTTTCTGTTGTAGATAAATTGTTGGACTAACTTTAATCAACTAACACAGGTGTGATAATAAGCTTATATACTCTACCTACATTGATAATGACTATAATAATAATTCGGTAGATTATGATTAGTTGCATGACTAGACAGTTTGGAAATATAAAACATAGCTTAGTAGTGATTATTGACTGACTACAGATGTTGGAAATATAACACAAGAATGTTTTGTGATTTAGAGATTGAAGGCGTTGTGCCGAAGTGCACAAACTATAGAGATAGAACAGACCACTTCACTGTGTTCTTTGCTCATTTAGTGTGACGACTGGACGTTGACAATCGAGTCTGTTACACCACAAGCAGTAGGCAGCAACAACAATAATAGCAACAATAACAGAATCTGCGACAATAACAATACCAGTAATATCAATGACAATGAGTAACCAGCCTGTTCGCGAAGTGACTGAGTCGTCCTTCTTTCGTGGTGTTAAAGTGCACTTTGCAGCGAATAACGTGTTTAAACATACGTATTACGAGTCTGTCTTCTTACTGAACGTAGGCCTACACGAAGCAGCTGCGATCAAAGGGCCGCTGCTGGAAGGGCCGCACCTCTGCTCGGCCAGCGGTAAAGGAGAACTAGGAGTGGTCAAGACTTTCGTGGAGGTTTTGGACGTGCCGGTTAATTCTGTAGACAGGTAAGTTGTACTACAGCATATTTATCTTACAGGGTCTTCAGATCACGCATTATTATGTATGGGAGGCGAGATATAGCAAATGCGCGCGTAAATGCGAGCGCACTTGCGAGCGCGGTTGCTACGCCCGTTGCTATGAGGGTTTTGCTGAAAACTGTCAACGGAAAGGAACTGAAAATGAACACATGTTTTTTTGTAGATCTCCGACCTAGATATTTTGTATTTATCCGCATTAGTTTGATGTTAAATATTTACGTAGAATACAATTTAAATAACTGTCTCAATGTGACTATCACCGAAAAGCACAAGAATTTTGGACTATTATTTTTGTTTGGGAGAGAAACTACACCTATTGCCTGTGCTTTTCGGGAAAACCCTATTCCAAGGCTGTAATTTGACAGCATGCTATTTTCAATACGCAACTGGTTTCTCGCTGTGTGGGAAAGTAGTGATATGAGATAACCCTTTCTATGGGAGGCGAGATATAGCAGTGCTAGTTTTCACTAATTATTACAAATAATATTTTGCCGCATGACAAAACCCGGCTAAAGACGCCAGGATTGATTCGCTGCTACAGCCATAAAACACTAAAAATAGGCTACCCCATCAATTTTAAGATTGTTGCCTCTTTGTCTTTATTTAACACTTTTCTTTAATATCCCAAACGGATTTTGTTCAAAACTTACTAGAACATTGTTTATTTTGTTGATTTTGATAAGGGTGTTGATCACACCTTGCTAAAACAATGGCACTAATTGGCCTCCGATACCCCAACTTTTCTTGTCCGACTATGAAGGGAAATCCCCAATGTGGATTGATATATAACGTCTGGAGAGTGAAAAGTCCCTATTGGTACTACGTTTTGGTACATAAAAGTGTGTGGCGTATGAATTTTTCATGAGATTCCTTGTTCCGAAGCTTGCTTGTGACACAAGTTGTGTTCGAATGTGTCTCTAGCCGGATCGTGAAAAACTGAAGTGTTTCCTATAGATTTTTGACGATTTTTAGTTCAAAGTGAATTTTTTAATGTAGATAAACTCATCATACATCTATTTCAAGTGTTTTCTTGCAATATTTATGTTGCATTTGTTAGAAACAATTTGTCAAAGTAAGTGACCGATTCTTTTTGGAAACCGGAAGTGATGGCTTCGTCTCCAGCGTCAGTAGATGTGTCGTCTGCTAGAGTAGCTAGGGCCTTGAATCGACCCGGTTTTGCTTCTGAAGAGCTCCAAGACCTGCTTTCAGACTATTTTTATGATGGTGCCAGTGGGAACTGTGATGAGTATTATGATTCTGACGAGCAGAAGCTTGATCCCGTTATTAAACGATACTGTTTGTTTTCATTCAATGATTCATGTTTCGTAGGCCTCTTCGCTATTGGCGTGTCTTTAATAATCCGTCATTCTACTTGCATAGATTTAGGTAAAGGTTGAAAAGGCGATATCAGTGAAAGAATTACAGTAGGAGTGTGGAAAATATTTCAGTAGTATATTTTGTTGGGTGGAGGTGGGGTGGGGTGGTTGAAAAGGTAAGTAGTCTGGCCTGCATTCAATATTACTAGCATGACAAGTTGACTATGTTCTCAGTATTTATTATTGTTCATTTGTTGGTTTGTCTGTTTTAGGAAATGAACATGAAGACTATTTACCAAATTACTAGTAATTAGTATTTGCTTTGATATTTGTGTTTATTTAAACTTTATAGAGCAAAATGACATGTTATTTTGATTTACACCTGTGACGTGACAGATTTATTCGACGTGCGGAAGGGAGTGGAGAATCCGGGAATTATTAAAGCTTGATTATTAGGACTGAAAACTACCTAATGAAACTTTTGTTTTAGGTTTGTAATCTTTGTTTGACTATTTGAACTGAGCTGATGTAGCTGCTTGCAATTAAACAAAAGATTACTTGACGGACGAGGGATTTAAGAGGGGGGGGGGGGAAGGGAGGGGGCATTATGATAGGGTTTATTTTAGAAAAATGATTGATTCAGGCCATGTTCTTGATATATTATTATGTGTTTGAGTTATTATAGACTTGCTAAACACTTGTTTTATTTCTAATATGTTTAAAAACACTATGCATTATGGATGGGTACAGAATAAAATTGTGCGTACTGTTTTAATTTGTTTATGTTCAGTATTGTGTGAATGGTGTATAATGTGAATTTTCTCATCTTATCTCAACTCACTGCCATATTGCTGCCATCTTCCTGATTGTTTTGATACCAAATACATGCATGGGAAAATTCTGGTTGTGAAGTAATGATCATTTTACAATTCAAAACTTTGAAGGCAATTTCTGGAAATTAGCCCCCGAGAAAATAAAATATTTAAAAAAATCATAAAACATCAACCAATAAAGATAAAACAATTCTGTTTTTTGCATTTTGAAGATTATTTTTAGTACTTTGTTAATAAATAAATAAGTAATTTTTCATATTTTGACACTTTAGCCTGGTTTTCTCATGCTGCAACACATATTATTAATAATAAATGCAAGAAATATTTAATTTGTGCACGTCTCAAATTCTTTCACAGACACATTCTTTTCCGGGTATAGTTTTTACGTGTATGGAGCGGAATATAGCAAATGCGAGCGCACTTGCGAGCGCATTTGCGCTCGCAAGTGCGCTCGCATTTACGCGCGCAAATGCGCTCGCAAGTGCGCTCGCATTTGCGCGAGGGGCGCGCATTTGCGAGCGCAAATGCGCTCGCAAGTGTGCTCGCATTTACGCGCGCAAATGCGCTCGCAAGTGCGCTCGCATTTGCGCGAGGTGCGCGCATTTGCGAGCGCAAATGCGCGCGCGTTTGCTATATCTCGCCTCCCATAATTATGCAACAAAAAACCTTTTGAAATCCGATTTTGATATATTTTGATAAGGCACGGTGGCCTAATGGTAGAGCTTTGGCTTGCGGATCTGAAGGTCCCGGGTTCGAGCCCAGGCCGGGGCATTGTGTTGTGTCCTTAGGAAAGACACTTTACTCCCGTTTCCTACTCCTTCGGATGAGAATATAAACCGAGGTCTAGATTGTGTCGCATACATTCCATCATAACGGACTTTAAAGATCCTGACGCTCATGTCCTAGACGGGTAAGTGCCGGTGACAAGAACACACCCAGCATGCACATAGGTCCTTCTCCCCCATCCCTTGCTGCCCAGGATTGTGCTCAGTTGTCTGGAGCGTTAATACGATGCGCCCAAAGGCTGCAAGTTGGCGCCTCGGGCGGCTAGAGTTAGATCCTGTATCGGCCAGCGCTTGAGCTGGAAAAGCGCTATATAAGAACGATTAAATAATATTATTATTATTATTATTATTATTATTATTATTATTATTATTATTATTATTTAAAAAAAACTTGGTGTCACTGTTGTGTTTTGGTGTATTGATACAGATGCGGGAGGACGGCGCTGCACTGGGCTGCTCACAACGGACACACAAGCGTGGTGGAGTACCTGCTGCAGCGCAAAGCCGACGTCAATGTTCAAGACTTCGAGCATAGTTTTACGCCTCTACACTTCGCTGCTTGGCTCAACCATCTGGACACAGCTCGCTGCCTGGTACAACACGGGGCCAAGGTCAACGCCAGGGCAATGTCGAAGACCAACGTACAAAAAGACGCCTCTGCACTTCGCCGCAGAGGACGGGCACGCGGACATGTGCCGATTCCTGTTGACTCACGGCGCAGACGTGGACGCCATTATCGATTTAGGCGCCACGGCTCTGTACATCACCGTCTATCAAGGTCACAGCAAGGTCTCGGAAGTGCTGCTGGAGCATGGCGCCAACCCCAACGTCGTGAAGGAAGATACAGGTTGCACGCCATTGATGATCGCATCAGAACGCTATGATCTTCTCTTGGTGCAGCAGCTACTGAAAGCCGGAGCCAATGTCAACGTGGTCAGTGGCGTCAACGGCGCCAGCGCCCTGTACATGGCCTCGCAGTCCGGAAGGCTGGACTTGGTCAAGACGTTGCTGCAGTACGGCGCTGACGTCAACATCAGAGACATGGAGGGCTTGACTCCCTTGCACGGAGCAAGCTCTCTCGGAAAGGCCGAGGTAACCAGCCTGTTGCTAGCAAGGGGAGCGCACCCCAATGCCACGACTCGCGAACTGTACACGCCCTTACACTGCGCGTGTTTTGAAGGTCACGTGGAAGTCGTGCGCGTGCTGCTGGGACACGTAGGCGTGGATCCCTTTGCCAGGAACAACATGGGCTTCACGCCCCAACAGATGGCTTTTTTTCGCGGACATTTTCAGGTGACGGACCTATTCCTCGCATGCAAACCAAAACAATGCAAGGCAGACGCGACACACTAGCACAACAGACCTGTGAACCCCTGCGTGCAGTTTCTATGCAATCGGCGGCAGAGCTTCAGTCTGAGTGGCGTATTTTCAACATAAATTATTATTAACGCAGGGGCACCCCAGGATTGTGTTTTGTCACCGAATTTGTTTTCTGTTTATACGAATGAAATTTTCTGTTCGAGCTCATTTCTGACACTTATCAGTTTTGCTGATGACATGGCGCTGGTTGCCCGGCTCAGTGACGAAAACTCTCTGGCTCTGTGCTTTCTCCCGATAGAAACTCTAAATACGTGATTGGAAGACAGATTTCTCAATCAACATTTCAAAAACAAAAGAACTTATTTTGGGCAATAGGAGAACTCCATGCAAAATACATATCATTATTGATAATGAGGCGGTAAAATAGGTCAGCAATGTTAAATATCTTGGCACTCTTATGGATGATAAATCATCATTCCAGGATGTTGTAGTCATACTAATCACTTTTAATTAGTTTTAATGGTCTTTACAGTGCAGTTGGCCTGTGATAGCTTAAAGCTTTTTTTTTAATTTTTATTTTATCATGTGTGTGATATGTACATGGGTGTGTCCAATTTAATATTATTCTGCATTAATGTAAATACGTATGTTGTTTTTTTGTTTGTTTGTTTTTGTTTTTTTGAGGTAAAGCACTAAAGAAGGGCGCTGTACAAATGTTTATTATTATTATCATTATTATTATTGTGATGATATTCTGGGGAAGATACGTTTATCTTACTAGGGGGTAAGACTTATTGATAGATGGGCAATGTGCTACCACTATCGATCGTTCTTTTACCAGAATTCCTAAAGTTGTGTGAGAGACAGATCACGGCACTTTGGTCACATAAAATGTATATTTGTTCTCGGGAATTTTAGTATCATTTGGCTCAACTTGAGAACCGGTGATGACTAATCAAAAGACTAGATTATTATGTCTCGAGAGAAGAAAACTAATAGCTACACAACAATACAAATAGAATGACACCAGTCGTATGTATGTAATTTCACTTTTTATATATTCAACACAAACTTTAACATTTCTGCATTAACCGGTAATGTAATAAGTAATATAGTTCAACGTGCTGGGAGAGTTCGTTAGCAGGGTTTATTCATCCTGTGCTAACTGTAGTTATGATCTTCACTGTTCGTAGTTTTATAAATTCGAGTGGTTTTCTATACGTTTCTCGAGGGTGGGACTCAGTTCCTTTGCGGGTGACTTATCTACAGTGAGTCGAGTCGCCCTTGTAGCTGTGGGGTTCGGACGTGGCCAGGTAGACTCTGGATTGTTCTCCTTTTGGTACCACGGGAGCGACGGTCAGGCGTTCGTCTCCACAAACATGATCCCAGGTCCGACCTGTAAAAGTCGGAGCTCTGGCTACAGTATTCTCGTTAGCTATAAGTGTGCGGTCTCCTCTGCAAAGTGTCTATAGCATCAGACACCTGCAGGGTTCCCATATGCACAATTCAATTCGAATCTTAAGGCTAAGATACATCAATCCACATGCATACTGTCTCAGATACAATAATCTGTTTCTGTAACTATATATATATCAAGAACATATTATCAATACATGGCAATCAATATACAATAAACATACACATATCAAAACTACTAGTGTTATCTTACTTGTGGACTCTGGGACTCGTGAAATCGTCTTTTACGTCTCTAGCACTCTCTTGATGAGATGGAGATAGACGAACACTGCAGTTTGTTCCTTTGGTCGACCCTCACAGCTTAACAGTTCTTTTGCGACTGACTAGCTGATTTTTGGTCCCCAAGGGTATGCAAAAGTCCCTAGTAGTCTTCTGACCAATCGTTTTTAGCTCTCGTTTTCTTTACTCTCGCATCTACAGAATTATGGTTCTAATTTGAATAGTTCCCCCCCTCTCTCTTGTCACTGGACACGCATAATTATATTTAAAGTGGAGTGTCAGGGATAGAGTGGAGAATAGATGTAATAACGATAAGCTGAGCCTGCCCAAGTACTGATGACATCATCTTGGTAACTTTTGGCTGGAGTGAGCTACTTAGTGTCTCATTGACTATGGTCATCGTGGAGTAACTTATTTACCGAAGACAACGTTATGATTAGTTTTTGACTAAAGTATGCTATTTAAACTTCTTGGTCGCTCCGTCTGTTAGATGGTATCGGTAGTATCGGCGGTGTGACTGTTTCCAGGAAGTTAATTTGCCATGTGTGTGCTGCTTGTTAGCTAACTGTTGTATTAATGTCCAGTTCCATTCGATGGTATCTCTGTTTCGCTAAGCTAATTTCCTACATGTTTGTCGTCAATATTTCTGCTGTTACAATTATTATTATTATTATTATTATTATTATTATTATTATTATTATTATTATTATTATTATTATTATTATTATTATTATTATTTCTATTATTATGTATACAATACATGTATTCATGATATATTTATATTATATATTTATTATGTATATGAGTGTTTGTGTGTATGTGCAACTTAATTTAAGCATTATTATCATTATGTTATTACTGTTTATATTTACTTATACATTGCATTGGCGGATAATCTAGTGTGCATATATATAAATATATATATATGTGTGTGGATGCATGGAAACAAGGTGAGATAGAGGGAGAGAAAAAAAACAACAATTTAACAAAAATTTAGAGAACATTTCAACATTTAAAATGATTAGCTAATATTAATTTTTAAAACTTTACATATATATATATGTACTGTAACAGCAGAAATGTTGCCGGCAAAAATGTGGTAAATCAGCTTAGCGATAAACAGATGGTATTGAATAAACTTGACGTTAATTTACTAGTTATCTAAAGAGAAGTCCACATGTGTTAAATTAACCTTCTTGAACCGTTCGTTCCCGAGACAATCAAGCAGACCTCGTTAACCAAGAATGTTAAGTAGCTTATTCAGCAAATATGACCAGGGTCTCTTAAGCGATAAGTAGCTATGCCTCTCATATCTCTATTGGATCTACCCTGTTGCGTCTCTGACATGCTAAAGTCAAGACGTAACCGAGCGTGTCTACCAAGTAGAACAGGTGAGAGGAATTTCCAAAAAGAAGATTCACATGTACTCCCGTAGGAACGAGATTAACTAGAAACGAGAATTAAACGATTGGTCAGAGGACGTAGAATCCCCTGCATATAAACTGACCCAAAACTTTAGCTCGTCGTTTATTATTTTCCCCTTTACCAACAACTGGCCCGCTGGTGTCAGTATAAATCGGTCCAGTAGTCACCTATATGCGAAAGTGTCGTGTGACTATAATCTACAAACAACATTAGCTCGTCAATCAAATACGAAGCCACGAGGGTCAAAGGAACAAACTGCAGTGAACCATAATGCCTCACCCTCATCAAGAAAAGTAATAAGACTAGAGACGGTTTCCTGACTCCCAGAGACTAAAAGTAAGTTAACACTAGTAGTTTGATACATGTATGTTTCTATATATTATATTGATTGCCATTTATTAGTATGTTCATGTTATATATATATTTACAGAAACCGATTATTGTGTCTGACACGTTGTGCATGTTGATTGATATATCTTAGCCTTAAGATTCGGATCGAAGTGTGCATATGGGAAACTCGGCAGGTGTCTGATGCTATAGACTCAGAGAGTACGGCATACCCATATCTGAATAGAATATTGTAGCCAGAGTTCTGAATTTTACAGTTCAGCTATGGGACAGTTTGTGGAGTCAATGCATGACGCTTGCTCCCGTGGAAGAGAAAAAGATAATCTAGAATCTACCTCGCCATGTCCAACCCCGTAGCTACACGACTCACGCGATCATTCGGAGAGGCAAGAACCCTCAACTTGATCGACGGACTCAAGCACATGCCACCGCGTTGCAGCTAAGTCTCCCTCAAAATGCCAACTGAGCTCAAAACCCAACTCGGACCCAGATTCGACCACCGAACAATATTATTAGACTACGAAAACCAGAACAATATTAGAACTGCTTAGCAAGTGATGAAGAAGAACTGCTAAAGAAATTACCCAGCACATTGAACAATTATAATTATTAATTTACATCTAAATGAAGTAATGTTAGAATTTGTGTTGACTATATAAAAGTTGAAATCACATACAAACGACTGGTGTCATTCTATTTGTATTGTTGTATGTCTACTAGTTTTTCTTCTCTTGAGACCAAGTAACCTAGTCCGTTGATTAGTAATAAGCATTTTTAAAGTGAGCCAAACGATATTTTAAAACCCGAGAACAAATATAAATTTTATGTGACCAAGCACCGTGATTAGTCTCTCACACCGCATTGGAATTCTGGTACAAGAACGGCTGATAGAGGTAGCCTAACGCCCCATCTATCTACAAGTCTTATCCCCTTGTAAGATAACGTATCTTCCCCAGAATATCATCACATGTACTATCTATTGTTAAAAATGATTCAAAAATAAAATAAAAACGTTATTACATAAATGTTAATATGGTTGAACAAACCAAACACTCAATTCATTGTTCTACAACACACATACATACGTTTGTTCAAACTGGACAAAGTCACCAATCTCTCTATCTGTCAGTTTCATCACACAATATTAAATATGGACAGGTAGATACAACGTGTATATACTGTATATAATATCTATGATGAAACAGAAATAGATTTACATTAATGATAACCATCTTCCAGTAGAGGCCTACATTGCACCTCATAAAGTTACAGCGTCTTCAGCGGCTCCTCCCCAGCACAATGCCACCTCCCCCCCCACCACCCACTTCTCCACCGCACGACAAGGCCTTCGCTCCTGGATACCACCGGGGTCTGGAACCCGGCCACAATTTGGGACACCCCTCCCCCTCAACCCCCAACTTAACCTTTATCCGCCCCTGACAATCTTTATGTATGTAACGTATATGTATGTTTGCCTGCCTGAACGCTCGTTACACAAACTGACTTACACAAGTCGCAGGTTCATATAAAATATTGTTATGCTTGCTTTTACTCACATGCAAACGAAAGCAAATAGCAAATAGAATAAGCAACAACAATATAACCAGGCCCGGACTAGGGGGGGGGGGGGTTACAGGGGTTACGTAACCCCCCCCCTCCCCCCCTGGCCTGACAATGTACCTCTTTTTTTTTCTTTTTTTTTTTTAGGGGGCTACGTTACAATCATAAGTAAATCCGGGGAGAAATTTCAACCCTCTCCCCTAGGCACTAAAAAAAATAAATCCTCTTCCACTCTACTCAATTTCAACCACTGATTCTTTTATCACAAGTAACTACATTCTGTTACCTGAGACACTGTGCTTCCCATAGCTTGAGTCTCTGCATTGTAAAAGCATGCGGCTTGCCTGCAGTGAAGAACATGATGGGAGCACTGAGGGAACTGTCACTGTTTTTCTAAAACTCTCCAAAGAGACAAAGAAAACTTGAAGATACCATCGAATCATCTCAGCCTGACACGACAAACACAAAGTTTGTTGATCTGTGCAGAACAAGATGGGTAGGAAAACATGAAGCACTGGAGGTTTATACATCTCTCTTTCTGGTTGTTCACGACTGTTTGGGACAAATGTGTGAAGACAGTGACAATTGGGACAGTGAGACTCTGACCAAGGCAACTGGCTTTCTCCACACCTTGAGCAGCAGTGCTTTCCTCGTTGCATTCGTTGTCCGCAATTGTTTGCGTTACTTAAAACCCTTGACAGTGAAGCTGCAGAAAAGGACAAAAGATGTTGTCGATGCCTACAGGGAAATCAAAGCGGTCAGTAACTGCATGTCTTCTATTAGAAGAGATGTCGACACAGCGTTCGTTGCCTGGTTCAGTGAAGTCAGCAAAATGGCGAATGCTTTGACAACTGATGTTATTGTTCCTCGTCATGCATCCCGACAGACTCTCCGTGACAAACAACCTGCGGCCACTCCAGAAGAATATTTCAAGATTAGCATTGCCATTCCTTTCTTGGAACACCTGTCAATCGAATTGGACTCGAGGTTCAAAAATGCTGACCTAGCAGTTGATGGTCTCTGTCTGGTGCCAAGCACTTTAATAGACAACCAGGATGGTTTCATGCAGGTTCCAGAAGGGGTGAAGACACTGGCAATGTTGTGGGAGTCTGATCTACCAGACAACGCTACCCTTGATGCAGAATACCAAAGGTGGGTTTGCAAATGGCGAAGTGCTGCTGAGAATGCGACAGCTATCATCCCATCCACGGCATCAGAAGCACTGAAACATTGTGACAGGGATTTTTATCCCAACCTGTTCATCATGCTAAAGAACCTTTGCACCCTGCCTGTCACTATTGCGAGTGTGAGCGTTCAAACAGTCAGTTGCGCAACCTGAAAAACTACATGCGCTCTACAATGGGGCAACATAGACTCAATGGACTTGCTTTACTGAAAGTGCACAGGGATGTTGATATTGACTTCAAAGAGGCAGTGAACTGTTTTGCCAGAAGATACAATTCACAAAAGGTACTAATGCCGAGGAACCTAGTGCAGCAAGACTGAAAGTGAAAGCAGGGCGGTGATGTTCATAAATTACAAGGTAAAGCTTTATACTGTTAACGATCAACAAAATGTAGTGAATAATAATAGCATACAAAACATCTCTGCTGATAAATAAATGTTCGTGTGTGTTTTTTTGTTGTTGTTTTTTTAAGGGACGGGCAGATGATTATTTTTGTACCCCAGAGTTTGTCATTTCAATTTGTTTAAAAAGCTCAAAGTCCCAGACCATCATAAATGGCTTTTTCAAGGTTCAGATTGCACCAGATTGCACCATTTTGCATCCTTGAAAAAAAAATTTTCCGGGGGGGCATGCCCCCGGACCCCCCTAGAAGGCTCGGCGCTTCGCGCCTTCGCTGAATCTGTAACCCCCCCCCCTCAACTTTACCAGGTCCGGCCCTGATAACCAATATTAGACAAGAGATTAGGCAACAAAGAATATTGTAAACGCGCGTTTTAGCTAAACACACACATTTATGCTGTTATCATACATTTAAAAAACCACAGTTGTAAATCATTCTATCGGTTCATTATTGTCGCTAAACTAATTAAACTAACTCACCAACTTATACAATTACACAGATTCAACAGGATCTCCCCCTCTCTCTCTACACATTCATACCCACAATAACTAATGGCAGGTCCAAAACACCATATCAAAGTAGTTTCTAGGACTTGTAATTACAATATTGAAGGATAATAAATTAGAACTTTTAAAAACCTTCCAGTCAACTCAACGAATGACACCTCCCAGTTACTCAACTCCACAACCAACACCATCATCCCAAAGCTCCGGCTACGGCCGTGGGTCCATGGCGCTCCATCTCGGCAGATCTCGGAGGGTACGGGCGCGGCATTTCATGAAGCATATCAATGTGCAGGATTCCTCCTTTAGTTACTAGTTCCCATCCCCACCCCCCACCTCCGCACCCCATCATAATAATAACCGAGCGAAACCGAGTCCGTGACGAACGATTAACGTAATAAAAGAAATATCCTTCGATCTATGCAATAAACATTAATATACCTTAGTACCAGGAAGACCCAGCGACGACAATGTCAACATCATCGTCAACTAGAACAACAGCAACAGACTCCAGCTAGCAATAGCCGAGTTACAACTCAAAGTATTATTATTTATGACTTCTTCAGAATGATTTTATCATACAAAATGCGCTACCTTCTGCAATGAAAATCAAAAGCCGAGTGATAGAATAATGTTTTTTTTTTCATAAAATCATTGAGATTACTTATACAGTACTTCCTATCATATCCTATCCCGTAACTCAAAGGTCGTTGGTGCACCACGGATGATCGTTTAAACAGCGTACTCCATCTTTCTCTGTTCTCAGCAACCCTCATGGCTTCGTTCAGTGTCAAACCAGTCCATTCTCGAATGTTTAGTTTAGTTTAGTTTAGTTTAGTTTAGTTGAGATGGACTTGTATAGGCCTCGCGGCTTTTTGAATGTCCCTTTTGTTTGTGCATTTTTACTTGTCCGGTTGCATTTGCGGTTGTTCGAGAATACTAAAGATAGTATGCTAACGAGTCGTCATATTTAAATTTGGATTCCTGTATGGAAATTACCTTTTCCAGAAGATTTTTGAAGATGTTCAGGTTGTCATGTCTTTTAGTATCAACTGGCAATTTATTCCACACAGGCGCAACTCTGTAGGAGAATGAGTATTTTCTTTTGTTTGTGCGGCAATGTCTTATAATAATATTGTCCGAACAAAGTGTTAACATCGATGTTGTCAATCCCATTACAAATCTTGTAAGTTTGGATCAGGTCAACTCTCAATCTTCTAAATTTCAGAGAGGGCAAATCCAAAACTCTCAATCTCTCTGATTTGCGATTTAATCATTCAGTCGCTTTTCTTTGTACTCTCTCCAAGGCAGATGGCTGCTTCTTAAGATACCGAAACCAAATCGCATTCGCATACTCAAGATGTGGCCTAACATGCGATTTAAACAGGCGGGTTACGGTATCACTATCCAAGTAAGTAAAAGATCGGCGTATGATACCGAGCAATTTATTAGCCTTGGAAATTGCATTGTTTATGTGTTTATCAAAGTTTAGGTTCGTATCAAAAGTAACCCCCAAATCCTTTTCCTCACTATTATGATCAATCGTCATTTTGTCGTCACCTGTCATCATCAAATCGTCATATCCAGGATTTTTCTTACCCATATGAAGTACTTTACATTTTGATGCATTAAAATGCAATTGCCAGGTATCTGATCAAATTAGAAGACTATCTTTTTTTTTAAATTTATCACACTTAGATGTCACATTATATAGTTTAATGTCATCTGCAAAAATGCTACAATTACTAGATACTTTGTTAGGTAAGTCATTTATAAAATTTTTAAAAAGAATAGGACCCAAAATACTGCCTTGCGGTATACCACTCGGAACTGGCTCATCACCTGAGAAATCATTTCCAACTCTGACACGCTGGGTTCTTCCTTCCAGAAAGCACTTGATCCATTGTAGTACGTGTCCAGTGATCCCATAAGATTTTAGTTTAACTAAAAGTCTTGCATGAGGTACCGAATCAAATGCCTTGCGAAAGTCCAAGTAAATCACATCAAAACTCCCCCCACTGTCAACCATTTTCGTAAAGTCTTCCATTACCTGCAAGAGTTGTGTCACACATGACCTACCTTTACGAAAACCATGCTGGCATTCTGTGTACAGAGAGCAAAGAGTCATGTGGTTAACAATAGCATCTCTGACAAATGATTCAAGCATTTTACATACGATATAAGTTAAACTGACAGGTCTATAGTTTCCTGCTTCATTTCTACTGCCTTTTTTAAAATAAGGCTGTGACATTGGCTCTTCTCCAGTCCGATGGAATAACACCCTCCTCTAAGGACTTATTAAAAAGTTAGCATATTGGTACTGATAACTCTTTACTTGCTTCTTTTAAGACTCTGGACCATCTGGGCCAAAAGCCTTACTTGGGTCCAACTTGCTCAACTTCTCGTGAACTGCTTTCGGGGTTATAAAAACTTCAGTTAAACTTAAAGTAACATTGTCTGATCTAGATGCAAGGTCTAAAATTGTTAAATTATTTAGGTCCTCGTGCGTAAACACGCTAGAGAAAAACTTATTTAATATCTCTGCTTTATTAGCATCATTTACTGCTATGCCTCCATCCTCCTTCACCAGTGGGCTTTTGTTTTAGAGCGTACATATTTCTAAAATACTTTCGGATTATTTTTTACAATTTATTGCAATATTTTTCTCAAAATTATTTTTTTGCTTTCTCAACCTCTCTTGTGCATTCATTTCGCACCTTAATATAACCGCTGGTAGTCTAACCCATCACGGGTCACTAAGTATCTTTTATAAAGGTCATACTTTTTCTTTATTTTTTTAGGCAGGATTTACTAAACTATACGGGTTTCAGTTTTACATGTACCTCACCTTTTGTCCTGGTGATATGCTGCTCCATAGCTGCAATAATATTTGTTTTAATTAACAACCAGCTTTCTTCAACACTAGTTATACCATTTATACTACTCCAGTCTACTTCAGCCAACCTGTGCCTGAGCTTATCATAGTTACCTGTTTAAAAATTACAAATCTCCCTTTTACCTTCCTCTGATACAGTGTCCAAACCTTGCAGTTTAAACAACACATCATGATCACTATTACCCAGTCCAGGATGGCGCTTTATCCCTGAAATAAGATCTTCACTGTTCACCAAAATCAGATCCACTAAACTCGGTTTCTGCCCTTCTCTGCGTCGAGTATGATTTCTCACCATCTGAGTCAGGAAAGCACCCCTCACACTTTCAACCAGTTCACAGTCTTTCGCACTGCCTGTTCCCAGTATCCAATTTACTGATGGGAAATGTAAGTCTCCCATACTTTATCAAATTTCTGAATAGTATCGGATCTCAATAATTCAAATAATTTTGGAGTGTTTTCTTCTGAAGTGCTGGGCTTCTGTAAATGCTGCCTAGTAGAACGCTAAGGTCACCAGGACATTTAAAGAGACACCAAACACTTTCTTCAAAATCTGAGTTGTTCCATACAATGCTAGGCATGCAGACTTTCTTTCACATAAATGGCAACACTAAGTTTATGTCCTGTTCATAAAGCTTTCATATCCTGGAATACTGTATTCTGCCTCTGTTACATCACTTTGATTTTTTGCAATAATTTCAGTAAGTGCAATCACAGGAGCATCTTTTTCATCTATCAACTGTAATAACTCACTCTTTTTATTTAATAAACTGTCTACATTTGAGTATATCCCCGTAATATCATCCTATACATTATATACACCTTTGCATTTTACATTTAATTATTTACACTATGTACATCTTCACTGTCAGGTCAGTTATTTTTCTGTCCCCCATCACCTTCCTTCACCACCCCTTGATCATTTTTCCCAACCCCCTTGGCCTGAGGCTGTACCCTCCAGCTCCCCCCCCCCCCTGCTGTGTTTTTTTCCACTATTTTTTCCATTTCTAATCATCCAGTCATCATCTTTAGTCTCTTTCTTCTTTGCCTCTAACTCCTGTCTCAATCTGTTGTGTTTCTGTATCTGTAGAGGAGTCACATTTTTTGTCTCCATATTCTTTTGCCTCCTTGCATCGTGCCTTGCAGGATAGTTTTTGCAAGGCCTGATGCTCTGGTGACGTGGCCATACCATCGGAGTTTCCGTTTCTTCATCACTGTGAGCATGTCGCTATGTTGTCCAATAGCTTGTGCGATGGTCTGTCGTACTTCGTTGTTGGTGATGTGCTGGGTATAGAAAAATGTCCAAAAGTCTCATCTCCATGCTTTTTATTCTTCATTGTAGATCTGCTATGAGGGTTTATGTTTCGCAAGCGTATAGGAAGATTGAGATGACAAGAGAGCGCAGCAGCTTTACCTTGGAATGTAGAGTGATTGTCCTGCCTTTCCAAATGGGCTTCAACCTTGTCAGGGCAGCAGTTTTTTGTGCGATCCTGGAGAGGATTTCCTGTCGGGACCCATTGTCTGATAAAATGGCTCCTAAATATTTGAAGCTATGCACTGTGTTGTAATTACTATTTACTATTGCGGTTTCAAAATACTCACGATAATATCGTGCTTGGAATTGATTATAATTCAAACAATTGTGGAGATTTGGAACACACGACTGTCGACCAACGACGTCCGTGACAATGTTCTATATATGCAAATTGTAAAGTCTTTTTTTTCCCAATGGGAACTGTGATTTTCGTGGTCTGTTTGGCATTGTATGTCTCAAAGCAGGTTGTTTATTGGTCTTGTGTGTATAATTACGTGTAAACTTTGGTTAGCTTTCAAGATTTTCTGACTTGACTTGAAAGGGTCAGTGGCGGAGAGGGACAAAACCTATTGCATAGTTACATACAACAAATGGTTTGCTTTTTGTATAGCACAGTTTAAAATCCAACATGAACGATAAGTATGCAAGCTTGGGCACAGACTTGCGCCATCTTTGTCGTCTATTTACATTAAGGCATAAAGGTTTTTAACTGTAAGCTGAGAGAATAGCTTAAAATTAGGCACAGAATAGGCTATAGTTCTGCTTCGTGTATAGACGATTTCTTGTATAATGGTACTCTCTGGGCTTGTCAGCCGAAGCATTAAGTTAAATTGACATGACATTCCTGAACACGTTCGATACGCCTGCAAAAGGTCGATACAATCCAAACTGCTTTTAATCAGGGGACGCTACTCTGGAACGACCACACAGGCTGGTAGACCGAAACCGTTTCGGGTTTCTCGGAAATTAATTCTGAATCATAGGTGGTAAACGAATAGAGTGATTTCAAAAATTGTTTACTATTGTAGATAAATTGTTGGACCAACTTCATAGTCAACTGATGTAATAATATATGCTTCCTGCGTTGATAATGACTATAATTGCAATCTTGTAGATTGTGACTACTGACTGATCAGACAGCTTGGAAAATATAAAACAAAAGTGTGTTGTGGTTTAGGAATTGAAAACGTGCGGAATTGCATACATTAAGACTTTCCGCTGTGATCTCTGCTCATTTCGTGTGAAGAATTGACATGTTGAAAATCGAGCGTGCCACACTACAACAGTAGCACCAACTGCAACAGCAGCAGCAACAACAATAACAGCAGTAGCAACAACAATAACAACAATGAGTAACCAGCCTGTTCGCAAAGTGACTGAGTCGTCCTTCTTTCCCGAGATTAACATGTTTAAAAGTACCTATTACAAGTCTGTCTTTTCATTGCCAGTCCCCAAAGCGACTGAGATCAAAGGGCCGCTGCTGGAAGGGCCGCACCTGTGCTCGGCCAGTGGTCAAGGAGAATTAGGACTGGTCAAGACTTTTGTGGAGATTTTGGACGTGCCAGTTAATTATGTAGACAGGTAAGTTGTACTACAGCATATTGATCTTAAAGGTCCCCGCCTCACAGATCTTTATCAGATTCACAGTAAGTGCATGTTGTTCCACTGGGAAAAATAAAGATTAAGGCAAAACTAACCTTTTTCCAAAGTATGATTTTGATATAAATAAACTGCTGATGTCACTGTGTTACACGTGTTTTTTGTCAATAGTTGATTCAGCCCCGATGCTTGAATTTTGATAAGTGTAACTCGTATTCGTTTATCCACGCAGCCTGTTCACTCAGCAACAAGGCAGGAGTCGTCGTATAAAGTTTTCTAACTTTATTCATCAAACATCAACAACTGCATACAAGATCGCTTTCCGAAAATCACTTCAAAGACCATTATCATAAATCACTCACCCAAGCAGACAGTGCATTCCTTATGGAGCCTCTCTGCAATCGAGAAAAAGGTCGAACATTCCAGCATGACGCAATAACACTCAATCAAAATAAAACTCATCACCGGAACTATGCACTGTCTTACGTCATATAACCTTATTTAGGTTAGAAGAATCGTTTAGCTATTACCAGATCTTGCAGGAAGCTTCGGTCGATAATAAACAAGTAATTCCAGAAAATTCTCAACAATATCGACCGAAAATCATCAGCATTATACAAAGCTTCATCTAGCAACAACGCAAAATCAAATCAAAGGTAAATACACTCTGTTATTGCATGCTTTGCAAACTAAAATGATTGGATCTATCGTGCGCGTTTCTATCGTAACACACTGTTGTGCTTTGGTGTACTGATACAGATGTGGGAGGACGCCGCTGCACTGGGCTGCTCACAACGGACACACCAGCGTGGTGGAGTACCTGCTGCAGCACGAAGCTGACGTCAGCGTTCGAGACTTCGAGCATGGTATTACGCCTCTTCATTTCGCCGCCTGGCTCAACCATCTGGACACAGCTCGCTGCCTGGTGCAGCATGGGGCCAAGGTCAATGCCAGGTCAAACTTGGATGCTAAAATGTGCAGCAAAACACCTTTGCACCTTGCCGCATTACACGGACACGCAGACATGTGCCGATTCCTGTTGACGCACGGCGCCGACGTGGACGCCCTCATCGGTGTAGACGGCACGGCTCTGTTCCTCGCCGTCTGTCGAGGTCATAGCAAGGTCTTGGAGGTGCTTCTGGAACACAGCGCCAATCCCAACACCGTATCGAAATATCAAGACTGGACGCCATTGAATACCGCCTCAGTAAGAGGGGATCTGCCCCTAATGCAGCAGCTGTTGATGGCCGGAGCCAAGGTCAATGAGGTTTGTGGCGTCAAGGGCTCCGGCGCCCTGCACAGCGCGTCGATGCACGGCAGACTGGACGTGGTCAAGACGCTGGTGCAGTACGGCGCTGACGTCAACATCAGAGACATGGAGGGCTTGACTCCCCTGCACGGCGCGTGCTCTCTCGGAAAGGCCGAGATAGCCAGCCTGTTGCTGGCAAAGGGAGCGCATCCTAATGCCGCGACTCGCGAACTGTGCACCCCCTTACACTACGCGTGTTTTGAGGGTCACGTAGAGGTCGTGCGCGTGTTGCTGGAACACGGAGGCGTGGATCTCTCTGCCAGGAACAACATGGGCCTTACTCCCTTACAGGTGGCTGATTTATGCGGACACTTTGATGTGATCGACCTATTCCGGGCAACAGGGTCACTGTGACATGCGTTCCTCGCCTGCAACAAAACAATGCAAGGCACAAGCGATAGCATCATCCCTTACCCCGGAGCACCACCACCACCCATCCCCGTGTATCGCTTCACTGCCGTAGTATCATGAGCACGCTCTTTCTCTGATTGACTAAAAAATAAATACGAATTTTAATTTTTTTTTTTATATCACATTTTTATTTTAATGGACTGACTGAAGATGGGAGGTGGGGGGGGGATGTTATAGATGAGGGATGTGAGTGTGTTTATCGGGGTGGATAATGACAAATATTCATCCTCTTGTATCATATGCAAATTTTATAGTCTTTGTTTTTGTAATTGGGAACTGTATTTGGCATGGTCGGTTATGCATTGTAGATGTCGCAAAGCAGGATGTCATTGGTCTTATGTGTATAATTACGTGTATCCTTTGTTTAGCTTTCAAGATTTTTTTACTTGACTTGAAGGGGTCAGTGGCGGGGAATGG
The DNA here is from genome assembly GCA_036898135.1 of Oncomelania hupensis. Classification (NCBI taxonomy): domain Eukaryota; kingdom Metazoa; phylum Mollusca; class Gastropoda; order Littorinimorpha; family Pomatiopsidae; genus Oncomelania; species Oncomelania hupensis. Next base: position 18,969,283 of record CM072527.1, on the reverse strand, counting down.
ACCAAACCTACCGCATAGTTACAGTGAAAAGGTTTGTGTTTATGTATAGCGCAAAGCTCAGGAGACTGTTTATGTATAGCGCAAAGCTCAGGAGACTGTTTATGTATAGCACAAAGCTCAGGAGACTGTTTATGTATAGCGCAAAGCTCAGGAGACTGTTTATGTATAGCGCAAAGCTCAGGAGACTGTTTATGTATAGCGCAAAGCTCAGGAGACTGTTTATGTATAGCACAAAGCTCAGGAGACTGTTTATGTATAGCGCAAAGCTCAGGAGACTGTTTATGTATAGCGCAAAGCTCAGAAGACTGTTTATGTATAGCACAAAGCTCAGGAGACTGTTTATGTATAGCGCAAAGCTCAGGAGACTGTTTATGTATAGCGCAAAGCTCAGAAGACTGTTTATGTATAGCGCAAAGCTCAGGAGACTGTTTATGTATAGCACAAAGCTCAAGAGACTGTTTATGTATAGCACAACGCTCAGGAGACTGTTTATGTATAGCACAAAGCTCAGGAGACTGTTTATGTATAGCACAAAGCTCAGGAGACTGTTTATGTATAGCGCAAAGCTCAGGAGACTGTTTATGTATAGCGCAAAGCTCAGGAGACTGTTTATGTATAGCGCAAAGCTCAGGAGACTGTTTATGTATAGCGCAAAGCTCAGAAGACTGTTTATGTATAGCGCAAAGCTCAGGAGACTGTTTATGTATAGCACAACGCTCAGGAGAATGTTTATGTATAGCGCAAAGCTCAGGAGACTGTTTATGTATAGCACAACGCTCAGAAGACTGTTTATGTATAGCGCAAAGCTCAGGAGACTGTTTATGTATAGCACAAAGCTCAGGAGACTGTTTATGTATAGCACAACGCTCAGGAGACTGTTTATGTATAGCACAAAGCTCAGGAGACTGTTTATGTATAGCACAAAGCTCAGGAGACTGTTTATGTATAGCGCAAAGCTCAGGAGACTGTTTATGTATAGCACAAAGCTCAGGAGACTGTTTATGTATAGCGCAAAGCTCAGGAGACTGTTTATGTATAGCGCAAAGCTCAGGAGACTGTTTATGTATAGCACAACGCTCAGGAGACTGTTTATGTATAGCGCAAAGCTCAGGAGACTGTTTATGTATAGCACAACGCTCAGAAGACTGTTTATGTATAGCGCACAGCTCAGGATACTGTTTATGTATAGCACAAAGCTCAGGAGACTGTTTATGTATAGCACAACGCTCAGGAGACTGTTTATGTATAGCACAACGCTCAGGAGACTGTTCGTAGTCTAAAATCTAACACGAATAAGTCGTATGCCAAAATCGCTAAGTCTGGGCGCATATGAGATCAAGTTTGGGCACAGCTTTGGGCCATCTAAATTCTAATAGACTGTTGCGTCACATCTGACCGATCGGCCAACCCTTTCAATGGAACTGTGAATGTTCTTCTCTTGTGTACAATGTAGGCCTAGGTGGATCATTTTATGCCTTTGAAAACAAGCAACCCGAAAAACAAAAAACAAAAACCCGAAAACAAATTTTTGTTGTTTTTTTGAGCTGTAAAGTAACTACTGATTTTGGCTTTGTATGTCCGGCGTCAGGCGTCCATCGTCCGGAGCTAACATTTGCACACTTTTCTCTCAAACTAATGAACGGATTTTTTTTTAACTTAGTATTTAGTTAGGAAATAGTGAATCCTACCTGATGACAAAAAAGTATGCATCTTGGGTGACGTCTTCATTGTGATGTCATAATTTGTAGGGTTTTTTTTGGCTTTTTTTTTTTCGTTTTTTTTTTCTAATACTATTTTTTTTCCCAAACTACTGAAAACTACTGAGGCGTAGTTTCGTTCGGTATAGACTTTAACTGTACCGCCAAGGTACAGTAAAACCTCCGTTTTACGACCTTTAAATTGCCATTAAAACGATGTCGTAAATTGGGGGGATCTTAAAGGACATTTTCGAAAAAGACATTTAGAAAATGAATTAAGTAAAATAAATACCTGTGCAAAAAGTACACATACCATTAAGTATAGGGAACATCTACCATCTTTCAGAAATATAGATTAAACTCTGTCTCACAAGCAATACAGTCAATATCTTCCTGTTCCTCATTATTTGCAAAATAAAAAATCAATGCTGGTATGCTAGTTGTTTAAAAGTGTATGTAAGTGCTGAGTGCATGTTTGGAGTTATAACTATTTATAAGATAACCCCATTAATATTGTTGTAATTATTTTTATTCAATCATTGAATAGTTTGTTTTGTTGTTGTTGTTGTTTAAAGAAAGCGGTTATTTCTGTTTGTTTGCATGACCCATCAACCCCCCCCCTCCCCCACCCAACTCCCCACCCGTGCATGTTCTCTTAGTATGTCACTTTGAACACCAGACATGGTGTCGGCAAGATCTGACAGGCACCTGCTCAGGGCAAATCAGCTCTTTAGAGTATTTCAAGCTGTTTTAATGCATCGTCTGCTGTTAAAAGTTGTAAACGAAACTTTTCTTCAAGAGCACAGATATAGTATTGCTTTAGAATCGGAATTTTTCAGATGCTAGGTCGTAAAATTTAATTATTTGAAGGTCGCAAGTCGCGTTTTATAGGTAGTCGTTTAAGAGAGGTCGTTTATATAGTACAAACCATCGGTGAATATTTTTTCGCTCGTATGTTGGAGGAAGTCGTTTAAGAGAGGGTCTCAAAACGGAGGTTTTACTGTATAATCAAATTTGTGCACAAAAAAAAAAAAAGTAACGTAATCATCGTGACGTCATTTTATACTAACACCAAAGAACGTATATACCGTTGTATATGGGATGGAGGGTACGTATATACCGTTGTATATGGGATGGAGGGTTCACTCAGGAAAAATAACTTGGACATCCGGGAAGTGCGATAACTCGTGCTGAGAAAGAGTTATCTTACATGTATAGCAGCGCAGACGGCGAAGATGACGGTAGAAATCATAGTGAAGAAAGTACATAGGTCGCATTTTTTGTTCTGGAGAAGGGTGCAGTAACATGCGGAACAGAGATGGTTGTGAAGGAAAATCTTCCCCCACCTCTCCTCTTCCCTCTCCACTTTCCCCTTTTTTCAGATATACATGTATAATAAAAGGACAAAGTTCCCAAAAAGTGATGTTAATTTTATCAGTTACTTTGTTATGCTGTGAGACAATGTGTACACATGTAAAATAGTGCAGTGTCTGATACATTTATATGTGATGTTTATTTCTGTACAATTATGTAAATAGCGTTTGAAGTAATGTAGACTATAGAATGTTACTTTGATTGGTGTTTACAATGCTGAGAGGCAATGTAAATATATAAATAGTGTAAGAGGTAGTTTAGTTGTTATGATAATGTGGGTTTAAACATATAAATAGTGGAGTAATTTATATGTGATGTTAGTATGTATAAACATGTACGACATACATGTACATAGTGTCAGAAGTAAGTAATTAGGTTTGATGTTAATATGTATGAACCTGTCAATAGTACGTGAAGTAATGTACACTTGATTTTTATACACTTGCAAATAAACATGTAAATAGTGCCTGAAGTCATTTAGTTGTGATTTGTGTGGAAAATGTCATGATATTATTAATGTTATTAGTTATTGTTTCCAATGTAAGTATCAGTATTATCATGGTCATATTTCTGTGTGTATTTTGAATGTTTGCTGACAATTAAACTGAGATTGCTTGTCAACAGAATGGAGGTTTTACGCAGTTTATATTGTTCACTTATTTTGTGTCATTCTGTCCACTTTGACAATCTTTTGGTCATAGTGTATATTCTTTCATCTGTCTGTCTGTCTGTATGTATGTCTCTCTCTCTCTCTCTCTCTCTCTCTCTCTCTCTCTCTCTCTCTCTCTCTCTCTCTCTGTTTGTGCGAGAATTTGCAAATTACTGTATAAATTAAATGAAACATTAAAAGTGTTGGAAATACATTCATGCATTTAACACCGGATCAAAGATAGTAATTAATTCTGTAAATAATAATATATTTACTAAATTAATTAGAATTACATTCAAACATAATTTGAGAGAATAAACAAACTGTCAATAAAATATATAGAATGAAATATGTTGCTTTCATTCTATAGATTTAATTTGACATTACTTGTGTTTATTCTCTCAAATTATGTTGAATTTTTCAATTTATGTAATTCTAATTCAGGGAATATATTATTTACTGAATTAAATAACCTTGAAAAACAAACAAGCAAACAAACAAATAAAAAATCAATTTATTTTTATGTATTTTATTTCAATTGCAATTAATGTAAATCTTAATAATTTCATTAAGATTTCTACAAAGTATTATTCTAGTTCATTATTTTTATTTGAATGCATTCTTACACTTAATTATATTTTACTCAAAAATAAAACTGTATACTCTTGAATTTAGTTGCTTGTCTTTATTTTACTGTATAGGCTACATTGCTTTCATTCTATACATTTAATTTTATTGACATTACTTTTGTTTATTCTCTCAAATTATGTTTCATATTTCAATATATGTAATTCTAGTTAATTCAGTGAATATATTATTATTTAGTGAATTAATTATAATTAAAAGATTGAAAATTATAAATTTGCTCTTCATGAAACAAGCTGCATGACAAATTAATTGTATACATATATTTTTATTAAAATTTTATAAATTTGTTTGTTTATATTTATAAATAATATGTACTTAATACCGCCAACATCTGGTAGTCCTAACACTGCATAATTCCTGCAATACTTTGCAATGATTTGACAGACAGAATGAAGGTCTAATCAGTCTCGCGCGCCATCGGGAAATGGGGAGTAACTCGTTCCGACAAGAGTTGCTTCCCATAAACTGTCCAACTTTTGTTACACATGCGTATGAAGGAGTCGACTATCTTGGTATTCATAGTCTTTGATAACAATTTACAACTTCCTATGCAATTGGACACAGTCGCTTGTCATCACTCTTCTCAAAAAGGTAGCCTCCAGGAGTGTGAAAATTACCGCCCCATCAGTCTCCTCAGCCATTCCAGCAAGGTCCTCCTAAAAAATAATACTCAACACGTTGAAACCCCAAGCTGAACAAATCATAGCTGAAGAGCAAGCAGGATTCAGGGCAGGGCGAAGTACCACTGAACAGATTTTCAACCTCAGAATAATATGCGAGAAATACCTACAGCACCAACAACATCTATATCGTGTGTTTGTAGACTTCAAGGAAGCGTTTGACCGAGTCTGGCATGCAGCTCTGTGGGCAACCATGAGAGTATACAACATCTGCCTTAACATAATTGAAGTTATCAAAGCCTGTATGACACGGCTACCAGTGCAGTCCTCCACAACAGCGCCATCGGAAACAAGTTCAGAACATCAATCGGTATGCGTCAAGGATGCCTACTCTCTCCAACACTCTTTAGCATCATCCTAGAGCGCATCATGTCAGATGCCCTTGCAGATCATAAAGGCACAGTCAGCATATGGGGTAGAGCAATCTCCAACCTCCGTTTTGCGGATGACATTGATGGATTGGCTGGAGAGGAACAAGCCTTCGCTTGAAGAACACAGACATCTCTGTGATAGATTCAAGTCTGTAGTATGATTTATGAAATGACATTGATGGATTTGCTGGAGAGGAACAAGAACTTGAACAGCTGTGACCGAGGATTCACACCACCTCCAGAGCCTATGGAATGGAAATAAGTGCAGAGAAGACCAAAATGATGACCAACAACCCCTGTGGCCTCAACATGGACATCAAAGTCCAAGGCTCAATGCATAACTTCAAATATTTAGGAGCCATTATATCAGACAATGGGCCCCGACAGGAAATCCTCTTCAGGATCGCACAAACAACTGCTGCTCTGACAAGGTTGAAGCCAATTTGGAAAGACAGGACCATCAGTCTACATTCCAAGGTAAGGCTGCTGCGCTCCCTTGTCATCTCCATCTTCCTATACGCTTGCGAATCATGGACACTCACAGCAGATCTATAACGAAGAATACAAAAGCATGGAGATGAGGTGCTATAGAAGACTTCTGGGCATTTCATATACCCAGCACATCACCAACGACGAAGTCCGACAGACCATCACACTAGCCATTGGACAACACGATGACATGCTCACAAGAAACGGAAACTCCGATGTTATGGCCACCTCACCAGAGCATCACGCCTTGCAAAGACCATCCTGCAAGGCACGGTGCAAGGAGGCAGAAGAAGAGGTTGGGAGGACAGCATTCGAGAATGGACTGGCTTGACACTGAGCGAAACCATGAGGGTTGCTGAGAACAGAGAAGGATCGAGTACGCTGGTTAAACGATCGTCTGTGGTGCCCCTACGAGTTTCGAGTTACGGGATAGGATAGGTTAGGATAGGATGTAATTAGAGTGTATAGATGCCTTTACCCTTAAACCAAACTATGGTATATTGAGTGACGTCCTCGTGTTGTGTCGTCATGGTGACGTCATAAATTGTTGCTTTTTTAAAATCTTATTTCCTCCCAACCTACTAGAGGGATTTGATTCAAGTTTAGAATATACTTAGACTTTATCTATGCCTTCAACGTAAAACCAAAATTATGCAAATAGAGCGAAGTAATCATGACATCACCTTTAAATTGTTTTATTTTTTAAATTTTGTGTACATTACCTTTAAATTTTGTATGTAATAAGAGTGTACAGGTGAGTTCAGCCTTAGTCAAAACGTAGGTATATCGAGTGACGTCATTGTGGTGACGGAATACATTGTATTTTCATTCGTGTTTTTTTTTTTTTTTTTTTTTTGCGCTTTTTTTTTTACTGAAACTAATGGACAGATTTCTTTCAAACTCCTTATTTAGTTAGGAAAAAGTGAACACTCCCGATTCCCCCGAACGACAAAAAAAGTATGCATATCGGGTGAAGTCATTATGGTGATGTCATAAGTTGTGTTGTTTTTTTCCATATACTATTCTCTCCAAAACTACTGGAAGGATTAGGTTAAAGTTTGGTATGCACTTTATGTACTTTACCTGTGCCTCTAAGGTAAAACCAAATGTAGGCAAATCGAGTAATGTAATTAAAAAAACAAACAACTAAAGTATCTCCTTATTCCCCCACCACCAACTACCCCTACACACACATACACCACTACTTCACCTTTTCCACTTAGAACTAGCTTCAATACTTGTACAACTATTAATATCATAATCACTTCGGCAGTTCCCTAAGCTTGCTCATTAATAATAAGCAGCGCAAAGGACAAGAAATTGTTTAAACAAATGTTTTATTCAAGGAAAATACATAATTACACACAAACAATGATTTACAGGATATACAACAAGCGAACTTATATAAGCCCACTCTCAAAGGACAAGATATCAGGATGAAACATGTAAGTTTCACTTCTGTTGCCAGGTGTTGACAACGAAGGCCATAACCCTAGTCAGAATATCTGCGATAACCCCATGGCTGCTGTCTTTTTAGTTGCAAACAGCCAGAGGACTACTCACAAAGAAAATGATGGCCAGCATTTTACTATAAGAACATGTGCTAGACCCTAACGGGTGACAGTCCCCCATACGCTATGTGTCCGGGGACTTAATCTACCTACGTAATGTAACGTAACGGGTGCAGAGTTCCCTCCCTTGTATTCCAGCAAGCATTACTTAATGTGTTGATTAAATTAACTAATGTGATAATGATGATTTTTTTTCCATTAAAAAGGTTCTTACATTGAGGTTTTCCAGTTTAAGGACAGCAAGCTTGCATTCTTAGGCTCATCGTCTAAAGCCTCAATCCTCGTATTTATGTAACTGGCACTCGCCCGCTTAGGACATGAGCAGCAGTATTTTCAAAATCCGGGAATAGTATCTTCATAATTCTCCTCTTCCTCCTTCTCCTCCAACTTCTTCTCCATTTTTGTTCTTCTTCTTTATTGTCTGAAATACAGTGTGTGGGCATGTAGAAACGACGTTACTCTGACACACACATGAAACTCCACATGGTTTCTTTTGACTTTTTTGGAAGGCCGCCCTATTTTGACGTCAAAATAGTCCTCCGTTGAGTTAGAGCTGTTTTAGGATTAAGGTTAGGTTAAGGGTTAGGGTTTGGGTTAGGGTTAGGGTTAGGGATAGCTTCAAAAAATGGAAAATGCCAAAATAATGTCACAAAAAAGGAAATTGTGTCAAAATAATCTCTTTTTTTTTTTTTCACAACAGTCATCAGAACGTCGTTTCTACAAAAATGTGTGTATGTGTGTGTCTGTGGGTGTGGGTGTGTGTTACATGGTTGTTATTTTTTTATCAATTGTTGATTCAGCCCCGATGCTTGAATCTTGATAAGTGTAACTCGCATTCCTTTATCCACGCAGCCTGTTCACTCTGCAACAAGGCAGGAGTCGTCTATAAAGTTTTCCAAACATCAACAACTGCACACAAGATCGCTTTCCGAAAATCTCTTCAAAGATCATCATCAAAAATCTCCATAAATCAACCACTCTTTCACTCTCACTACAGTTGTTGTTGTTGTTGTTTTGTAGATTATAGTCACACGACACTTTCGCATATAGGTGACTACTGGACCGATTTATACTGACACCAGCGGGCCAGTTGTTGGTAAAGGGGAAAATAATATGATCACACGTTGACCAATCCGGGATTCGAACCAGCGACCTTTCGGTTACTAGCAAGACGCTCTTACCAACTGAGCTACCCGGCCCCACCTCACTACAGCCTCTCTCCAATCAATAAAAAGTTCGAACATTCCAGCATGACGCAATAACACCCAATCAAAATAAAATTCGTCACCGGAACTATGCACTGTCTAACGTCATATAACCTTATATAAGTTAGAAGAGCTATTACTAAATTTATCTACATGCTTCGAACGATAGTAAACAAGTAATTATAGAAAATTCTCCAATAATATCGACCAACGAAAATTATTAACATTATACAAAGCTTCTTCTAACAACAACGCAAAATCAAATCAAAGGTAAATACACTCTGTTATTGCATGCTTTGCAAAACAAAACGATCGGATCTATCGTGCGCGTCTCAAATGTAACAGTGTGTGTGTGGGGTGGGGGGGTGGGGGTGTGTGTGCGTGTGTGTGTGTGTGGTGTTGTTGGTTTTTTTTAACCTTGTAAACTTAAGTTTTCCTGTTTTGTTGATGTGCATGTGTAGCGGAAAGGGAGGCGACTGGTTGAGGCTTGGGACTCACTGGGCGTAGTCAGTGTTGGTTCCAGACATACCTGTTGCGAACGGGGAAACCATGGCGACATGGTTGCATTTGAGCTGTGGGATCTGTAGCGGAAAGGGAGGCGACTGCTTGAGGCTTGGGAGAGAAATTGTCTACCTTGATTTTCTTGGTTAGACTAGCCTTGGATGGCTCCTGCTTTGCAGAATCCTTTGGGTATGCCATTGGGTTACGCAGGACAAGGCGACACGACATTTGTTCTCCCCGGCTGACCATTCGCCTGCTGCTTTTGGTGGCGAGCGGGACCACATTGTCGGCAGGCATTTTATGCAGGTCGGTGGCAGCGACCTTGCAGTAGAGTGCGTGGCACCAGTAGCCGGCAACCCGGTACTCCCAACGACGCTTCACCGCCTTGCAGGGTAAATATTTTTATGTCCCTGTGGGTTCGGGCATTAAATAGAATAGACCCAACGTTTCCCGGCGTGTCGTAAGAGGCGACTAACAGGGGTGATGTTAGCACGGCATCACTGGGCGAAAGTCTTCTACACAGAAGTCACCGGCCAGGGCGGAGGAACCTCACGTTACTACAGGTTCAACGACCATGTGCTCAGGGCCAAGGCGAGCCACACTGTATTCGTGGATTTCGGCTGTGGCCAACAGCCTGGAGAGGATTGGGCACCGCCAGGTCTTTTTGGCCCAAGACACACTACATGATGACACAATCCACCAATTCCATACCGGATCGGTCGTCGCCCGGGCCGTCACCCGGCACAAGGACCGCGCCTTCCGTTGGCCACCAGGACGGAGGTGTTAAGTATGCTACTGATGGACAATTTAGCAAGATCCGCACGAGAAACAACATCGTCATAGGAACCTGGAACGTCAGGACCCTAACTGCGGAAGGAAAATTAGAAGAACTGGCCCACGAGTTGGACCACTATCGATGGAACGTTCTAGGTATCAGCGAACTGCGATGGAAAGGCCTAGGTGAAACAACGACCGACAAAGGCCACAAGCTCTATTTCAGCGGTAGGGATGACAGGCACGAACACGGCGTTGGATTCTTGGTCCACAAGAACATTCTAGCGACTGTCATGGGTTGCCGCCCAGTCTCCAGTAGACTCATTACCATCCGCCTGAGAGCAGCCCCTTTCAACATCACCATCATCCAGGCCTACGCCCCAACATCAGACTATGACGACAGCGAAGTGGAGGATTTTTATGAAAATCTACAGGCGGTCCTTGACCAAGTGCCGAAGAAGGACATAGTCATAGTGCAAGGCGACTGGAATGCCAAGGTTGGCCAAGATGCGCACCGCAACTGGGGAGACACATGTGGACCCCACTGCAACAACGAGACAAATGACAGGGGTCTGAGACTCTTGGAGTTTGCCAGATACAACAATCTGGTACTGGCAAACACGCTTGGTCTCCACAAAAACTCCAGACGATGGACATGGCACAGTCCTGGCGGGGAGCATCACAACCAAATAGACTACATCATGGTCAAGAAACGCTTCAGATCAAGCATCAACATTGGCAGGACACGTACTTTTCCAGGAGCAGACATCGGAAGTGACCACGATCTCGTGATGATGTCTTTCCGGCTCCACTTGAAGAGAGTAAATACAGCAAAGTGCACTAGACTGAAGTTCGACCTGGACAAACTGCAAGACCCGGAGGTGGCAGAACTATTTCAGGCCACAATTGGAGGGAAATTTGCACCACTGCTCATTTTGGGGGCTGGTGAAGTAGATGTCAACACCATGACCACCACCTTCAACTCAGCTGTGACAGATGCCGCCACTGAGATCCTTGGCAAGCACCGACCAAAGAAGAAGCTGTGGATCACACCTGAAATTTTGGATCTGTGTGATAAACGAAGAGAGATGAAAAAGAAAAAGAACACCTCACAGGGAGCTGATGTATACCGAAAAATCAACAATGACATCCGAAAAGGCATGCTCACAGCAAAGGAGAACTGGATAGAAGATCAATGCCAGGAAATAGAGAACAGTCTGAACAAGAACAACAGCAAGAAGGCCTACCAGACTGTGAAGCGACTGACAAGTGTCAAACAGCCCAAAGTCTCCACTATCCAAAGCAAGTCTGGCATATGCCTTACAGAAGAACAAGAAGTCTTGGACAGATGGACAGAGTACTGCTCTGACCTTTACAACCATACACCAAATGGAGACCCATCAGTTCTAGCATGTCCAGAGAACAGAGAAGAAGAAATCCTCCCAATTCTCCGGGAAGAAGTTGAGGCAGCAGTGCAAGCGCTAAAGAAAGGGAAGTCAGCAGGAGTGGACAACATACCCGCGGAACTGCTACAAGCAGGAGGAGAAGCGATGATTGATGCCCTCACCATTATCTGTAACAAGATCTGGCAGAGTGGGGAGTGGCCTATACCATGGACCCAGTCGCTTGTCATCACTCTTCCCAAAAAAGGTAACCTTCAGGAGTGTGAAAATTACCGCACCATCAGCCTCATCAGCCATCCCAGCAAGGTCCTCCTGAAAATAATACTCAACAGGTTGAAACCCCAAGCTGAACAAATCATAGCTGAAGAACAAGCAGGATTCAGGGCAGGGCGAAGTACCACTGAGCAGATTTTCAACCTCAGAATAATCTGTGAGAAATACCTACAGCACCAACAACATCTATATCATGTGTTCATAGACTTCAAGAAGGCGTTTGACCGAGTCTGGCATGCAGCTCTATGGGCAACAATGAAAGTGTACAACATCAGCCCAAAAATTATTGAAGTCATCAAAAGCCTGTATGACAAGGCTACCAGTGCAGTCCTCCACAACAGAGCCATCGGGAATTGGTTCAGAACAACAATCGGTGTGCGTCAAGGATGCCTACTCTCTCCAACACTCTTCAACATCTTCCTAGAGCGCATCATGTCGGATGCTCTTGCAGACCATGAAGGCACAGTCAGCATAGGGGGTAGAGCAATCTCCAATCTTCGTTTTGCAGATGACATTGATGGATTGGCTGGAGAGGAACAAGAACTTGAACAGCTGGTACAGAGGCTTGACACCACCTCCAAAGCCTATGGAATGGAAATAAGTGCAGAGAAGACCAAAATGATGACCAACAACACCAATGGCATCAATACGGACATCAAAGTCCAAGGCCAATCCCTCGACACAGTGCATAGCTTCAAATATTTAGGAGCCATTGTATCAGACAATGGGTCCCGACAGGAAGTCCTCTCCAGGATCGCACAAACAACTGCTGCCCTGACAAGGTTGAAGCCCATTTGGAAAGACAGGACCATCAGTCTACATTCCAAAGTAAGACTGCTGCGCTCCCTTGTCATCTCCATCTTCCTATATGCTTGCGAAGCATGGACCCTCACAGCAGATCTCCAACGAAGAATACAAAGCATGGAGATGAGGTGCTACAGAAGACTTCTGGGCATTTCCTATACCCAACACATCACCAACGACGAAGTCCGACAGACCATCACACAAGCTATTGGACAACATGATGACCTGCTAACAGTGGTGAAGAAACGGAAACTTCGGTGGTATGGCCACGTCACCAGATCATCAGGCCTTGCAAAGACTATTCTGCAAGGCACAGTGCAAGGAGGTAGAAGAAAAGGGAGACCGAAAAAGAGGTGGGAGGACAACATTCGAGAATGGACTGGTTTGACACTGAGCGAAGCCATCAGGGCTGCTGAGGACAGAGAAAGGGAGTATGAGTTAAACACATCTGTTGCCCTACGACCTTCTTACGATAAATTCTTAAATACAATAATAAATAATTTCTCTTCTTTAACAATATTCATTCAAAATTTAAAAACATAATATTAAATAAAATAATAAAAAAAAATTATAAAAAAAATAAAACAAGAAAAAAAATAAAATAAAACTTGCTAAAAAACAAAATAAAAAACTGTCTAAAAAAAAAAAAAAAAAACAATATATTACTTAATAGTCTTAATCTAAAACAAAAGCGAATTTACAAAAAAAAAGGAATAAAACAATTTCTAAATGTATTTAAAAAATACAATAATTAAATATATATAAACAAACTATAAACTAATTAAATAAATAAATTATAAATAAAAATACAATAAACAACAATATGAATTAAAAACGGTCACAAGTGATATTTATTAAATAAAATTAGCAACAATCTTGGGGACACCTTTCTATACATTTTTGATATATTTTAATCCGGCCAAGAGTTTTGTTTCTTTGAGTAAAGTGCGTATATATAAAAAGATAAAATAAATAGTAAACATAATTAACAATATAATTACACAAATGGATAGTCCAAAAATACACAAAAAAAAATTTCAAATTTTTTAAATATAAATAATTATATAGATACACATATTTTTATCATAATAATAATAAAATGTTTTCATGCAATATATGTTTTATACTTGTAATGACATAATTCCAAATTTGAGGATACATTCTTATATTTAATAAAAAAAAAGAAACAGCTAAGTGTTTCATTTGGACATATTTTTAACAAAAATAAACTAAAAATATTACATCGTTGTTCGTATAATTTAAATAGACAACTACTGAAAAATAACGAGGTCTTTAAATGCCAATGCGGGACAACGAACGATGCTTAGTATTGCAGAGCGTTAAGGACGATCACCACGTCCCCACCATCACATACAATACCGTTCATATCAAAGCTGTTATTCCAATTTATTCTCTTAATCAGCATTATTTTAAGAAAAGGATATTTAGGCAGGATATTCAATTTTCACTGCAGAATTGATAGCATACTGATGGTTTTAATAGAATAATAAATATACCATTAAATTTCTATAGTGTAGATATGTGTTGACTCAAAATCAGTTTTATAGGCATTAAATCTAATAAATAAGTAAGAAAGAATTTATGAAATTAAAATTAACGATTCTTATTTAATTAATGGAACACATAACTTTTGTTGGATTTTCTCATTGTAGATTCCTCTTTAATGACTGGGCTGACCGAGCTGAAAAAAAAATTGCTGGAAAAAAAACAATGCAGTAATTTTAAATATATCATTGTCAGTTAAAGAGATGCACGTTTAAGGGAAAAGGAAGTTTAAAATAAATGTCATTTTAATCAACAATTTCAACCACATAATGGAATTACCAGGATTGTGATGACGAAGACTTTTAAATTATATCTAAACTCTATAGAGGCGCGGTGGTCTAATGGTAGTGCTTTGGCTTGCGGATCTAAAGGTCCCGTGTTCGAGCCCTGTCCGGGCCATTGTGTTGTGTCCCTGGGAAAGACGTTTCCTACTCCTTCGGATGAGAGTATAAACCGTGGTCTAGTCTGTATGTCGCATACATTTCATCATAACGGACTTTAAAGATCCTGACGCTCATGTCCTAGATGGGTGAGTGCCGGTAACAAGAACACACCCAGCATGCACTTGGTCCTTCTCCCCCATCCCTGGCTGGCCAGGATAGTGCTCAGTTGTTCGGACGTCAGACCATGCGCCCAAAGGCTGCGGGTGGGCGTCTCGGGCGGTTTGAGTTAGATCCTGTATCGGCCAGCGCCTAGAGTCTGGTCAAGTACGGCGAGATAAGTGCGCTATAAAAATCCTCGATAATAATATGAAGAACTAAATATTGAAAGAATATCAAATGTATATATAAATTGCTTAGCCGGAAGTCCTTCTTCGCCTCTACTGTAAAGTTTGTCCGGTATGGACGCTGATCTGGGCAGGTGATGGGCGCTGCGAATCGGCCTGCTGTGTGCTCAAAACCCACGAAATCGTTATAGCCGACATTTCCTTACCGAACGTTTAACCGTTTCTGAAATAAATAAATAAACAAAATGTCCACAAACTGCAATAGCCTCATTCCGCGCGCGGTTTCGATTCAACCCGTGTCAAGAACTTGCCGTTCCGTAATACCGCAAATTTTGTTTTATTTTCATTCAAAACACTTTTGCACTCATGTCACCAATCTTACAAAATTTTGTGTTTAACTAATTAAATTTGATTCGAGGTTTCAGCATGTTTTCCCATATTGACCAAAAAATTGATGGTTTTCATACGAAGTCTTGGTAGCTCACTTGGTTAGACATTCGCTTGCCATGCAGGCGACCCGAGTTCAAATCGCCCACGGGCCTTTTTTTTTAATGTTATTTTTTGTTTGACATTACAATATGAATATTTTTCTTTATAATTTAGGCTTTTTACTTTTAACTTATTAATTATTATTATTATTATTATTATTATTATTATTATTATAAATATATATATAGCCTTGTGGCCGTCGGGGAGCGTGATGTTGGAGATCACACTTATCTTGGGCCAGCGTAATGAGGGTGATGCCCATCTCTCTCCATCGCTGCTTTACCTTCCCCACCCTTAAGAGAGTAGGTACTCAGTCACAGTTGAGTCAACTAGGGGCGTTGTTATTTGTCGCTTCACGTTTTGCGGTCACCCATCCAAGTGCTAACCGCACTGGACGGTGCTTAACTTACGACACAGTAGCGAGTGCTCCAACTACTGCGCTATATATAGTTTAACTGAAGGCTTAAAGAATAATTTAAAAATTAATTAGGCTTAAAGTATAATAGTTCTGCTATGGCTTAGAGTTAAGCTTAAGTTACATTGAAATCACATTCCTGAGTAATTCTATACTAGTCAGCCTGAGCTTGTGATGAATGTCGTCTATGTACAATCATTCATGTTTGGTTGTTTAGTTTAATTGAAGGCCTCTACGCAGAAAAAATAATTTAAAATGTTGTTAGGCATGGAGAATATGTTCTGCTCTGGCGTATCGATTTATTTCTTATACCATAGTGCTGTTTGGCTTGTCGTCTATTTACAATCATGCATAACATTTTTTTTTGTTACTTAAGGCTGAGAGAGTATCAAAAAATCCTATTAGGACTAGAGTATAGGTCTGCTATGATATATAGATAGACTTCTTATACCATAGTACTATCTGGGCGTGTCGCCTATTTACATTCATGCATAACATGTTTTAACTTAAGGCTGAGAGAATAACTTTAAAATTGCATTAGGTACAGAGTAGGCTATAGTTCTGCTATAGTGTATAGATAGATTTCTTGTATCATAGTGCTTACTGTCTGGGCTTGTCAGCCAAAGAATTAATTTACATTGACATGACATTCCTGAATAAGTTAACAAATTTATGGATATTCCTGCAGAACATCAATACAAACAAGACCAATGAGACCGAAGAGCTGTTGCATGATTCATTGCAGTATGTTTACGCATATAAACAGAAAGTAGGACTCTTTCAAAGGATAGGCCTATAACAGAAACTGAAAGTAGGCTGAACCAACGTAACTTAGCCTACTGAATTGTTCTTACTTACATAGCGCTTTTCCAGCTAGCTCAAATAACTGCTAAAAGTGACGATCGACACGAGTTTCACCAACATGGATACCAAATGGAAGTCCAATTCAATTAGGCCTACACAATCGAAAACTCCTTCAATCAGGGACTCTACTTTGGGGCGACGACACGGTAATCCAAAACAGTTTCGATTTCCCGGAAGTTAGTTGTCTTCTGAATCATGGGTGGTAAATGAAAAGAGTTCCAAAAATATTACTATTGTCGATAAATTGTTGGACTAACTTCAATCCACTAATAGTCTACTGATGTAATAATATAACCTACCTGCGTTGATAATGACTGTAATTGTAATCTTATAGATTGATTGTGATTAGGCTTACTGACTGACTAGACAGTTTGGAATTTAAAAAAAAAAACACTGAAGCGTATTGTGGTTTAGGAATTGAAAACTTCGTGTAGAATTGAATTATATAGCTACCTCAGGCCTCTTCGCTGTGTTCTCTGTTAATTTAGTGTGACTACTGCACTTGTTGAAAATCGAATGTGTCACCTCACAACAGTAGCGCCAACAGCAGCATCAACAACAACAATAAAACAACAAAATAGCAGCAGCAGCAGCAATAATAATATCAATAACAATGAGTAAACAGGCTGTTCGCGAACTGACTGTTCCGTTCTTAGGGATGTTACAGTGCACTATTCAGCGAATAACGTTTTCCAACACACCTATTACGAGTCTTTCTTCACAACGCTAGAACCCGAGGAAGATGAGTAGGCCTAATATCAATAACAATGAGTAACCAGCCTGTTCGCGAAGTGACTGAGTCGTCCTTCTTTCGTGGTGTTAAAGTGCACTTTGCAGCGAATAACGTGTTTAAACATACGTATTACGAGTCTGTCTTCTTACTGAACGTAGGCCTACACGAAGCAGCTGCGATCAAAGGGCCGCTGCTGGAAGGGCCGCACCTCTGCTCGGCCAGCGGTAAAGGAGAACTAGGAGTGGTCAAGACTTTCGTGGAGATTTTGGACGTGCCGGTTAATTCTGTAGACAGGTAAGTTGTACTACCGCATATTTATCTTACAGGGTCTCCAGATCACGCATTATTATGCCACAAATAACCTCTTTTGAAATCCGATTTTGATATAAATAAATATTACTGCTGGTGTCACTGTTGTGCTTTGGTGTATTGATACAGATGCGGGAGGACGGCGCTGCACTGGGCGGCTCACAACGGACACACAAGCGTGGTGGAGTACCTGCTGCAGCACAAAGCCGACGTCAATGTTCTAGACTTCGAGCATAGTTTTACGCCTCTACACTTCGCTGCCTGGCTCAACCATCTGGACACAGCTCGCTGCCTTGTACAACACGGGGCCAAGGTCAACGCCAGGGCAATGTCGAAGACCAACAGGTACAAAAAGACGCCTCTGCACTTTGCCGCAGAGGACGGGCACGCGGACATGTGCCGATTCCTGTTGACTCACGGCGCAGACGTGGACGCACTCATCGATTTAGGCGCCACGGCTCTGTACGTCACCGTCTATCAAGGTCACAGCAAGGTCTCGGAAGTGCTGCTGGAGCACGGCGCCAACCCCAACATCGTGAAGGAAGATACAGGCTGCACGCCATTGATGATCGCATCAGAACGCGATGATCTTCCCTTGGTGCAGCAGCTACTGAAAGTCGGAGCCAATGTCAACGTGGTCAGTGGCGTCAACGGCGCCAGCGCCCTGTACATGGCCTCGCAGTTCGGCAGGCTGGACGTGGTCAAGACGTTGCTGCAGTACGGTGCTGACGTCAACATCAGCGACGTGGAGGGCTTGACTCCCCTGCACGGAGCAAGCTCTCACGGACAGGCCGAGGTAACCAGCCTGTTGCTAGCAAGGGGAGCGCACCCCAATGCCACGACTCGCGAACTGTGCACGCCCTTACACTGCGCGTGTTTTGAAGGTCACGTGGAGGTCGTGCGCGTGCTGCTGGGAAACGTAGGCGTGGATCCCTTTGCCAGGAACATCATGGGCTTCACGCCCCAACAGATGGCTTTTTTTTCGCGGACATTTTCAGGTGACAGACCTATTCCTCGCCTGCAAACCAAAACAATGCAAGGCAGACGCGATCGCACACAATAGCACAACAGACCTGTGAACCCCTGCCTGCAGTTTCTATACGATCGGCGGCAGCGAGTCGAGTGGCGTATTCTCAACATAAATTATCGAACGCAGGGGCACCCCAGGGTTGTATTTTGTTACCGATTTTGTTTTCTGTTTATACGAATGAAATTTCCTGTTTGAGCTCATTTCTGACACTTATCAGTTTTGCTGATGACATGGCGCTGGTTGCCCGACAGGGGCGAAAACTCTCTGGCTCTGTGCTTTCTCCAGATAGAAACTCTAAATACGTGGTTTAAAGACAGCTTTCTCCATCTCAGCATTTCAAAAACAAAAGAACTTATTTTGGGCAATAGGAGAACTCCATGCAAAATACTTATCATTATTGATAATGAGGCGGTAGAACAGGTCAGCAATGTTAAATATCTTGGCACTCTTATGGATGATAAATCATCATTCCAGGTCAACGCAGATGAGGTCTGTAAAAAAGCCCATTAGCGTATGAATTTGCTTAGAAAACTCAGGGACTTTGGCGTCAGTAGTCATGTCCTTTGGTCGGTTGACCGCAGCCTGGTAGAAAGCATTCTCACCTTCAACATCATAATGTGGTTTGGTCTGCTCACCGTTAGGGAGAAATAACGCTTCAACAGGATTATGAACATGGCGAGCAAAATAACTGGCATCCAACCAAAACAGCCCAGTGAACTATACACCACAGCCACTAGGAAAAAGGCAAATCGCATCCTAGGCGACACCTCCCACCCCCTAAATCATTGTTGTCAGCACTTGCTGTCAGGCCAGAGGCCGCTCGCTAAAGAAAATATTACACAAGAACCCTTTCATCCCTAGTGCGAATCTCAATCCTTAATAATCTCTAACTCTGTTGCCTAGTCAGCCAAGCCAGTTTTGTTTGTTGAACTGAAATCTTAACTTTCATATTTATTTTGATGATTTATGCATTCTTTTAGACTAGATGTTGTAGTCATACTAATCACTTTTAATTAGTTTTAATGGTCTTTACAGTGCAGTTAAACTGTGATGGCTTAGGGCTTTTTTTAATTTTAATTTTTTCATGTGTGTGGATATGTACATAGGTGTGTCCAATTTAATATTATTCTGCATTAATGTAAATACGTTGTTGTTGTTTTTTGCGGTAAAGCACTAAAGAAGGGCGCTGTACAAATGTTTATTATTATTATTATTATTATTATTATTATTATTATTATTATTATTATTATTATTATTATTATTATTATTATTTCTATTATTATGTATACAATACAGGTATTCATGATATATTTATATTATATATTTATTATGTATATGAGTGTTTGTGTGTATGTGCAACTTAATGTAAGCATTATTATCATTATGTTATTACTGTTTATATTTACTTAAACATTGCATTGGCGGATAATCTAGTGTGCACATATATATACGTGTGGATGCATGGAAACAAGGTGAGATAGAGGGAGAGACAAAACAACAACAATTTAACGAAAATTTAGAGAACATTTCAACATTTAAAATGATTAGCTAATATTAATTTTTAAAATTTTACATATATATTTGTACTGTAACAGCAGAAATGTTGCCGGCAAAAATGTGGTAAATCAGCTTAGCGTTAAACAGATGGTATCGAATAAACTTGACGTTAATTTACTAGTTATCTAAAGAGAAGTCCACATGTGTTAAAGTAACCCTTTTGAACCGTTCGTTCCCGAGCCAATCAAGCAGACCTCGTTAACCAAGAATGTTAAGTAGCTTATTCAGCAAATATGACCAGGGTCTCTTAAGCGATAAGTAGCTATGCCTCTCATATCTCTATTGGATCTACCCTGTTGCGTCTCTGACATGCTAAAGTCCAGACGTAACCGAGCGTGTCTCCCAAGTAGAACAGGTGAGAGGAATTTCCAAAAAGAAGATTCACATGTACTCCCGTAGGAACGAGATTAACTAGAAACGAGAATTAAACGATTGGTCAGAGGACATAGAACCTCCTGCATATCCCCTGACCCAAAACTTTAGCTCGCCAATCGAATACGAAGTACGAAGCCACGAGGGTCAAAGGAACAAACTGCAGTGAACCATAATGCCTCACCCTCATCAAGAAAAGTAATAAGACTAGAGACGGTTTCATGATTCCCAGAGACTAGAAGTAAGTTAACACTAGTAGTTTGATACATGTATGTTTCTATATATTATATTGATTGCCATGTATTAGTATGTTCATGTTATATATATATATATATATATATATATATATATATATATATATATATATTTACAGAAACCGATTGTGTCTGACACGTTGTGCATGTTGATTGATATATCTTAGCATTAAGATTCGGATCAAAGTGTGCATATGGGAAACTCGGCAGGTGTCTGATGCTATAGACTCCATGCAGAAGGTACGGCATACCCATATCTGAATAGAATATTGTAGCCAGAGTTCTGAATTGTACAGTTCAGCTCTGGGACAGTTTGTGGAGTCAACGCATGACGCTTGCTCCCGTGGAAGAGAAAAAGATAATCTAGAATCTACCTCGCCATGTCCAACCCCGTAGCTACACGACTCACCCGATCATCCGGAGAGGCAAGAACCCTCAACTTGATCGACGGACTCAAGCACATGCCACCGTGTTGCAGTTAAGTCTCCCTCAAAATGCCAACTGAGCTCTAACCCAACTCGGACCCAGATTCGACCACCGAACAATATTATTAGACTACGAAAACCAGAACAGTATTAGAACTGCTTAGAAAGTGATGAAGAAGAACTGCTACAGAAATTACCCAGCACATTGAACAATTATAATTATTAATTTACATCTAAATGAAGTAATGTTAGAATTTGTGTTGACTATATAAAAGTTGAATCACATACAAACGACTGGTGTCATTCTATTTGTATTGTTGTATGTCTACTAGTTTTTCTTCTCTTGAGACCAAGTAACCTAGTCCGTTGATTAGTAATAAGCATTTCTTAAAGTGAGCCAAACAATACTTTAAAACCCGAGAACAAATATAAATTTTATGTGACCAAGCACCGTGATTAGTCTCTAACACCGCATTGGAATTCTGGTACAAGAAGGGCTGACAGAGGTAGCCTAACGCCCCATCTATCTACAAGTCTTACTCCCCTTGTAAGATAACGTATCTTCCCCAGAATATCATCACGTGTACTATCTATTGTTAAAAATGATTCAAAAATAAAATAAAACGTTATTACATAAATGTTAATATGGTTGAACAAACCAAACACTCAATTCATTGTTCTACAACACACATACATACGTTTGTTCAAACTGGACAAAGTCACCAATCTCTCTATCTGTCAGTTTCATCACACAATATTAAATATGGACAGGTAGATACAACGTGTATATACTGTATATAATATCTATGATGAAACAGAAATAGATTTACATTAGTGATAACCATCTTCCAGTAGAGGCCTACATTGCACCTCATAAAGTTACAGCGTCTTCAGCGGCTCCTCCCCAGCACAATGCCACCTCCCCCCCCACCACCCACTTCTCCACCGCACGACAAGGCCTTCGCTCCTGGATACCACCGGGGTCTGGAACCCGGCCACAATTTGGGACACCCCTCCCCCTCAACCCCCACCTTAACCTTTATCCGCCCCTGACAATCTTTATGTATGTAACGTATATGTATGTTTGCCTGCCTGAACGCTCGTTACACAAACTGACTTACACAAGTCGCAGGTTCATATAAAATATTGTTATGCTTGCTTTTACTCACATGCAAACGAAAGCAAATAGCAAATAGAATAAGCAACAACAATATAACCAATATTAGACAAGAGATTAGGCAACAAAGAATATTGTAAACGTGCGTTTTAGCTAAACACAAACATTTATTCTGTTATCAAACATTTAAAAAATCACAGTTGTTAATCATTCTATCGGTTCATTATTGTCGCTAAACTAATTAAACTAACTCACCAACTTATACAATTACACAGATTCAACAGGATGCCCCACTCTCTCTATACATTCATACCCACAATAACTAATGGCAGGTCCAAATAAACATATCAAAGTAGTTTCTGGGACTTGTAATTACAATATTGAAGGATAATGAATTAGAACTTTTAAAAACCTTCCAGTCAACTCAACGAATGACACCTCCCAGTCACTCAACTCCACAACCAACACCATCATCCCAAAGCTCCGACTACGGCCGTGGGTCCATGGCGCTCCATCTCGGCAGATCTCGGAGGGTACGGGCGCGGCATTTCATGAAGCATATCAATGTGCAGGATTCCTCCTTAAGTTACTAGTTCCCATCCCCACCACCCCCACCCCATCATAATAATTACCGAGCGAAACCGAGTCCGTGACGAACGATTAACGTAATAAAAGAAATATCCTTCGATCTATACAATAAACATTACTATACCTTAGTACCAGGAAGACCCAGCGACGACAATGTCAACATCATCGTCAACTAGAGCAACAGCAACAGACTCCAGCTAGCAATAGCCGAGTTACAGCTCAAAGTATTATTATTTATGACTTCTTCAGAATGATTTTATCATACAAAATGCGCTACCTTCTGCAATGAAAATCAAAAGCCGAGTGATAGAATAATGTTGTTTTTTTTTTCATAAAATCATTGAGATTACTTATACAGTACTTCCTATCTTATCCTATCCCGTAACTCAAAGGTCGTTAGAGCACCACGGATGATCGTTTAATCAGCGTACTCCATCTTTCTCTGTTCTCAGCAACCCTCATGGCTTCGTTCAGTGTCAAACCAGTCCATTCTCGAATGTTTAGTTTAGTTTAGTTGAGAGGGACTTGTATAGGCCTCGCGGCTTTTTGAATGTCCCTTTTGTTTGTGCATTTTACTTGTCCGGTTGCATTTGCGGTTGTTCGAGAATACTCAAGATAGTATGCTAACGAGTCGTCATATTCAAATTTGGATTCCTGTATGGAAATTACATTTTCCAGAAGATTTTTGAAGATGTTCAGGTTGTCATGTCTTTTAGTATCAACTGGCAATTTATTCCACACAGGCGCAACTCTGTAGGAGGATGAGTATTTTCTTTTGTTTGTGCGGCAATGTCTTATAATAATATTGTCCGAACAAAGTGTTAACATCGATGTTGTCAATCCCATTAAAAATCTTGTAAGTTTGGATCAGGTCAACTCTCAATCTTATAAATTTCAGAGAGGGCAACTCCAAAACTCTCAATCTCTCTGAGTATGGTAAATGTCTCAGCGATTTAATCATTCGAGTCGCTTTTCTTTGTACTCTCTCCAAGGCAGATGGCTGCTTCTTAAGATACCGAAACAAATCGCATTCGCATACTCAAGATGTGGCCTAACATGCGATTTAAACAGGCGGGTTACGGTATCACTATCCAAGTAAGTAAAAGATCGGCGTATGATACCGAGCAATTTATTAGCCTTGGAAATTGCATTGTTTATGTGTTTAACAAAGTTTAGGTTCGTATCAAAAGTAACCCCCAAATCCTTTTCCTCACTATTATGATCAATCGTCATTTTGTCGTCACCTGTCATCATCAAATCGTCATATCCAGGATTTTTCTTACCCATATGGAGTACTTTACATTTTGATGCATTAAAATGCAATTGCCAGGTATCTGATCAAATTAGAGGACTATCTATATCTTTTTTTTATGTATCACACTTAGATGTCACATTATATAGTTTAATGTCATCTGCAAAAATGCTACAATTACTAGATACTTTGTTAGGTAAGTCATTTATAAAATTTTAAAAAAGAATAGGACCCAAAATACTGCCTTGCGGTATACCACTCGGAACTGGCTCATCACATGAGAAATCATTTCCAACTCTGACACGCTGGGTTCTTCCTTCCAGAAAGCACTTGATCCATTGTAGTACGTGTCCAGTGATCCCATAAGATTTTAGTTTAACTAAAAGTCTTGCATGAGGTACCGAATCAAATGCCTTGCGAAAGTCCAAGTAAATCACATCAAAACTCCCCCCACTGTCAACCATTTTCGTAAAGTCTTCCATTACCTGCAAGAGTTGTGTCACACATGACCTATCTTTACGAAAACTATGCTGGCATTCCGTGTACAGAGAGCAAAGAGTCATGTGGTTAACAATAGCATCTCTGACAAATGATTCAAGCATTTTACATACGATATAAGTTAAACTGACAGGTCTATAGTTTCCTGCTTCACTTCTACTGCCTTTTTTTTTAAAATAAGGCTGTGACTGTCACGTGGGGTTTATGGGCTCTGCACAATGGAATTTTGGACCCTCACGTTTATTCGGTGGGAACTGCTAGTAAGTCACCCTATGAATTACTTTAATAAATTTATTTGTTTAGCTCGTTCTGTGTTAAGGTTGGGGTACAGACATAGATAGAAAAATGGTAAAAGATTACTGTCACACTAGCTTTCACACGGCTATGAATCATATGTAGTCCAGCCACTTGATAACAGTTAAAATCACACATTTATTTCTTCTACTCTATACAAGATTCTCTAAGTACTAATCTAACTTAAAATGTCTCAGTCACTGCTAATAGTTCGATCGCTGATAGTCTAGGCAGCTGTTATATCTTCATCGGGCACTTGCTATTTGATTTCATGTAGATTTGGACTACTGTGGTCCGTTTTACAGTTTCTGAAGAGTTGGACTACTGTGGTCCTGTTTCGATCAGTTTAAGTGCACCTTCGGTGATTACACTTAACTGCTAGATGGTGCGTGCGAAGTCCTTCTGTGAGGTAGCTTCTGGTACACCTTTGTCGTTGTGTAGTTGGGTTCCCTTGCCACGCTGTGGGGTCTGACAGGGTGTTTTTCCGGGTAGCTCTTTCCGACTTGTGCGGTAGAGGCTCCTCAACCAACTTGTCGTTTCTGTGGAGTGGGACGCACAGGATAGCTCGCCTGCTCGTCTGTAATATAAGAGACGAAATTCTGCACAACCCTGAATAATCGGTTTGTGCAGAGCGTCTCACTGAAAGCCAAAGTAGCCCTCAGTGATAGCTCCACATCTCTATACATAAGCGACGAACATTCTGCTACTTCCGGGGTCCACTGGAATCTCACTCTAAATTCCTATACATACATAAATATAAATCGTGGCTAACTATACACATACAGAATTAATAATAATATAAACATTCAGTGGTACAGCCACTGGTCTGCAAACATACATATAAGTTAAACAACAGTGGTTCCGTATGGTATGCAACATGGCGGCGCAACCGGTCGTGTTTCGCCATGTGTTCGGCTTTTCCACATGGTCACGCAAATTCGGATTAACAATTCACATTTATGCATAGCAAATTCCACAAACATAATTTCAACAATAATACAAATATATCACGATGAAACAGAAGGGTGTTCATTTACCTGTTTGACAAGTTCAGGCCCGTGATGACTTGAGAGAATTCTAAGATTCCTAAGTCCTGCTTCCTGGTCTATGAGTGAAGAGATTTCTCTAGCTGTGGAGATGTTGACTCTACCTCGTCTCACACACGACTGATTCAAACTGCGCTAGGGTCTGACACAGTCAGAACTGCTCTACCCGCTTGGCCTGCTTCTGATTGGTTAAAACGGTCAGATTCAAAGCTCAAGTGCTGACTCACTGCGCAGCGTGGGTCGGGCTCGCGGTGTGTACTTTAATTGCTGCTGTGTACTATACTGACTCTCTACTGTTACAATGTCTACACAAGGCTGAATAGTAATAGGCAGAGTTAAAACTAGCCAGTTCATGACAGGCTCCCTCAACTGAAAAAAGGCGATGACTACTGGATTCGACCTTTTTCTACTACAGAGCCTAGTTTAACACTGCACTATCCTAGGGTCCTATTTACAAACTAATTAAGTTGCTCTACCTGAGCTGCAATGCGGTGCCAGGTAGCTATGGACACTAGTGACAGGGTATTACTGGGCGGGGACGAATTCTGGTGCTGTGGCCCTTAGTTGTGTTGGGTGGGCTACAGCTGCTGTGTCCTCCACGAGATGGCGACTGAGGTAGTCGGCTCCGTGGTTCTCCTTGCCGGGGATGTACTCGATTTGGAATGAGTATGCCTGAAGGGTGAGTGCCCATCTCATCAGGCGAGAGTTCAAAGACTTGGAGGCTGCCAGGAACGATAGTGGTTGGTGGTCCACCTGAACTGTGAAGTGGGTCCCATACAGGTAGAGTTGGAATTTCTGTATGGCCCAGACTAGTCCAAGACATTCTTTCTCCGACGTGGCGTAGTGGGTCTCGGCGGGTCTCAATTTTCTGCTGGCGTAGGCGACAGGGAATAGCGTCTCTGCATTCTTGGGGTCGCGCTGTAGCAGTACTGCTCCGAGGCCTAAGTCGCTTGCGTCGGTGCGAAGAACGAATGGCTGAGTCAAATCGGGTAGGTGGAGTACTGGCGCCGATGTCATTCTGTCCTTGAGTGTTTGGAATGCTGTCTCGCATTCGGCTGTCCATACGACTTTGTCCGGGGCGATTTTCCGGGTTCCATTTGTCAGTGGCACGGCGATGCTGTTGTAGTTGGGGATGAACTTCTGGTAGAAGCCGCAGAGTCCTAGAAACGACTGTACTTCCTTCTTGGTCTTGGGCCTAGGAGCGTCGAGTAGGCGTTTCACGGTCTTTTCTACCGGTCGCAGGCTTCCTTGACTGATGGTGTGTCCCAGAAATTCTAGTTCTGTGAATCCAATCTGACATTTGGTGGGTCTTGCCGTCAATCCCGTGTCTCTGAGGCGGCCGAGTAAGTGCTGTAGGAGCGTGACATGTTCCTCCCACGTAGGCGTAGCGATGAGGATGTCGTCCATAAACGAATGTAGGTGCTCGCTGCTCAGGGGTGCCAGGAGTTTTCGCATCATGGCGCTGAAGATGCTGGGTGTGTTGTGGAGTCCGAATGGAAGCACGTTGAATTCGAAGTGTCCTTCCATAGTGCTGAAAGCTAGGTACTTTCGGACTTGTGGTTGTACTGGTCTCTGGTAGTATCCTTTGCTGAGGTCGATGCGTGAGAAGTACTTCGCTCGCTGTAGCTTGGCAAATAGGTCGGTCTGGTCCGGGAGTGTCTCTGGCTGGAACTGCGTTACCGCATTCAGGAGTCTGAAGTCGATGCACAGTCGATGCTCTCCGTTGGGTTTTCGCAACAGTACCGTGCCTGCGCTGTAGGGTGAAGTAGACTCTGAGATGATTCCGGCTGCCAGTAAAGTGTCTATCTCTTCCTTGATGGCTCGCTGCTGAGACAGTGGCATCGGGTAGAGCTTCTGGCGGACGGGTGTTGGGTCGGTCACCGTTAAGGTTACTTCGACGAGGTCTGTCCTCCCTGGTCGGTCTGTGAGCACAGTCTGATGTTGTCGAATGACCTGTAGTACTTGCTATTGCTGTTTAGCGGCTAGGTCTCCGTTGAGTATCACGTCTTTGTAGGTTTCTTTGGAGTGCAGGGGATACTCTACTGCATTCGTCTCCATGCTTTCTCCTTCTTCCGCGATGGCGATGGCAAGCAAGTTGTGAGTGCTGGGGGTCGCTGGTCGGTCCGTATACTTCTTAAGGAGATTGATGTGGTGGTACCGGGCTCTCCCGTTCACCTCTACTTGGTAGACTGTCTTGGATTTCTTGGCAGTCACCCGGTACGGTCCTCTCCAAGCGATGTCCAGCTTGTTGGTTCCACTTGGAAGTAAGAGTAGCACTTGATCGCCGACTTGCAGTTCTCTGTCCTTCGCGTGGCGGTTGTAGTACTTCGCCTGACGGGCGCTTGCCTTCTTCAGTGCTTCACCAGCTTTCTTCCACGTTGCTTTGAGGGTTTCCTGCAGGTCTGCGACGTACTTGGTGGCACCTCTTGGTGTGTCGTCTATCTTGGCCTCCGTCCAACTTCTGCGTAGGGCTTCTAGCGGTCCTGCTAGAGGTCTGCCGAATAGCAAGGTTGACGGGGTGTAGCCTGTGGCTGCATGGGGTGTTTCTCGGTATGCGAACAGTGCCGCATTCACGTAGGTGTCCCACGCTTCTGGATTGTCGTCGGCGACTTTCCTGAGGATGGTGAGATGGGTTCCATTCAGTCTTTCTACTTGTCCGTTGCTGGCGGGGTGGTATGGTGGTGTGCGAATGTGATGAACTTGTATCAACTCGAACACGTCTTGCATCAGGCGGCCGGTGAACTGAGATCCGTTGTCCGTTCTAATGCTGTCCGGGAATCCGACTCTGGTAAAGATGGCGATGAGTGCATCTGCAATCTTCTTGGTGTCGATCGCTGGCAACGGAACTGCTTCGCACCACATCGTACATGCGTCGACGAGTGTGAGTAGAAATCTGTTCCGCTTCTTGGTCATGGGCAGTGGTCCTACTATGTCTACTGAGACTTGCTGGAATGGTACGCCGACTACTACCGATGGTCCTAAGGTAACTGGTACGGTGTGATGTCGCGGGGAATATCGTTGACATTGGTGGCAAGATTTCACGTAGCGCTTGACATCCTCCGTGATTCCTGGCCAATAGTAGTGTGCGCTGATTCTCTGCACTGTGGCTCCAATTCCCATGTGTCCGCTGAGTGGCATGCTGTGGCCTAATTCTAGTACTTGGGCTCGAAGGGTGGCTGGTAGTACTAGTTGGGTGTGATCTCCATCTCCTTGTCGATGTAGAACTCCCTCTTCCATGTAGAAGTCTCCCTTGTGCGGGGGTGTGTGCGCCTTGGGTAGCTTCTGGAAGCACTTCGCTATCGAGGTGTCTTCTTTCTGTGCTGTTTTGATCTCTTCGAGTCCTGGATTCGGAGCGAACTCGGGCTGGGGTGGTTGGGTTTTAGCTTGGGCCCTGGTTTGCACTGCAGCTATCTCTACAGTTTTGGGGGGCGTGCCTAAGAACACATACCTAGAACCTAGCACTAGATCATACAGGGGTTTCTGTAAAACAGCTGCTTGGATTCGTCCTGTGACGTACCTACTCTCTACTTCGATCCAAGCTATTGGGCAAGTAGTCGTCGGTTTCGTCAAGTCTGCTCCTTGTAAGTCGACTGTCTTGTCTGTCAAGTCCGCGCGCGATACAAGAGATTCGCTGACTATCGCGTCGTATGATAGACCTGTGTCATACAGACAGTTCGCTTCTTTTCCGTTGACCTTGACCGTGTCTGTCACCGAGGGGTGATCTCCGATCGTGTGTGGCTTGTTACCGCTGCTTTGAGTTAGAACTCTGTGCGCTGGCCGGCTTTCGCGCTCTTCCCTACGTTGTGCGGCCAACTTGAAACATTCTGCGGTGGAGTGATTGTTTCTGTTGCAGAACGAACAATACCGTCTCTGTTCTGCGGGACCTCTTTTCCCGAATTCCGTGTTGGGTCCTTTATTTGGCCCAGGTCTGGGGTTATTCGGCTTATTCGCGGTGCGCTCTTCCCGGGTAGGGCTTCGTTTCTGTGCCTCTTTCCCGTTAGGCTTTAGGTCTCGCCTGAAGCTCTTGGCTTCTCCGTGGGCGGCCACGTACCTATCTGCGACCTTGACCAGATCTTCCAGTCTTTCCGCGCCCTGCTCTACTGAGAATGTCCTCAGCTCGGGGGTCATGGTTTCCCGTAGCTGTTCCCATACTAACAGTTCTGTCAGTCCATCATACGTCTTATCCGTGGCTGACTGGCTAATCCACTTATCCAGCGTTGTGGACAACCGATCCGCGAACTGCGCATAGCTCTCTCCTTTCACTCTCCGATTGGTGCGGAATTTTTGCCGGTAGCATTCTCCTGTTAGTTCGAATCCCGTTAGGAGTGCCTCTTTTACTTTGTGATAGTCAGTCACTCTGTCAGTCGGTAGCTTACTGTAGATGTCATAAGCCTTTCCTCCAAGCCCTTGGCTAAGCTTAAAAGACCAATGAGTGGGATCTAGTTTGTACTCTGTTGCTAGACGCTCAAACCTAGTCAGATAGAGATCTAGACCTTCTTCTCTCTCATTGAATGTTCCCAGTGGAAATGACATTCCTTGTACGGGGTTGGATGCTACCTCTAGCTGATCTGAGTGGGGAGGGGTTGAGGAAGAACTTGAAGCTCCTGATCCCAATCTTCTTAGCTCTAACTCATGCTGTCTTTCTTTTTCCTTTTCTGCCCTCTCTTTTTCTTTTTCTGCCCGCTCATACTCCCATCTCCTAACTTCTGCATCTCTCTCTGCTGCTACCTTCTTCTGTTCTGCTTCTAGCTCTAATTTCCTCGTTTCTCTCTCTGCCTCTAATTTCTTCTGCTCTGCTTCTAGTTCTGCTTTTTTCTGTTCTCTCTCTGCGGCTCTCTCTGCCGCTTCGAGTTTCTTCGCCTCTCTCTCTGCTGCTCTCTCTGCCTTAGCTTCCTGTTTCTCTACCTCTGCATTGATATACGCAATTAGGTCTCCCCCTGCTAAGTGTAAAGCTTCCCCTAATTCCTTGAAGCGCAATCTCAAGGCCACTGGGTCCGACATTGCCAAACGTGTCTATGAACAACCTCTGAATCACGTGGAATACCAAAACACTAGCAATATTGCAAGTCAATAACAACAATGCAAAGACAATCAAATTCGTAATCAATAATAGAATAAAGCAAGAGTCAAATGGCATACAACAGTTACTTAAGCAAAACCTGCAAAAGAACAATGCAACATACAGGCACAAAAATATTTGAAGCAAAAAAGTTTTTAACTAAAGAATAGTGCACCACAACTGATCAGTGTTATACCCTTACACTATTCTAAGTTATTCTACTTCTACTGTTATCTAATTTTATTGTACTTAGATCCGGTTATACCCAATTCCTATTATACACAGATCCTAGCTAGGCTCGCCAATTAAAGTGTCACGTGGGGTTTATGGGCTCTGCACAATGGAATTTTGGACCCTCACGTTTATTCGGTGGGAACTGCTAGTAAGTCACCCTATGAATTACTTTAATAAATTTATTTGTTTAGCTCGTTCTGTGTTAAGGTTGGGGTACAGACATAGATAGAAAAATGGTAAAAGATTACTGTCACACTAGCTTTCACACGGCTATGAATCATATGTAGTCCAGATAACAGATAACAGTTAAAATCACACATTTATTTCTTCTACTCTATACAAGATTCTCTAAGTACTAATCTAACTTAAAATGTCTCAGTCACTGCTAATAGTTCGATCGCTGATAGTCTAGGCAGCTGTTATATCTTCATCGGGCACTTGCTATTTGATTTCATGTAGATTTGGACTACTGTGGTCCGTTTTACAGTTTCTGAAGAGTTGGACTACTGTGGTCCTGTTTCGATCAGTTTAAGTGCACCTTCGGTGATTACACTTAACTGCTAGATGGTGCGTGCGAAGTCCTTCTGTGAGGTAGCTTCTGGTACACCTTTGTCGTTGTGTAGTTGGGTTCCCTTGCCACGCTGTGGGGTCTGACAGGGTGTTTTTCCGGGTAGCTCTTTCCGACTTGTGCGGTAGAGGCTCCTCAACCAACTTGTCGTTTCTGTGGAGTGGGACGCACAGGATAGCTCGCCTGCTCGTCTGTAATATAAGAGACGAAATTCTGCACAACCCTGAATAATCGGTTTGTGCAGAGCGTCTCACTGAAAGCCAAAGTAGCCCTCAGTGATAGCTCCACATCTCTATACATAAGCGACGAACATTCTGCTACTTCCGGGGTCCACTGGAATCTCACTCTAAATTCCTATACATACATAAATATAAATCGTGGCTAACTATACACATACAGAATTAATAATAATATAAACATTCAGTGGTACAGCCACTGGTCTGCAAACATACATATAAGTTAAACAACAGTGGTTCCGTATGGTATGCAACATGGCGGCGCAACCGGTCGTGTTTCGCCACGTGTTCGGCTTTTCCACATGGTCACGCAAATTCGGATTAACAATTCACATTTATGCATAGCAAATTCCACAAACATAATTTCAACAATAATACAAATATATCACGATGAAACAGAAGGGTGTTCATTTACCTGTTTGACAAGTTCAGGCCCGTGATGACTTGAGAGAATTCTAAGATTCCTAAGTCCTGTTTCCTGGTCTATGAGTGAAGAGATTTCTCTAGCTGTGGAGATGTTGACTCTACCTCGTCTCACACACGACTGATTCAAACTGCGCTAGGGTCTGACACAGTCAGAACTGCTCTACCCGCTTGGCCTGCTTCTGATTGGTTAAAACGGTCAGATTCAAAGCTCAAGTGCTGACTCACTGCGCAGCGTGGGTCGGGCTCGCGGTGTGTACTTTAATTGCTGCTGTGTACTATACTGACTCTCTACTGTTACAATGTCTACACAAGGCTGAATAGTAATAGGCAGAGTTAAAACTAGCCAGTTCATGACAGTGACATTGGCTCTTCTCCAGTCCGATGGAATAACACCCTCCTCTAAGGACTTATTAAAAAGTTGGCAAAGTGGTACTGATAACTCTTTACTTGCTTCTTTTAAGACTCTGGACGGTATACCATCTGGGCCAAAAGCCTTACTTGGGTCCAACTTGCTCAACTTCTCCTGAACTGCTTTCG
This sequence comes from Oncomelania hupensis, assembly GCA_036898135.1. Lineage (NCBI taxonomy): Eukaryota > Metazoa > Mollusca > Gastropoda > Littorinimorpha > Pomatiopsidae > Oncomelania > Oncomelania hupensis. The sequence goes on along the minus strand of CM072527.1, from coordinate 18,936,248 downwards.
GGGTTATAAAAACTTCAGTTAAAGTAACATTGTCTGATCTAGATGCAAGGTCTAAAATTGTTAAATTATTTAGGTCCTTATGCGTAAACACGCTAGAGAAAAACGTATTTAATACCTCCGCTTTATTAGCATCATTTACTGCTATGCCTCCATCCTCCTTCACCAGTGAGCTTTTGTTTTAGAGCGTACATATTTCTAAAATACTTTCGGATTATTTTTACAATTTATTGCAATATTTTTCTCAAAATTATTTTTTTGCTTTCTTAACCTCTCTTGTGCATTCATTTCGCACCTTAATATAACCGCTGGTAGTCTAACCCATCACGGGTCACTAAGTATCTTTTATAAAGGTCATACTTTTTCTTTTTCTTTTAGGCAGGATTTACTAAACCATACGGGTTTCAGTTTTACATGTACCTCACCTTTTGTCCTGGGGATATGCTGCTCCATAGCTGCAATAATATTTGTTTTAATTAACAACCAGCTTTCTTCAACACTAGTTATACCATTTATACTACTCCAGTCTACTTCAGCCAACCTGTGCCTGAGCTTATCATAGTTACCTGTTTAAAAATTACAAATCTCCCTTTTACCTTCCTCTGATACAGTGTCCAAACCTTGCAGGTTAAACAACAACACATCGTGATCACTCTTACCCAGTCCAGGATGGCGCTTTATCCCTGAAATAAGATCTTCACTGTTCACCAAAATCAGATCCACTAAACTCGGTTTCTGCCCTTCTCTTCGTCGAGTAGGATTTCTCACCATCTGAGTCAGGAAAGCACCCTCCACACATTCAACCACTTCACAGTCTTTCGCACTGCCTGTTCCCAGTATCCAATTTACTGATGGGAAATGTAAGTCTCCCATACTTTATCAAATTTCTGAATAGTATCGGATCTCAATAATTCAAATAATTTTGGAGTGTTTTCTTCTGAAGTGCTGGGGCTTCTGTAAATGCTGCCTAGTAGAACGCTAAGGTCACCAGGACATTTAAAGAGACACCAAACACTTTCTTCAAAATCTGAGTTGTTTAGTTCCATACACTGCTGGGCATGCAGACTTTCTTTCACATAAATGGCAACACTAAGTTTATGTCCTGTTCATAAAGCTTTCATATCCTGGAATACTATATTCTGCCTCTGTTACATCAATTGGATTTTTTGCAATAATTTCAGTAAGTGCAATCACAGGAGCATCTTTTTCATCTATCAACTGTAATAACTCACTCTTTTTATTTAATAAACTGTCTACATTTGAGTATATCACCATAATATCATCCTGTACATTATATACACCTTTGCATTTTACATATAATTATTTACACTATGTACATCTTCACTGTCAGGTCAGTTATTTTTCTGTCCCCCATCACCTTCCTTCACCACCCCTTGATCATTTTTTCCCAACCCCCTTGGCCTGAGGCTGTACCCTCCAGCTTCCCCCCCCCCTGCTCTGTTTTTTTCCACTATTTTTTCCATTTCTAATCATCCAGTCATCATCTTTAGTCTCTTTCTTCTTTGCCTCTAACTCCTGTCTCAATCTGTTGTGTTTCTGTATCTGTAGAGGAGTCACTTTTTTGTCTCCCTCTTCTTTTGCCTCCTTGCATCGTGCCTTGCTGATGCTCTGGTGACGTGGCCATACCATCGGAGTTTCCGTTTCTTTATCACTGTGAGCATGTCGCCATGTTGTCCAATAGCTTGTGTGATGGTCTGTCGGACTTCGTTGTTGGTGATGTGTTGGGTATAGGAAATGCCCAGAAGTCTTCTGTAGCACCTCATCTCCATGCTTTTTATTCTTCATTGTAGATCTGCTACAAGGGTTTATGTTTCGCAAGCGTATAGGAAGATGGAGATGACAAGGGAGCGCAGCAGCTATACCTTGGAATGTAGAGTGATGGTCCTGTCTTTCCAAATGGGCTTCAACCTTGTCAGGGCAGCAGTTTTTTTTGTGCGATCCTGGAGAGGACTTCCTGTCGGGACCCATTGATACAATGGCTCCTAAATATTTGAAGCTATGCACTGTGTTGTAATTACTATTTACTATGGCGGTTTCAAAATACTCACAATAATATCGTGCTTGGAATTGATTATAATTCAAACCATTGGGGAGATTTGGCTGTCGACCAACGACGTCCGTGACAATGTACTATATGCAGATTGTGAAGTCTTTTTTTTCCAATGGGAACTGTGATTTTCGTGGTCTGTTAGGCATTGTATGTCTCAAAGCAGGTTGTTTATTGGTCTTGTGTGTATAATTACGTGTAAACTTTGGTTAGCTTTCAAGATTTTCTGACTTGACTTGAAAGGGTCAGTGGCGGAGAGGGACAAAACCTATTTCATAGTTACATACAACAAACGGTTTGCTTTTTGTATAGCACAGTCTAAAATCCAACATGAACGATAAGTGTGCCGAAATCGCTAAGTTTGGACGCATACTAGATGTAAGCTTGGGCACAGGCCTGCGCCATCTTTGTCGTCTATTTACATTAAGGCATAAAAGTTTTTAACTGCAAGCTGAGAGAATAGCTTAAAATTAGGCACAGAATAGGCTATAGTTCTGCTTCGTGTATAGACGATTTCTTATATAATGGTACTCTCTGGGCTTGTCAGCCGAAGCATTAAGTTAAATTGACATGACATTCCTGAACACATTCGATACGCCTGCAGAAGGTCGATACAATCCAAACTGCTTTTAATCAGGGGACGCTACTCTGGAACGACCACACAGGCTGGTAGACCGAAACCGTTTCGGGTTTCTCGGATATTAATTCTGAATCATAGGTGGTAAACGAATAGAGTGATTTCAAAAGATTTTTTTTACTATTGTAGATAAATTGTTGGACCAAATTCAATCAACTAATAGTCAACTGATGTAATAATATTATGCTTCCTGCGTTGATAATGATTATATGCTACTTGCAATCTCGTAGATTGTGACTACTGACTGACTAGACAGTTTGGAAATATAAAACAAAAGTGTGTTCTGGTTTAGGAATTGAAAACGTGCGGAATTGCATAGGCCCTACATTAGGCTTTTTCGCTGTGATCTCTTATCATTTCGTGTGAAGAATGGACATGTTGAAAATCGAGCGTGCCACACTACAACAGTAGCACCAACTGTAACAACAACAGCAACTACAATAACAGCAGTAGACAACAATAATAACAACGATGAGTAACCAGCCTTTTCGCAAAGTGATTGAGTCGTCCATATTTCCCGAGATTAACGTGTTTAAAAGTACCTATTACAAGTCTGTCTTTTCATTGCCAGTCCCCAAAGCGACTGAGATCAAATGGCCGCCGCTGGAAGGGCCGCACCTTTGCTCGGCCAGTGGTCAAGGAGAATTAGGACTAGTCAAGACTTTTGTGGAGATTTTGGCCGTGCCAGTTAATTATATAGACAGGTAAGTTGTACTACAGCTTATTGATCTTAAAGGTCCCCGCCTCACAGATCGTTATGAGATTCACAGTAAGTGCATGTTGTTCCACTGGAAAAAAATAAGATTAAGGCAAAACTAACTTTTTTCCAAAGTATGATTTTGATATTTATAAACTGCTGGTGTCACTGTGTTATACGTGTTTTTTGTCAATTGTTAATTCAGCCCCGATGCTTGAATCTTGATAAGTGTAACTCGTATTCGTTTATCCACGCAGCCTGTTCACTCAGCAAGGCAGGAGTCGTCGTATAAAGTTTTCCAACTTTATTCAGCAAACATCAACAACTGCATAATGATCGCTTTCCGAAAATCAATTCAAAGACCATTATAAAAAAAAAAAATATATATATATATATATATATATATATATATATATATATATATATATATATATATATATATATATATATATATATATATATATATATATATATAATTGTTAACACAAGCAGACAGTGCATTCCTTATGGAGCCTCTCTGCAATCTTAAAAAAAAGTTCGAACATTCCAGCATGACGCAATAACACCCAATAAAACTAAAACTCGTCACCGGAACTATGCACTGTCTTACGTCATATAACCTTATTTAGGTTAGAAGAATCGCTAAGCTATTACCAGATCTTTCCGGAAGCTTCGGTCGATAATAAACAAGTAGGCCTAACTCCAGAAAATTCTCAACAATATTGACCGACGAAAATCATCAACATTATACAAAGCTTCATCTAACAACAACCCAAAATCAAATCAAAGGTAAATACACTCTGTTATTGCATGCTTTGCAAACTAAAATGATTGGATCTATAGTGCTCGTCTCAATCGTAACACACTGTTGTGCTTTGGTGTACTGATACAGATGTGGGAGGACGCCGCTGCACTGGGCTGCTCACAACGGACACACAAGCGTGGTGGAGTACCTGCTGCAACACGAAGCTGACGTCAGCGTTCGAGACTTCGAGCATGGTATTACGCCTCTTCATTTCGCCGCCTGGCTCAACCATCTGGACACAGTTCGCTGCCTGGTGCAGCATGGGGCCAAGGTCAATGCCAGGTCAAACTTGGATGCTAAAATGTACAGCACAACACCTTTGCACCTTGCCGCAATAGACGGACACGCAGACATGTGCCGATTCCTGTTGACGCACGGCGCCGACGTGGACGCCCTCATCGGTGTAGACGGCACGGCTCTGTTCCTCGCCGTCTTACAAGGTCACAGCAAGGTCTTGGAGGTGCTCCTGGAACACAGCGCCAATCCCAACACCGTAACGAATTATCAAAACTGGACGCCATTGATGACCGCCACAGTAAACGGGGATCTGCCCGTAATGCAGCAGCTGTTGATGGCTGGAGCCAACGTCAATGAGGTTTGTAGCGTCGAGGGCTCCAGCGCCCTGCACAGCGCGTCGATGCACGGCGGACTGGACGTGGTCAAGACGCTGGTGCAGTACGGCGCTGACGTCAACATCAGAGACATGACGGGCTTGACTCCGCTGCATGGCGCGTGCTCTCTCGGAAAGGCCGAGGTAGCCAGGCTGTTGCTGGCAAAGGGAGCGCACCCTAATGCCGCGACTCGCGAACTGTGCACCCCCTTACACTACGCGTGTTTTAAGGGTCACGTAGAGGTCGTGCGTGTGTTGCTGGAACACGGAGGCGTGGATCCCTCTGCCAGGAACAGCCTGGGCCTTACTCCCTTACAGGTGGCTGATTTATTCCGACACTCTCAGGTGATAGACCTATTCTGGGCAACAGGGTCACTGTGACATGCGTTCCTCGCCTGCAACAAAACAATGCAAGGCACAAGCGATAGCATCATCCCATACCCCGGAGCACCACCACCACCCATCCCCGTGTATCGGTTCATTGCCGTAGTATCATCAAAGAATATGGGTATACTACAAAGAAGAATCATAACACGATTCTATGCGAAACGAGTGACGTCAGCACATTACGGCGACACCAAGCGGCTGTGCTGCGGAGCAGATCAAGGGAGGTAAACAGACTACATAGCAACATGTAAATACAGACGAAATTGCTCGACTGCATCGGCGTGTTTCTGATGAATCCCGAACATATTTGTCCACAAAATTACTGTGTAATGTGTAGGAAAATGACTCCTTGCAATAATGCTGGTATTTTTGCACATTTGTTTTTCGTCAACATTGTGATATAGAGCTTACACTTTACATGGAAATGGTGAATGAAAACAGTTCAATTCTACTTCTTTCTTTCTTTTTTTTAAATTCATACAAACATGAGGCCTTTTTATGATATTGAAGTTTGTGCTGTTGGTGACTGAATCATAAAACAAAACTATTGCAGCATACCAGAGTGCTATATTGTATTCATAAATTAATACCCCCATTGAATAGTGATTAGTGGGGTAAAGAACGTTGGTTGTCAATTGAACAAAAGGGAACTTGTGAAAATTTAACACTGCTTTGCATAATCATAATTATTGTCAAATTCAGTTCAATTTGTAAATATTTTATTGTTTCCTTTGGTTTGATTTTCTTTGTTGTTTTTGTATGATTATTTTTTTTTTAATTTTCTTTAACGCTTGTTGTTGTCTTATAGTCCGCCCCACAGTTTGTTTGTTTGTTTGTTTGTTTGTAAAAGTCAAGTCAAGTCAAAAGCGCTTTATTCCATAAAACCCCTTGGGAAACGTGGATACAACGAAAATAAATAAAAATAAACATACATGTATAATAACCATAAAAATGTACATTGCTTAAGGTCCAGTTAATTCTTTAGAGTTGTATCAGGACCGTGGGACAGGACAGAGCAATACAACACAGATGACATCAGCTTCATGGCACCTCACACGGATCAAGTTTACAAGGTCATAAAATTAGGAGGCGCTGGAGACGCAGAGTATTCACCTCAATTTTTTGAACTCCAGGTTTAAAAAACAGTATAAAATGAAATATAAAAATCTTAAATACTAAACATAAGTAATCAACAGGCAGAATGTATTTTAGTTGGTGACTTGGTGGTATGGTGGCTTTGATGTGGCCATGTCACAAGATCAGATGGACTATCCAAATTAATCTTACAGGGGACAGTACAAGGTGGGAGGACATTACATTACATGATTATTGCTTTAGGTCCAGCGGACTCTTCCAAGCCAAATCAGGACCGGACAACCCCTGATCCGCATAGAAGATCTGCTGAAACAACCCTAGTGATAAAACTGAAAGCTCTCCACAAGCCAGTCACTTTACAATAAAGACACTGAGGCTATACTCTAATTTATCGAACCCCCGTTTACAAATACAAAATATAATACAAACATCATTATAAATTATGAACAAAATACATACATATAAAATGCCTACATTGCTAAATAATTTCATCATAGGAAGCCCTAGTGACCACCTGGCAGAAAGCATCCAATATTTACAAGCTGATCCAGCAGACCTCACACACAAATAAGGAGTCTTGACCCGGAGGAGTTTTCAAGAAAAAAGGTAGGTGATTGGTCTAGCGAAGAAGAAGATAGTATAGCAGATTGATAGAACAGAGCAGGAATGAGAAAGAATAAATGAGAAAGACAGCGACAGTGGGAATTTAAAGCACTAAATATCCAGAAAGTGGGGATACTATATTTATACTGAAACCCCCGGCACCCCAACGAGGGAAGGTGGGAGGAAGAGAGACAGACAGAAGAAGAGGTGGGAAGATAACATTGTAGAGTGGACAGGTCTGAGATTGAATGATGCCCTAAGAGAGGCAGAAAACAGAGAATTGGAGAAAATTTATTGCCAAATCATCAGTGGTGCCCCCACGGTTCACAAGATTACGTGATGATAGGTGAGGTGGTGAAGGTGTTGGTGGCTTTATTCTGCCATATGACACTAGTAGTTGCCTTCTTCTGCCTGTTAATTTCTTATGTTTATTATTTAGGATATTTATATTTCCTTTTATACTTTTTTTAACCTGGATTTCAAAAAATTGAGGTCAATACTCTGCGTCTCCAGCGCATCCAAATGTTATGACCTTGTAAACATGATTCGTGTAAGGTGCCATGAAGCTGATGTCATCTGTGTTGTATTGCTCTGTCCTGTCCCACGGTCCTGATACAACTCTAAAGAATTAACTGGACCTTAAGCAATGTACAAACAAACAAACAAACTGTGGGGCGGACTATAAGACAACAACAAGTGTTAAAGAAAAGAAAAAAATAGTAATCATACAAAAACAACAAAGAAAACCAAACCAAAGAAAACAATAACATATTTACAAATTGAACTGAATTTGACAATAATTATGATTATGCAAAGCAGTGTTAAATTTTCACAAGTTCCCTTTTGTTCAATTGACAACCAACGTTCTTTACCCCACTTATCACTATTCAATGGGGGGTATTAATTTATGAATACAATATAGCACTCTGGCATGCTGCAATAGTTTTGTTTTATGATTCAGTCACCAACAGCACAAACTTGAATATCATAAAAAGGCCTCATGTTTGTATGAATTTTAAAAAAAAGAAAAAAGAAGTAGAATTGAACTGTTTTCATGTAAAGTGTAAGCTCTATATCACAATGTTGACGAAAAACAAATGTGCAAAAATACCAGCATTATTGCAAGGAGTCATTTTCCTACACATTACACAGTAATTTTGTGGACAAATGTGTTCGGGATTCATCAGAAACACGCCGATACAGTCGAGCAATATCGTCTGTATTTACACGTTGCTATGTAGTCTGTTTACCTCCCTTGACATGTTCCGCAGCACAGCCGCTTGACGGCGCTGCTCTAAAAACGTCTTCACTTTTTATAGAGGGAAATCCTCGGATGATCCTTCTTTGTAGTATACCCATATTCTTTGGTATCATGAGCACGCTCTTTCTCTGATTGACTAAACAATAAATACGAATTTTAATATTTTTTTTATATCACATTTTTATTTTAATGGACTGACTGAAGATGGGAGGTGGGGGGGGGATGTTATAGATGAGGGATGTGAGTGTGTTTATCGGGATGGATAATGACAAATATTCATCCTCTTGTATCATATGCAAATTTTATAGTCCTTGTTTTTGTAATTGGGAACTGTATTTGGCATGGTCAGTTATGCATTGTATGTCGCAAAGCAGGATGTCATTGGTCTTATGTGTATAATTACGTGTATCCTTTGTTTAGCTTTCAAGATTTTCTGACTTGACTTGAAGGGGTCAGTGGCGGGGAATGGACCAAACCTACCGCATAGTTACAGTGGAAAGGGTTGTGTTTATGTATAGCGCAAAGCTCAGGAGACTGTTTATGTATAGCACAACGCTCAGGAGACTGTTTATGTATAGCACAACGCTCAGGAGACTGTTTATGTATAGCACAAAGCTCAGAAGACTGTTTATGTATAGCACAACGCTCAGGAGACTGTTTATGTATAGCACAAAGCTCAGGAGACTGTTTATGTATAGCACAACGCTCAGGAGACTGTTTATGTATAGCACAAAGCTCAGAAGACTGTTTATGTATAGCGCAAAGCTCAGGAGACTGTTTATGTATAGCACAACGCTCAGGAGACTGTTTATGTATAGCACAACGCTCAGGAGACTGTTTATGTATAGCACAAAGCTCAAAAGACTGTTTATGTATAGCGCAAAGCTCAGGAGACTGTTTATGTATAGCACAAAGCTCAGGAGACTGTTTATGTATAGCACAAAGCTCAGGAGACTGTTTATGTATAGCACAACGCTCAGGAGACTGTTTATGTATAGCACAACGCTCAGGAGACTGTTTATGTATAGCACAAAGCTCAGGAGACTGTTTATGTATAGCACAAAACTCAGGAGACTGTTTATGTATAGCGCAAAGCTCAGGAAACTGTTTATGTATAGCACAACGCTCAGAAGACTGTTTATGTATAGCAAAACGCTCAGGAGACTGTTTATGTATAGCACAAAGCTCAGGAGACTGTTTATGTATAGCACAACGCTCAGAAGACTGTTTATGTATAGCACAAAGCTCAGGAGACTGTTTATGTATAGCGCAAAGCTCAGGAAACTGTTTATGTATAGCACAACGCTCAGAAGACTGTTTATGTATAGCACAACGCTCAGGAGACTGTTTATGTATAGCACAAAGCTCAGGAGACTGTTTATGTATAGCACAACGCTCAGAAGACTGTTTATGTATAGCACAACGCTCAGGAGACTGTTTATGTATAGCACAAAGCTCAGAAGACTGTTTATGAATAGCACAAAGCTCAGAAGACTGTTTATGTATAGCACAACGCTCAGGAGACTGTTTATGTATAGCACAACGCTCAGGAGACTGTTTATGTATAGCACAAAGCTCAGGAGACTGTTTATGTATAGCACAAAGCTCAGAAGACTGTTTATGTATAGCACAAAGCTCAGGAGACTGTTTATGTATAGCACAAAGCTCAGGAGACTGTTTATGTATTGCGCAACGCTCAGAAGACTGTTTATGTATAGCGCAACGCTCAGGATACTGTTTATGTATAGCACAAAGCTCAGAAGACTGTTTATGTATAGCGCAAAGCTCAGGAGACTGTTTATGTATAGCACAAAGCTCAGAAGACTGTTTATGTATAGCACAAAGCTCAGAAGACTGTTTATGTATAGCACAACGCGCATGAGACTGTTTATGTATAGCACAACGCTCAGGAGACTGTTCGTAGTCTTAAATCTAACACGAATAACTAAGTCGTATGCCAAAATCGCTAAGTCTGGGCGCATATTCGATCAAGTTTGGGCACAGCTTTGGGCCATCTAAATTCTAATAAACTGTTGCGTCACATCTGACCGATCGACCAACCCTTTCAATGGAACTGTGAATGTTCTTCTCTTGTGTACAATGTAGGCCTTTGAAAACAAGCGACCCGAAAAACAAAAAGCAAAAACCCGAAAACAAATTTTTGTTGTTGTTTTCGAGCTGTAAAGTAACTACTGATTTTGGCTTTGTATGTCCGGCGTCAGGCGTCAGGCGTCCATCGTCCGGAGCTAACATTTGCACACTTTTCTCTCAAACTAATGAACGGATTTTTTTAAAAACTTAGTATTTAGTTAGGAAATAGTGAATCCTACCTGATGACAAAAAAGTATGCATCTTGGGTGACGTCTTCATTGTGATGTCATAATTTGTAGGGTTTTTTTGGCTTTTTTTCTTCGTTTTTTTTTTTCTAATACTATTTTTTTCCCCAAACTACTGAAAACTACTGAGGCGTAGTTTCGTTCGGTATAGACTTTAACTGTACCGCCAAGGTACAGTAAAACCTCCGTTTTACGACCTTTAAATTGCCATTAAAACGATGTCGTAAATTGGGGGGATCTTAAAAAGGAGGTAGGACATTTTCAAAAAATACATTTAGAAAATGAATTAAGTAAAATAAATACATGTGCAAAAAGTACACATACCATTAAGTATAGGGAACATCTACCATCTTTCAGAAATATAGATTAAACTCTGTCTCACAACCAATACAGTCAATATCTTCCTGTTCCTCATTATTTGCAAAATAAAAAATCAATGTTGGTATGCTAGTTGTTTAAAAGTGTATGTAGGCCTAAGTGCTGAGTGCATGTTTGGAGTTATAACTATTTATAAGATAACCCCATTAATATTGTTGTAATTATTTTTATCCAATCATTGAATAGTTTGTTTTGTTGTTGTTGTTTTTTAAAGAAAGCGGTTATTTCTGTTTGTTTGCATGACCCATCAACCCCCCCCCCCCCTCCCCCACCCAACTCCCCACCCGTGCATGTTCTCTTAGTATGTCACTTTGAACACCAGACATGGTGTCGGCAAGATCTGACAGGCCCCTGCTCAGGGCAAATCAGCTCTTTAGAGTATTTTTTAAGCTGTTTTAATGCATCGTCTGCTGTTAAAAGTTGTAAACGAAACTTTTCTTCAAGAGCACAGATACAGTATTGCTTTAGAATCGGAATTTTTCAGATGCTAGGTCGTAAAATTTAATTATTTGAAGGTCGCAAGTCGCGTTTTATAGGTAGTCGTTTAAGAGAGGTCGTTTATATAGTACAAACCATCGGTGAATATTTTTTCGCTCGTATGTTGGAGGAAGTCGTTTAAGAGAGGGTCTCAAAACGGAGGTTTTACTGTATAATCAAATTTGTGCACAAAAAAAAAAAAAAGTAACGTAATCATCGTGACGTCATTTTATACTAACACCAAAGAACGTATATACCGTTGTATATGGGATGGAGGGTTCACTCAGGAAAAATAACTTGGACATCCGGGAAGTGCGATAACTCGTGTAACGTAATCATCGTGACGTCATTTTATACTAACACCAAAGAACGTATATACCGTTGTATATGGGATGGAGGGTTCACTCAGGAAAAATAACTTGGACATCCGGGAAGTGCGATAACTCGTGCTGAGAAAGAGTTATCTTACATGTATAGCAGCGCAGACGGCGAAGATGACGGTAGAAATCATAGTGAAGAAAGTACATAGGTCGCATTTTTTGTTCTGGAGAAGGGTGCAGTAACATGCGGAACAGAGATGGTTGTGAAGGAAAATCTTCCCCCCACCTCTCCTCTTCCCTCTCCACTTTCCCCTTTTTTCAGATATACATGTATAATAAAAGGACAAAGTTCCCAAAAAGTGATGTTAATTTTATCAGTTACTTTGTTATGCTGTGAGACAATGTGTACACATGTAAAATAGTGCAGTGTCTGATACATTTATATGTGATGTTTATTTCTGTACAATTATGTAAATAGCGTTTGAAGTAATGTAGACTATAGAATGTTACTTTGATTGGTGTTTACAATGCTGAGAGGCAATGTAAATATATAAATAGTGTAAGAGGTAGTTTAGTTGTTATGATAATGTGGGTTTAAACATATAAATAGTGGAGTAATTTATATGTGATGTTAGTATGTATAAACATGTACGACATACATGTACATAGTGTCAGAAGTAAGTAATTAGGTTTGATGTTAATATGTATGAACTCGTCAATAGTATGATATTAATGACCTCCCAGAACAACTCTCTTCTCCGACCTGCCTTTTTGCTGACGACACAGCTGTCTACCGCCTGAACTCCACAGACCATGACCAAAACCAGCTCCAAGAAGATCTACGCCGACTGGAAGAGTGGGAACAGAGCTGGGACATGGCCTTCCACCCTGACAAATGTACCACCCTCCCCATCACTAGAAAGCGGACCATCAAACCAACGGACTACCAACTACATGATCACACACTGGAAACTGTCACCTCTGCCAAGTATCTAGGTGTTACCATCTGTCAAGATCTCAGCTGGGATAAGCACATCATTAACATCTGTGCTAAAGCCAACAAGACCCTTGGCTTCCTCCGGCGCAACCTCAAAGTCAGCGCCACCCACCTCAGGGAGACTGCTTACAAGACCTTCGTCCGCCCCATACTGGAATATGCCTGCACGGTATGGGATCCCCACACTGAGGCTAACATCGACAAATTAGAGGCAGTCCAGAGAAGAGCAGCACGTTTTGTCGTCAACCGGTACCACAACACTTCCAGTGTCTCCAAGATGATCGACAAACTGCAATGGCCTTCTCTCCAACACCGCAGAAAGGTCTCTAGACTTGCCATGCTACGTAAAATACTCAACAACGAGGCAGTCGTCGATACCAGCAAATTAGTCCCAGCCCCTCCACGTCAGCGAAGAAGCCACCCCCAACAGCTCACCCAAATTCAATGTAGAACCAAATACCGCCAGTTCTCTTTCCTTCCCAACACCATCAAGGACTGGAATGAGCTGCCCAAAACAACAGTGACAGCTGATACTCTTGACTCCTTTAAGTCACGAGTGCCACAACTATAAATAGTTTGTTTTTTTTCCCTACGCAAACCCAGTTCAGTACGGCAGAGTAATCAACCTGATGATTGAGGCCGTCTAATGGATGAAGATAGTACGTGAAGTAATGTACACTTGATTTTTATACACTTGCAAATAAACATGTAACTAGTGCCTGAAGTCATTTAGTTGTGATTTGTGTGGAAAATGTCATGATATTATTAATGTTATTAGTTATTGTTTCCAATGTAAGTATCAGTATTATCATGGTCATATTTCTGTGTGTATTTTGAATGTTTGCTGACAATTAAACTGAGATTGCTTGTCAACAGAATGGAGGTTTTACGCAGTTTATATTGTTCACTTCTTTTGTGTCATTCTGTCCACTTTGACAATCTTTTGGTCATAGTGTATATTCTTTCATCTGTCTGTCTGTCTGTATGTATGTCTCTCTCTCTCTCTCTCTCTCTCTCTCTCTCTCTCTCTCTCTCTCTCTGTTTGTGCGAGAATTTGCAAATTACTGTATAAATTAAATGAAACATTAAAAGTGTTGGAAATACATTCATGCATTTAACACCGGATCAAAGATAGTAATTAATTCTGTAAATAATAATATATTTACTAAATTAATTAGAATTACATTCAAACATAATTTGAGAGAATAAACAAACTGTCAATAAAATATATAGAATGAAATATGTTGCTTTCATTCTATAGATTTAATTTGACATTACTTGTGTTTATTCTCTCAAATTATGTTGAATTTTTCAATTTATGTAATTCTAATTCAGGGAATATATTATTTACTGAATTAAATAACCTTGAAAAACAAACAAGCAAACAAACAAATAAAAAATCAATTTATTTTTATGTATTTTATTTCAATTGCAATTAATGTAAATCTTAATAATTTCATTAAGATTTCTACAAAGTATTATTCTAGTTCATTATTTTTATTTGAATGCATTCTTACACTTAATTATATTTTACTCAAAAATAAAACTGTATACTCTTGAATTTAGTTGCTTGTCTTTATTTTACTGTATAGGCTACATTGCTTTCATTCTATACATTTAATTTTATTGACATTACTTTTGTTTATTCTCTCAAATTATGTTTCATATTTCAATATATGTAATTCTAGTTAATTCAGTGAATATATTATTATTTAGTGAATTAATTACAATTAAAAGATTGAAAATTATAAATTTGCTCTTCATGAAACAAGCTGCATGACAAATTAATTGTATACATATATTTTTATTAAAATTTTATAAATTTGTTTGTTTATATTTATAAATAATATGTACTTAATACCGCCAACATCTGGTAGTCCTAACACTGCATAATTCCTGCAATACTTTGCAATGATTTGACAGACAGAATGAAGGTCTAATCAGTCTCGCGCGCCATCGGGAAATGGGGAGTAACTCGTTCCGACAAGAGTTGCTTCCCATAAACTGTCCAACTTTTGTTACACATGCGTATGAAGGAGTCGACTATCTTGGTATTCATAGTCTTTGATAACAATTTACAACTTCCTATGCAATTGGACACAGTCGCTTGTCATCACTCTTCTCAAAAAGGTAGCCTCCAGGAGTGTGAAAATTACCGCCCCATCAGTCTCCTCAGCCATTCCAGCAAGGTCCTCCTAAAAAATAATACTCAACACGTTGAAACCCCAAGCTGAACAAATCATAGCTGAAGAGCAAGCAGGATTCAGGGCAGGGCGAAGTACCACTGAACAGATTTTCAACCTCAGAATAATATGCGAGAAATACCTACAGCACCAACAACATCTATATCGTGTGTTTGTAGACTTCAAGGAAGCGTTTGACCGAGTCTGGCATGCAGCTCTGTGGGCAACCATGAGAGTATACAACATCTGCCTTAACATAATTGAAGTTATCAAAGCCTGTATGACACGGCTACCAGTGCAGTCCTCCACAACAGCGCCATCGGAAACAAGTTCAGAACATCAATCGGTATGCGTCAAGGATGCCTACTCTCTCCAACACTCTTTAGCATCATCCTAGAGCGCATCATGTCAGATGCCCTTGCAGATCATAAAGGCACAGTCAGCATATGGGGTAGAGCAATCTCCAACCTCCGTTTTGCGGATGACATTGATGGATTGGCTGGAGAGGAACAAGCCTTCGCTTGAAGAACACAGACATCTCTGTGATAGATTCAAGTCTGTAGTATGATTTATGAAATGACATTGATGGATTTGCTGGAGAGGAACAAGAACTTGAACAGCTGTGAACGAGGATTCACACCACCTCCAGAGCCTATGGAATGGAAATAAGTGCAGAGAAGACCAAAATGATGACCAACAACCCCTGTGGCCTCAACATGGACATCAAAGTCCAAGGCTCAATGCATAACTTCAAATATTTAGGAGCCATTATATCAGACAATGGGCCCCGACAGGAAATCCTCTTCAGGATCGCACAAACAACTGCTGCTCTGACAAGGTTGAAGCCAATTTGGAAAGACAGGACCATCAGTCTACATTCCAAGGTAAGGCTGCTGCGCTCCCTTGTCATCTCCATCTTCCTATACGCTTGCGAATCATGGACACTCACAGCAGATCTATAACGAAGAATACAAAAGCATGGAGATGAGGTGCTATAGAAGACGTCTGGGCATTTCATATACCCAGCACATCACCAACGACGAAGTCCGACAGACCATCACACTAGCCATTGGACAACACGATGACATGCTCACAAGAAACGGAAACTCCGATGTTATGGCCACCTCACCAGAGCATCACGCCTTGCAAAGACCATCCTGCAAGGCACGGTGCAAGGAGGCAGAAGAAGAGGTTGGGAGGACAGCATTCGAGAATGGACTGGCTTGACACTGAGCGAAACCATGAGGGTTGCTGAGAACAGAGAAGGATCGAGTACGCTGGTTAAACGATCGTCTGTGGTGCCCCTACGAGTTTCGAGTTACGGGATAGGATAGGTTAGGATAGGGTGTAATTAGAGTGTATAGATGCCTTTACCCTTAAACCAAACTATGGTATATTGAGTGACGTCCTCGTGTTGTGTCGTCATGGTGACGTCATAAATTGTTGCTTTTTTAAAATCTTATTTTCTCCCAACCTACTAGAGGGATTTGATTCAAGTTTAGAATATACTTAGACTTTATCTATGCCTTCAACGTAAAACCAAAATTATGCAAATAGAGCGAAGTAATCATGACATCACCTTTAAATTGTTTTATTTTTTAAATTTTGTGTACATTACCTTTAAATTTTGTATGTAATAAGAGTGTACAGGTGAGTTCAGCCTTAGTCAAAACGTAGGTATATCGAGTGACGTCATTGTGGTGACGGAATACATTGTATTTTCATTCGGTTATTTATTTTGCGCTCTTTTCACTGAAACTAATGGACAGATTTCTTTCAAACTCCTTATTTAGTTAGGAAAAAGTGAACACCACCGATTCCCCCGAACGACAAAAAAATGTATGCATATCGGGTGAAGTCATTATGGTGATGTCATAAGTTGTGTTGTTTTTTCCCATATACTATTCTCTTCAAAACTACTGGAAGGATTAGGTTAAAGTTTGGTATGCACTTTATGTACTTTACCTGTACTAAGGTAAAACCAAATGTAGGCAAATCGAGTAATGTAATTTAAAAACACCAACTAAAGTATCTCCTTATTACCCCACCTCCAACTACCCCTACATACACATACACCACTACTTCACCTTTTCCACTTAGAACTAGCTTCAATACTTGTACAACTATTAATATCATAATCGCTTCGGCAGTTCCCTAAGCTTGCTCATTAATAATAAGCAGCGCAAAGGACAAGAAATGGTTTAAACAAATGTTTAATTCAAGGAAAACACATAATTACACACAAACAATGATTTACAGGATCGACAACAAGCGAGCTTATATAAGCCCACTCTCAAAGGACAAGATATCAGGATGAAACATGTCAGTTTCACTTCTGTTGCCAGGTGTTGACAACGAAGGCCATAACCCTAGTCAGAATATCTGCGATAACCCCATAGCTGCTGTCTTTTTAGTTGAAAACAACCAGAGGACTGCTCACAAAGAAAATGATGGCCAGCATTTTACTATAAGAACAAGTGCTAGACCCTAACGGGTGACAGTCCCCCATACGCTATGTGTCCGGGGACTTTAATCTACCTATGTAACGTAATGTAACGGGTGCAGAGTTCCCTCCCTTGTATTCCAGCAAGCATTACTTAATGTGTTGATTAAATTAACTAATGTGATAATGATGATTTTTTTTTCATTAATAAGGTTCTTACATTGAGGTTTTCCAGTTTAAGGACAGCAAGCTTACATTCTTAGGCTCATCTAAAGCCTCAATCCTCGTATTTATGTTACTGGCACTCGCCCGCTTAGGACATGAGCAGCAGTATCTTCAAAATCCGGGAATAGTATCTTCATAATTCTCCTCTTCCTCCTTCTCTTCCAACTTCTTCTCCATTTTTGTTCTTCTTCTTTATTGTCTGAAATACAGTGTGCGGGCATGTAGAAACGACATTACTCTGACACACACATGAAACTCCACATGGTTTCTTTTGACTTTTTTGGAAGGCCGCCCTATTTTGACGTCAAAATAGTGCTCCGTTGAGTTAGAGCTGTTTTAGGATTAGGGTTAGGTTAAGGGTTTGGGTTAGGGTTTGGGTTAGGGTTAGGGATAGCTTCAAAAAATGGAAAATGTCAAAATAATGTCAAAAAAATGAAAAGTGTGTCAAAATAATCTCTGTTTTTTTTTTCCCACAACAGTCATCAGAACGTCGTTTCTACAAAAATGTGTGTATGTGTGTGTGTGTGTGGGTGTGGGTGTGGGTGTGTGTTACATGGTTGTTATTTTTATCAATTGTTGATTCAGCCCCGATGCTTGAATTCTTGATAAGTGTAACGCGCATTCCTTTATCCACGCAGCCTGTTCACTCTGCAACAAGGCAGGAGTCGTCTATAAAGTTTTCCAAACATCAACAACTGCACACAAGATCGCTTTCCAAAAATTACTTCAAAGATCATCATCAAAAATCTCCATAAATCAATCACTCTTTCACTCTCACTACAGACACAGTGCATCACTTATATAGCCTCTCTCCAATCAATAAAAAGTAAGTCCCCTATACGCTTATGTGTCCAGGGACGTTAATCTATATTCAACTCAACTCAATAAAAAGTTCGAACATTCCAGCATGACGCAATAACACCCAATCAAAATAAAATTCGTCACCGGAACTATGCACTGTCTAACGTCATATAACCTTATATAAGTTAGAAGAATCTCTTAGCTATTACTAAATTTATCTACATGCTTCGATCGATAATAAACAAGTAATTATAGAAAATTCTCCAATAATATCGACCAACGAAAATTACTAACATTATACAAAGCTTCTTCTAACAACAACGCAAAATCAAATCAAAGGTAAATACACTGTTATTGCATGCTTTGCAACACAAAACGATCGGATCTATCGTGCGCGTCTCAAACCTAACAGTGTGTGTATGTGTGTCCGTGTGAGTGTTTTTGTTTTTTTAACCTTGTAAATTTAAGTTTTCCTGTTTTGTTGGTGTGCATGAATGTATCTTTAAGACGGAAAACGTCTCTATATGAAAAAAAACATGTTGCAAAGTTATACCAACTAGAAATAAATAATATCGCTTGTTTTATAAATGAAAATGATTTGGAACTGTCTAAAAAATAAAATAAAAACACTAGTATGATTTTACTTCATAATAGTCTTGAACCTAGACAACTGCCTAGCGCCTACAATTTACATCAAAAAATGAGGAATTAAAATATGTGTTTGTTTTTTTTTTAAATTCAATTTCTCAATGTATAGTTTACCCGTAAATTACATTGGACAACAACATATTGAATACTGAATTTAAAAAACTGTCACAAGTGATATTTATTAAACATTATTAGCAAACAATCTTGGGAATAGGACCCTAAAACTCTAGTACATTTTGTATTTATTAGATCTAAATTAACGTACGGCCAAGAGGCTTATTTTTATGCCTCTAGTTGCTATAATAAAAAGATAAAAGAGTTTAGACAGTAGGTCTGTAAAATTGGCTGTTGGAATTCCTGTACACACTAAAACAATGCGAGCGTATGAAGCGATGGGAGTTATGTCTTTAGATGAATGGAGAAATTATCGTGTGCAAAATATATTATCAGAGCAACTGTAGACTAGTACATAATAGTACAAATGAGGAACTATATTTTAGATCAGATATATATTATCCTAAACATGCACACAAATTTAAATGTTTTCAAATAATAACGACTTATACAAATGACATAATTCCAAAACAATTTGAGGAAACATATTTTATAGGTAATAAGAACATAGTCTTATCTGTATGGGAACTTGAGAAAGCTAACTATGACATTCATTTAACAAATGAAACGAAAAATAATAACTCAGGTTTAATGACAATTGCTGTTCAAACGCCTCTTTGACATGTTAAGCTTATATGGCCATTCAAATTGCTTTGACAAGTTTAAAATTCACAAAAGTATGTTTTATTGAACAACAAAGTATATGCTCTGGCACCGCGCTGCTATTAACATGTTTGTTGTCTTTTTTATAGCGCTACAGTTGCTAACAACAAACTCAATAATTAAAATCAGTTTAGCTTAGAGTGGATAGATTGCTGAATTAAGGTATTGGTCTTGTAGGTGAACCAAATAGTTTTAAACAAGGAACTGTCGTTGCTAACCGTAAGCCCTTCAATCGATCGAATACGGGGTTAGACGAAGGAAACATCTATGCATAATATATCACATTGAAATGGACAAAGAAGTAATAAGACGTGATAAGGGTTTGTAGGCCTGAATAAGATTGGTCTTTTGATGGCAGTTGCTCGTTAGACAGTATTGAATTCCCTCCTCTCCACTCCCACTCCCACCCCTCCTCCCCAAACTCCTCCCCCTTCACCCCCCCCCCCCCCTTCACCTCTCTCACTTTCTTCGTGCGTCTTGAACTGACTTGGGAAAAAGCTATATAAATACACATTATTATTATTATTATTATTATTATTATTATTATTATTATCATCATCATCATCATCATCATCATCATCATCATCATCATCATCATCATCATCATCATCATCATCATCATCATCATTATTATTATTATTATTATTAATTATTCACGACTCAATCATCATCATTATTATTATTATTATTATTATTATTATTATTATTATTATTATTATTATTATTAGTATTATTATTAGTATTATTATTAGTATTATTATTAGTATTTTTATTATTATTATTATTCACGACTCAGTCATTACAGGTTTCGAAAGAAACATCGATGCATTTGTTGTCAGTTCTGAAGAAAAATAAAATCGGTATAGGAGATATCTACGACCACATTGGCTCTTTTGAATAAAAGTTGTAAAGGTTGCATTGAGTAAAACAAGTATAAATTTATACTCAATTTATCCAAATCCAACCCAACCCAATCCAGTATAGTCTAACCCAATCCAGTATAGTCTAACCCAATCCAGTATAGTCTAACCCAATCGACTGCTTACTTGTATAGCGCACAACCCCATGTTGCAAAGACATGCTCGGGGTACAGGGAAATGTAGGATACTAGTTACTACTGCTAGTTAAAATAGTAAAGAAACTGTGAGGTCTGGTGCACTGACATGTTCTAAACATCGTCGTAGACTATAACAGGTCCAGTTTAAATTGCATTCATTGTAAGCGAAGGTCTTTGTTTCCAGACTTCATGTTGTGTCAGTCCATGCATCTGTGTACATTTATTAACTCTTTAAGTAAACAAAGACGTTAAGAGTTAGATTTTTTTTCCCCAAACATAGTACATGCTTTTAAATCGAAGTTTTTTTAAAAAAAAGTGTGAAGTGCTCCACCGCTCGGTATTGATACACCTGCAGGAAGATCAATACAAACAACATATGGATCTGAAGAGCTCCTGTATTTCAGAATACACCGAGTTCCACCAACATGGATACCAAGTAGGAGCCCAGTTCAAATAGGTCTACGCAATCGAAACAGCTTTAATCATGCTGGTAAACCGAAAACGGAATTCCGAATCTAGTTGCGTTCTGAATTATAGGCGTGGAGCACAGGCGCTTGTATCTATCAGGACACGCGAGCGCATATGCCTGTGACGCGTCTCCCTTTGGTTATCTATAAATAGTGGATTTGCATAGTGTTATTCTTTGATGTGATGACACTTTTGTCTTCCATTCTTTTTACATTCTCTGTCTCCGTTTCATTTTGCTTGTCTGTTTTCCATTTTATTAATATTCTCTCTTTCCCTCTGTTGTGATTACCTTGCTCACATTCATCATAATATTAACGGGAACTTGAGCAGCTCTTAAACTGGAAAATGGCTATATAAGAACAATTTATTTAAGTCGTAAGGAAGAAAACTGACACAACCAACACCATACTAATGTTTACGTCATATCTTGACATGACTTTTATATTATTCTATAATTTTATCCTGAATCATTATAACTAGCATGTAACATGCGGGAATACTACAAAATAAATAAATAGTTAAACAACAAAGCGAAACAAACAAAACACAGATGCTCCCACAATCTCCTGTCACAACGGCCTACACAAATATTTATTAAGAAGAGGGAAACAGTGGTAGAGAGGGTGGGGATTAATTACACACACAAAGGTCTCAAAAGGAATAAACAACAACAAAAGTATTTTATAGCACAGCTGAATGCTTAGTGACATTGTAGTTGATCTTGTCACGCATGGACCTACATTGGTTTGAACTGCATCTGTGTAGATAGATCTATGCTCTAGTGCAGTAGATTTTATTTTTCATTCATCCTCATCATTTTTAGTGCAACCCTAAAATAGCAACAGAAGTGGCGTTTGCACGTTTGCTACATTTCAATATGTTTCTTGTAATTAAGCTCTTACCACAAAAAAAATCTTAGCATCCATCCCAAAAGCGAAAATGACACGCTTGAATTCGTTCTTGAGAACCGATGTACATTGATAGTTAAAACCGAAACTCGTTTACTATAGACGGAAGTTATAGTTTCGGTAAACAAAGGGCACTTCCGTGAAGCGATTGTGAAAAAAGTCTTTTTTTTTTTTTTACAATTTTATCGAAATGTAACGGGTTTGAAAATAGACAGAGCATATTTATTATTTTGTTTGTTTGCGTGAATCACTGCATAAATGAATGCGCTGCCTTCTTTGGAAAGAGATTTTGTAGTTTGTTCATATAGATTTGAAAACTGCGATGACCCGCAAGTCTCGCTTGCTTCTGTTTGGGACCTTGTATTATAGATAACCAAAGGGAGACGCGTCACAGGCATAGGCGCTCGCGTGTCCTGATACAAGCGCCTGTGGCGTGGAGTGGTTCCGATAATTTTTTCTGTTGTAGATAAATTGTTGGACTGACTTTAATCAACTAACACAGGTGTGATAATAAGCTTGTATACACTACCTACATTGATAATGACTATAATAATAATTCGGTAGATTATGATTAGTTGCATGACTAGACAGTTTGGAAATATAAAACATAGTTTAGTAGTGATTATTGACTGACTACGGATGTTGGAAATATAAAACAAGAATGTTTTGTGATTTAGAGATTGAAAATGTTGTGCCGAAGTATTACTTTGAGATCCGTAGGATCGCATCTTTGATATGATGATGATAATCATTATTGTCAGGGTGGCGACGTGGTGATCGTCCTTAACGCTGATGCAATAGGACGTTAAACTTCGTTGTTCCACCTAGATCAGATCACTTCACTGTGTTCTTTGCTCATTTAGTGTGACGACTGGACTTTGACAATCGAGTCTGTTACACCACAAGCAGTAGGCAGCAACAACAATAATAGCAACAATAACAGAAACTGAGAAAATAGCAATACGAGTAATATCAATGACAATGAGTAACCAGCCTGTTCGCGAAGTGACTGAGTCGTCCTTCTTTCGTGGTGTTAAAGTGCACTTTGCAGCGAATAACGTGTTTAAACATACGTATTACGAGTCTGTCTTTTTACTGAACGTAGGCCTACACGAAGCAGCTGCGATCAAAGGGCCGCTGCTGGAAGAGCCGCACCTCTGCTCGGCCAGCGGCAAAGGAGAACTAGGAGTGGTCAAGACTTTCGTGGAGGTTTTGGACGTGCCGGTTAATTCTGTAGACAGGTAAGTTGTACTACAGCATATTTATCTTACAGGGTCTCCAGATCACGCATTATTTTGCCACAAATAACCTGTTTTAAAATCCGATTTTGATATAAATAAATATTACTGCTGGTGTCACTGTTGTGCTTTGATGTATTGATACAGATGCGGGAGGACGGCGCTGCACTGGGCTGCTCACAACGGACACACAAGGGTGGTGGAGTACCTGCTGCAGCACAAAGCCGACGTCAATGTTCTAGACTTCGAGCATGGTTTTACGCCTCTTCACTTCGCTGCCTGGCTCAACCATCTGGACACAGCTCGCTGCCTGGTACAACACGGGGCCAAGATCAACGCCAGGGCACTGTCGAAGACCAACAGGTACAAAAAGATGCCTCTGCACTTTGCCGCAGAGGACGGGCACGCGGACATGTGCCGATTCCTGTTGACTCACGGCGCAGACGTGGACGCACTCATCGATTTTGGCGTCACAGCTCTGTACATCACCGTCTATCAAGGTCACAGCAAGGTCTCGGAAGTGCTGCTGGAGCATGGCGCCAACCCCAACATCGTGATGGAAGATACAGGTTACACGCCATTGATGATCGCATCAGAACGCGGTGATCTTCTCTTGGTGCAGCAGCTACTGAAAGCCGGAGCCAATGTCAATGTTGTCAGTGGCGTCAACGGCGCCAGCGCCCTGTACCTGGCCTCGCTGTCCGGAAGGCTGGACTTGGTCAAGACGTTGCTGCAGTACGGCGCTGACGTCAACATCAGCGACATGGAGGGCTTGACTCCCCTGCACAGAGCAAGCTTTCTCGGAAAGGCCGAGGTAACCAGCCTGTTGCTAGCAAGGGGAGCGCACCCCAATGCCACGACTCGCGAACTGTACACGCCCTTACACTGCGCGTGTTTTGAAGGTCACGTGGAAGTCGTGCGCGTGCTGCTGGGACACGTAGGCGTGGATCCCTTTGCCAGGAACATCAGGGGCTTCACGCCCCAACAGATGGCTTTTTTTCGCGGACATTTTCAGGTGACGGACCTATTCCTCGCATGCAAACCAAAACAATGCAAGGCAGACGCGACACACTAGCACAACAGACCTGTGAACCCCTGCGTGCAGTTTCTATGCGATCGGCGGCAGAGCGTCAGTCTGAGTGGCGTATTCTCAACATAAATTATTATTAACGCAGGGGCACCCCAGGGTTGTGTTTTGTCACCGTATTTGTTTTCTGTTTATACGAATGAAATTTCCTGTTCGAGCTCATTTCTGACACTTATCAGTTTTGCTGATGACATGGCGCTGGTTGCCCGACAGGGGCGAAAACTCTCTGGCTCTGTGCTTTCTCCAGATAGAAACTCTAAATACGTGGTTTAAAGACAGCTTTCTCCATCTCAAAATTTCAAAAACAAAAGAACTTATTTTGGGCAATAGGAGAACTCCATGCAAAATACATATCATTATTGATAATGAGGCGGTAGAATAGGTCAGCAATGTTAAATATCTTGGCACTCTTATGGATGATAAATCATCATTCCAGGACAACGCAGATGAGGTCTGTAAAAAAGCCCAATAGCGTATGAATTTGCTTAGAAAACTCAGGGACGTTGGCGTCAGTAGTCATGTACTTGGGTCGGTTGACCGCAGCCTGGTAGAAAGCATTCTCACCTTCAACATCATAATGTGGTTTGGTCTGCTGACTATTAGTATTAGAGAGAAATCGTGCTTCAATAGGATTATGAACGTTGCGAGCAAAATAACTGGCATCTAACAGAAACAGCCGAGTGAACTGTACCCCGCTGCCACTAAGAAAAAGGCAAATCGCATCCTAGGCGACATCTCCTTCCCCCTGAATCATTGTTTTCAGGACTTGCCGTCGAGCAGAGGCCGCTCGCTAAAGGAAACATTACACAAGAACCCTTTCATCACCAGTGCGATTCTCAAGCCTTAATAATCTCTAACTCTGTTGCCTAATCAGCCAAGCCAGTTTTGTTTCTTGAACTAAAATCTTAACTTTCATATTTATTTTGATGATTTATGCACTCTTTTAGACCAGATGTTGTAGTCATACTAATCACTTTTAATTAGTTTTAATGGTCTTTACAGTGCAGTTGGCCTGTGACTTTTTTTATATTTTTAGTTTTTCATGTGTGTGGATATGTACATGGGTGTGTCCAATTTAATATTATTCTGCATTATTGTAAATACGTACGTGGTTGTTTTGGTTTTTTTTGGTTTTTTTTTTGTTTTTTCCGGTAAAGCACTAAAGAAGGGCGCTGTACAAATGTTTATTATTATTATTATTATTATTATTATTATTATTATTATTATTATTATTATTATTATTATTATTATTTCTATTATTATGTATACAATGCATGTATTCATAATATATTTATATTATATATTTATTATGCATATGAGTGTTTGTGTGTATGTGCAACCTAATTTAAGCATTATTATCATTATGTTATTGCTGTTTATATTTACCTATACATTGCATTGGCGGGTAACCTAGATATACACGTGTGGATGCATGAAAATAAGGCGAGAGAGAGAAAAAAACCAAAAAATTTAACAATTTAGAGAACATTTCAACATTTTAAATGATTACCTAATACTAATTTTAAAAAGATATATATATTAACTGAAGGCTAAAAGAATAATGTAAAAGTCAATTAGGCCTAGAGTATAACAGTTCTGCTATGGCTTAAAGTTAAGCTTAAGTTACATTGGAATCACATTCCTGAGTAATTCTATACTAGTCAGCCTGAGCTTGTCGTCTATGTACAGTCATTCATGTTTGGTTGTTTTGTTTAATTGAAGGCCTCTACGCTGAGAGAATAATTTAAAATGTTGTTAGGCATGGAGAATATGTTCTGCTCTGGCGTATCGAGTTATTTCTTATACCATAGTGCTGTTTGGCTTGTCGTCTATTTACAATCATGCATAACATTTTTTTTTATTTAAGGCTGAGAGAGTATCAAAAAATCCTATTAGGGCTAGAGAGTATAGGTCTGCAATGATATATATAGACTTCTTATACCATAGTACTATCTGGGCTTGTCGTCTATATACATTCATGCATAACATGTTTTAACTAAAGGCTGAGAGAATAACTTTAAAATTGCATTAGGTACAGAGTAGGCTATAGTTTTGCTATAGTGTATAGATAGGTTTGTTGTATCATAGTGCTTACTGTCTGGGCTTGTCAGCCAAAGAATTAATTTACATTGACATGACATTCCTGAATAAGTTAACAAATTTATGGATATGCCTGCAGAACATCAATACAAACAAGACACGCCGTTATGAAGAGCTGTTGCACGACTCATTACATACAAACAGAAAGTAGGACTCTTTCCAGGGCCGCACCCAGGTGGGGGGGGGGGTACCTGGGTTCAGGAACGCCCCCCACCCCCCACCCCCCTCCAAACTAAAAAAAAAATTAAAAAAAAAGATTAAATTGTTTTTAAAACATTGCAATTTTTAGTCACCTTTGGTCCAAGATACAAAGAGTTATTTATAGACAATTCAACGGAAAACCATTTCAAGGGATCCGTTGAAACGTCCAAAAGCGTTTTCCTGTTGAAACGACCAAGTAACCCAACCCCTAAGTCTAAATTAGTAAATGCAGCCATATTTTCTTGTTCTGGCCGCAAGCCTCTTCCAGCACCTTCACTTTGATACTGCCCTAATCCCCCAAAAACGACTTTTTAGAAATATTAATTAAGATGCTAAGTTGATAATTATGAACACAGCGTTCGTTGCCTGGTTTGGTGAAGTCAAAAAACTGGCAAATGCTTTGACAACTGATGTTATTGTTCCTCGTTTATCAGTACAACTTATGTTAATCTGATGAATAAAATGTGATACAACAACAACGTCAAGCATCCCGACAGACTCTCCGTGACAACCAACCTGCGGTTACTCTAGAAGAATATTTCAAGATTAGCATTGCCATTCCTTTCTTGGAACATCTGTCAACCGAATTGGACTCGAGGTTAAAAAATGCTGACCTAGCAGTTGATGGTCTCTGTCTGGTGCCAAGCACTTTAATAGACAACCAGGATGGTTTCATGCAGGTTCCAGAAAGGGTGAAGACACTGGCAATGTTGTGGGAGTCTGACCTACCAGACAACGCTTTCCTTGATGCAGAATACCAACGGTGGGTTTGCAAATGGCGAAGTGCTGCTGAGAATGCGACAGCTATCATCCCATCCACGGCATCAGAAGCACTGAAACATTATGACAGGGATTTTTATCCCAACCTGTTCATCATGCTAAAGAACCTTTGCACCCTGCCTGTCACTACTGCCGAGTGTGAGCGTTCAAACAGTCAGTTGCGCAACCTGAAAAACTACCTGCGCTCTACAATGGGGCAACAGAGACTCAATGGACTTGCTTTACTGAAAGTGCACAGGGATGTTGATATTGACTTCAAAGAGGCTGTGAATTGTTTTGCCAGAATTGATTGATTGATTGATTTATTATTGCTTTAGGTCCAGCGGACTCTTCCGAGCCAAATCAGGACCGGACAACCCCCGATCCGCATAAAAGATCTGTTGAAACAACCCCAGTGGGAAAATTGAATGCCCTCCACCGGCCAGTCACTTTACAATAAAGACATCCCACGCGAGGGACGGCTGAGGGTTGACCCCAACCACGCGAACTCCCCGATTACAAAAACAAAATAGAATACAAACATCATGATAAATCATCAACAAAAAACATACATATAAAATGCCTATAGTGCTAAATAGTACATTCATAGGAAGCCCTAGTGACCACCCGGCAGAAAGCGTCCAACACTCCCAAGCTGATCCAACAGACCTCATACACAAACAAGGAGTCTTGTCCAGGAAGAGTTTTCAAGAAAAAAGGTAGGTCATTGATCTAGCGAAGAAGAAGATAGTATAGCAGAGTGGTAGGACAGATCGGGAATGGGAAAGAGCAAATGAGGAAGACAGCGACAGTGGGAATTTAAAGCACTAAATTTCCAGAAAGTGGGGATACTATTTATACTGAAACCCCCGGCACTCCAACGGGGGGAACTGTTGCCGCAGTTAATTTGTCATGCCTACAAAGGCAAGACAGGTTTTCAACTGGGGCTTTCACTGTACCCTTTATAGGTTAGAACAATCTACAGTGGCAAGATTGCTCATGACCCCAAGGGGGGTTTTGCCAGAAAATACAATTCACAAATGGTACTAATGCCGAGGAACCTAGTGCAGCAAGACTGAAAGTGAAAGCAGGGCGGTGATGTTCACATAAACTACAAGGTAAAGCTTTATACCGTTAACGATCAACAAAAAGTAGTGAATTTTAATAGTATACCAGTGATGTAGATCACGTACAATCGTACGTGTTTCACGTACTGAGTTGGGAAATCACGTAACGAAAATGTAATGAACGGGTATAAACACGCACAAAGTCAGTGCCAAAGGGGTATGAAAACGTAAAGCTAAGTTGCTGGGAGGTATCATCACTATTTCGGTCGTGCGTACAGCTTTAGCTCGATTTGGATCGTGTGCCTGTGCGTCCTGCGCGACCGCCGACCACCCTCTCTCCCCCTCCTATTCATTCTGTCGCTTCCGAGAAACAGCCAATCATATGCACGATAATATTCACTATTTTTTCTCGACGCTTTTGATTGGCTATATAAGACTGACAACAACCCAATATTAAAAATGGCCGACAAGCAGCGATCTGATGGGAAACCGAAGAAAAGGAAAACTAAAGCAGACAAAACTAATTGCTAAAAAAAATTAAAACAAGACGAATGAAAAGAAAAACAAACTTTTTTGTCAGCCTTTGGCTTTGAGTGCTCGGTAAGAGAAGAAAAAGGTGAGCCGCAACCGGGCCCGGCTGAAGAAACTCAAGCTGATAAAAAGACTTTCCACGCAAAGTGTTTATTAGTATATTACCTATGTTGGTGTACCCCCTAAAAACTGAAAGGGGGTATAAAAAAAACCTTTTGTTTGCAACGAGGGTATGAAAACCCCCACATGTTTTGGTTGAGGGTATAAATACCCCTAGCTTAAAAACTTTCTCCATCACTGGTATACAAAACATCTCTGCTGATAAATAAATGTGTGTGGGGGTTTTTTTTTGTTTTTTTTTTTTGTAAGGGAGGGGCAGAGGATAATTTTTGTACCCCAGAGTTTGTCAGTTCAATTGTTAAAAAAGCTCAAAGTCCCAGACCATCACAAATGGGTTTTTCAAGGTTCAGATTGCACCAGATTGCACCATTTTGCATCCTTAAAAAAAAAAAATCCGGGGGAGCATGCCCCCGACCCCCCCCCCCCCCCCCTAGAAGGCTCGGCGCTTTGCGCCTTCGCTGAATCTGTAACCCCCCCTTTGACTTTTCCCAGCTCCGGCCATGCTTTCAAAGGACCTTCGTATAACAGAAACTGAAAGTAGGCTGAACCAACGTAACTTAGCCTACTGAATTGTTCTTACTTACATCAAAGAACGTACAGCTTACGTTCTTTGCTTACATAGCGCTTTTCCAACTAGCTCAAATAACTGCTAAAAGTGAAGATCGACCCGAGTTTCACCAATAAACAAGTGGAAGTCCAATTCAATGGGCTCTATGCACAAGTCGGCGGCATGGTCACGTGGCGCGGGAATAACAAAGCGGTCATGGCAATATTTCATCTTTCAGTGGAAATCGATGAAAGGAAATGTTCTTTTCTTTGCATAAAGGTTTACGTCGAAGTTATAGCATCCAAACGCAGCACAGTACTTACCATTTTCAAACTCGAGCACGCCGTGTTATTCCCGCAGCACGTGACCGCCACGCCTTTGTGCATAGAGCCCAATTCGAAAACTCCTGCAATCAGGGACGCTACTCTGGGGCGACGACACAGGCGACAGGCTGGTAAACCGAAACAGTTTCGATTTCCCGGAAGTTAGTTGTCTTCTGTTCTGAATCATGGGTGGTAAATGAAAAGAGTTCCAAGAATTTTACTATTGTCGATAAATTGTTGGACTAACTTCAATCAGCTAATAGTCTACTGATTTAATATAGGCTACCTGCGTTGATAATGACTGTTATAGATTGTGATTAGGCGTACTGACTGACTAGAAAGTTTGGAATTTAAAAAAAATCTAAAGCGTATTGTGGTTTAGGAATTGAAAACTTAGTGTGGAATTGCATATTGCTACCTCAGGCCTTTTCGCTGTGTTCTCTGCTTATCTAGTGTGACTACTTGTTGAAAATCGAGTGTTTCACACCACAACAGTAGCGCCAACAGCAGCAGCAACAACAACAATAAAAGCAGAAAAACAACAAAATAGCAGCATCAGCAGCAGCAGCGATAGTAATAATAATAACAATGAGTAACCAGCCTGTTCACGAACTGACTGAGTCGTTCTTCTTTCGGGATGTTGTAGTGCACTATTCAGCGAATAATGTGTTCCAACACACCTATTACGAGTCTTTCTTCACAACGCCAGTACCCGAGGAAGATGCGATCAAAGGGCTCCTGCTGGAAGGGCCGCACTTGTGCTCGGCCAGCGGTCAAGGAGAATTAGGACTGGTCAAGACTTTGGTGGAGATTTTGGACGTGCCAGTTAATTCTGTAGACAGGTAAGTTGTACTACAGCACATGTCACATTACAGGTTCTCAGGTCACGCCTCACAGATAGGCTAATTTTTAAATTTACAGGAAGTGTTACTCCACCAGAAAAAAATAAGATGAAGGCAAAACTAATCTTTTTCCAAAGTTCGATTTTCATATAAATAATGGGCTCAGTTCAAAGAGAGAGGGCCGGATGTGAACCTTTCGAAGGGAGCAGCGATATTGTGTGAAATTGAATATGATATTTCAGCAAATTCTGCATTGTATAGCGTTTGTGGTCGATAATAATTAATATATATTGGAGGGATAGCTATCAAGGGGTAGAGGGGCCGGGTGGCTCAGTTGGTAGAGCGGCTAGGTGTTACACGCTTTTACCAATAGTCAATACAGCCCCGATGCTTGAATCTTGATAAGTGTAACTCGAATTCGTTTACCCACGCAGTCTGTTCACTCAGATACAAGGTAGAAGTTGTATAACGTTTTCCAACTTTATTCAGCAAACACCAACAACTGCATACAAGGTCGCTTTTCGAAAATCATAACAAAAATCACTTTTTTACAAGCAGACAGTGCATTTATTTATTTATTATTTATTTAATCGTTCTTATATAGCGCTTTTCCAGCTCAAGAGCTGCTCAAGGCGCTGGCCGATACAGGATCTAACTCAAGCCGCCCGAGACGCCCACCTGCAGCCTTTGGGCGCATGGTCTGACGCCCGGACAACTGAGCACAATCCTGGGCAGCCAGGGATGGGGGAAAAGGACCTAGGTGCATGCTGGGTGTGTTCTTGTCACCGGCACTCACCCGTCTAGGACATGAGCGTCAGGATCTTTAAAGTCCGTTATAATGGACAGACTAGACCTCGGTTTATACTCTCATCCGAAGGAGTAGGAAAACAGGAGTAAAGTGTCTTTCCCAGGGACACAACACAATGGCCCGGCCAGGGCTCGAACCCGGGACCATCCGATCCGCAAGCCGAAGCACTACCATTAGACCACAGTGCCTCCTAGTGCATATAGCCTCTCTGCAATCCAGAGAAACTTCGAACATTTCAGAATGACGCAATAACACTCAATCAAAATAAAACTCGTCACCGGTACTATATACACTGTCTTGCGTCATAGAACATTCCTCAGATTACAAGCTATCGCCCGATAGATCTGGAAAATTCCATCGATAATAAACAAGTAATCCCACGATGCTACAACAATATTTATCGACGGAAATTATCAATATTATAAAAAGCTTTTTTCTAGCCACAGCGCAGAATCAAATCAAACAAATGAAAATATGCTTCTAAATAAAGATTATATAGCTGAAAGTGGAAGAGGGGTATTTGATTGGCACACACGTAACAACAGCGCCGTTTTGAGCAGCAAGTCACATACACGATGCATACACATACATATTACACCGCGACTCAAAAAATATGGTGACAGTGTCATCGTGGTGCTTTCCTGTATTGATCAGGGTGGAGAATTCTCCGCGAATCCGCGGATTTCCGCGGAAGGCATTTGCATTTCCGAGAAAAAAATATTGAGTTCCGAGTGTGAGAAGCTGAGGGCTACCCTTTACTGGGCATAGCGGCCAAATGCGGCCGAAGGTCTAAACGGGCAAAACGTCCAAAAGCGTCCGTATCAACCATGTGGTTATATTCTCGCGTTGTTTGAAAGATTGCGAGACTTCCGGCAATTGACTTCCGGTTAAATTCTGTTGTGAAAACATTCGACTGCATTTCCACAAGTTTTCTCTGTGATGCGTTCGTTTTTCGATTTTTTTTTCCAATTTTCTTGTGTGTGTGTCTAAAATGGATGGTTTGGATTCTTCGACTGATGAAGGGGAGTTTACAGGCTTCCATTTATCAGACGTTAAAGTGAGAGAAATGGACTTGGAGTCGGAGGAAGAAATCGGTACTGAGTACTGACATTTAGACTGATTAGTCATTAGACAATTAGTGTCAGTAGTGTGCATGCATACGATCTTTCAGACTGGCATGAAAGTGAAGAAGAGGAGGGGGCTTGTTTGGACTTTTAAAAACTTTTTTTTTATTGTATACACATGGAGTAATCAAAAACAAGACATGACAAGAGAAGTATAAAAAGGTAGATAATCAAAAGAGATTTATTTCTGTTCATTTTGCATTTTATTTCATTTAAATCTATACACTAGTCACTAATACCTAAGATGCAGTGTTTTTACTAACGTACCCCTAAATATCTCTAAAATTATAAAAATTCTTGCCTGTTTACAGCTAAAAAATAGACAAACGTGTGCCCAGTAAAATTGGAAATGTGGAGTTTGTGTGTAACAGTGGTGGACCTCAAACTTTGTTAGGCCTACAAATCAAGATTCTTAACTTTTTTGAAAGACATGTGCATAAAACATTCTTATTTTTTGGTTGTTGTTGTTTCTATTCATGTTTACTTTGTGCTTTTTGCTTTCAGGAGAGGCCCTAAATTACTTTCAAAATAGCATAAATTCATTTTCTTCCAGGGGGCAAACACCGGGGCTTGGCCCCTGGGCCCCGGCCGGATTTCAGAGATTTTTTGATTCAGTTGTTCTCCACCCTGATTGATACAGATGCGGAAGGACGGCGCTGCACTGGGCTGCTCACAACGGACACACAAGCGTGGTGGAGTATCTGCTGCAGCGCAGAGCCGACTTTAATGTTCGAGACTTCGTGCAAGGCTTTACGCCTCTTCACCACGCCGCCTGGCTCAACCATCTGGACACAGCACGCTGTCTGGTGCAGCACGGGGCCAAGGTCAATGCTAGGTCAAAGTCGGGACTCAACAGATACAGCAAGACGCCTCTGCAGTTTGCCGCAGAGGACGGACACGTGGACATGTGTCGATTTCTGTTGACGCACGGCGCCGACGTGGACGCCCTCATCGATGTAGACGGCACGGCTCTGTTCCTCGTCGCTTATCTAGGTCATAGCAAGGTCTTGGAGGTGCTCCTGGAGCACGGCGCCAACCCCAATATTATGAGGAAAGAGACAGGCTGCACGCCATTGATGGTCGCCTCAGAACGCGGTTATCTGCCCGTGGTGCAGCAGTTGCTGAAGGCCGGAGTCAAGGTCAATGAGGTCAGTAGCGTCAACGGTGCCAGTGTCCTGCACAGGGCGTCGCCGCGCGGCGGACTGGACGTGGTCAAGACGTTGCTGCAGTACGGCGCTGACGTCAACATCAACGACAAGGATGGCTTGACCCCTCTGCACATCGCATGCTCTCACGGACAGGCCGAGGTAGCCAGACTGTTGCTGGCAAAGGGAGCCAACCCCAAAGCCACGACTCGTGAACTGTGGACGCCCTTACACTACGCGTGTTTGAAAGGTTACGTGGAGGTCGTGCGCATGCTGCTGGGACACGGAGGCGTGGATCCCTCCGCCAGGGACATCACGGGCCTCACTCCCATACAGGTGGCTGCTTTTGGCAAACACTTTGAGGTGATAATCCTACTCCGGGCATCAGGGGGGCTGTGACATGCGTTCCTCGCCTGCAAACCAAAACAATGCAAGACAGAGGCGATAGCACACACAATAGGCCTCTGCTATCATATCTCCCCACCTCCACCCAAGATCCATACCCATCTCCTTGTGCAGGTTGCTTTTATGGGCTCGCCGTAGTTGCATCAGACTGGCACGGTATACGAATTGTTATCTCTTGTTTCCTCACACTTGCGTTTTAATAAACTGAGTGAAGATTAGGCGGGGAGGAGAAGGGGGTATAAATATAAGGGATGTGAGTGTGTTTATGGTAGTGGATGATGCAAAATATTCCATCCTTTATGTACCATAAGCACATTAGGCAAATTTTATAGTCTTTGGTTTTGTCAATGGGAACTGTATTTTGCCTTTTCTGTTATACATTGTATGTCGCAAAGCAGCTTGTCATTGTGTATATGATTGTGTATCCTGGCCTTTGTTTAGCTTTCAAGATTTCCTGACTTGACTTCAAAAGGTCAGCGACCGGGAACTGCAAGGTTGATAGTCTTTAAGTTTTTTTCTTTAAAGAAATAAATGTTCTTTAATTTGGGTAAAACGTTAAAGAAATAAATTTTGTTTATTTTTTTTTTTTTGGTTGAAAAATTAGTCAAGTAAATTTTCTTTAATTTTTTTTGTACAGAAATAAATTTGCGTTAAATACATGAAGGATTATTTATTGCTCAGCTCAGACCAAAAAAAAAAGTGGTACATGCAGTTTAAAAAAATTACATACAGATTTACTCACTTTAATATCCCCACTTTCTGGAAATTTAGTGCTTTATTAATTTCCCACTGTCGCTGTCTTTCTCCTTTATTCCTTCTCATTCTACCAGTTCACTGTTGGCCACCGTGCAGTGAAGACGTGTTTGCTCGCAGCTCCGCTGACTATAATAGTGTTCACTGTTTGTCAGCCGAGTAAGTGGTGTTTCACCCGTCCCTTACACGCTTATGTTTCCGGGGACGTTAATCTATAAAACTAACTAACTAACACGATGATAAGTGGTGTTTCACCCGTCCCCTATACGCTTATGTGTCCGGGGACGTTAATCTATAAAACTAACTAACTCAGCCGAGTTTCTAATTGTTCATGAGCGAAATATACATTGAATACTGACTGAGTAGTCTAATTCTAAAGACTTATAGGCCTAATATGGCTGATTTGGGGGAGATAATTTCTTCCAAAAGAAACGATGAAGTTTCAAGTGCATTTACGCCTATGCGAAATAAACGCAAAACGTCTACAGACCCAATTGAAGAAGACCAGGCCGTCAAGCAGCGGCGTCTGACCAACACTAGTGCTACGTCCTTCTCCGCCGCCTCTAACGGCTGCGATGACGACGATGACGGTGGTGATGTTGACAGTACTTCGAAACAGGGCGGAGAGGCCTTGTCCTCCACACACCCCGACAACTGGGATGAAGATTCCATACAACAAGACAATGATTACACTGAAGAGCAGGGATTGGATATGAGTGATAGTGAGCCTGGTCGTGCGTCATTAACTACAAACAGCCATCAGTGTCAACGGTCAGAGGTGACAAAGAAAACATCGACAGAATTAAAGAAGAAAGACAGATCCAGTACAAAGAAGCCGGGTGCTGGAACCGCCCAGAAACCACCCAAATCAGTACCGTTAGAAGAACCGGAAGCCTATTTGTTCCCGGTGGTCCTTGAAGACTTGAAAACAGGAGCAGCCCACTTTGAAGCTTTATGCCCGTATTCGCAAACTGCTTTCGATACGATCGGACTAAAACCGATCAGAAGGCAGAGGAGATTGGCATCAGGAAGATGGATGATCGACACCAGAGACGAGAGAGACCAGAGGAAGCTTGCACATGCCACTGCTCTTGGCCACATCCACGTCCGTTGTTTTATTCCCAAAGCCCTCACGCACGGCGTCATCCGTCCCATTTCCCTCGCACAAGGCATCGAGAAGATAAAAAAATTGCCACGATGCCATTATAAAAGTACAGAGATTGAAATTCTGCGACAGGAAGGAAAAAGATAAGGAAAAAAGATTCAAAGATAGCAGAGCTTTGAAAATCACCTTCCAGCTGGCTGACCTGCCCAAGACCCTGATCGTAGGATCGGAGATTTTCACTGTAGTCCCCTACGTGGAATCAGTACGGCGCTGCACTAAGTGCCACAGACTTGACCATTCAAGTGACCAGTGCCGGACACGGGTCAAGCTATGCCCTAGGTGTGGAAAAGAGGCGCACGGCGGCGAGCCATGTAGCGGTCCTCTGCGCTGTGTCAACTGCCAAGGCGACCACTCAGCGGCCTGGCACCAGTGTCCCAAATTCGTCCTGAGACGTCGAGCAAATGAAATCAAAGCAACAACCGCAGTGCCAATCGCCATGGCACTTAAGAAGGCGAGAGAAGAGGCAGGCGACTTAAGTCCCAAGGTTCCAACCTACAAGCATGAACACTTCTATCGACTCCCCGACTCAGATGTCGATTCTGGTTCTTCATTCCACATCACACCCAAGATGACGTATGCTGGCGTCACGGGAACGAAGCGGCAAATCCATCCACTTCACCCTCCCCCCAATCAGATTAAGGAGAGGGTAGGAAAGATGACAGTGTTGGGAAAACCTAGCGCTGTCAACACACCCAAGGCACGAAAAGAGTATCCAGTCCTGCAGGCCTCCCAAAGTCAACGGGGCGAAGTCTCTGCATTGACTCCTGACGAGCTAGACCGTGAACAGACGGACGTGCTACAGACTGACCAACAGACTGACATCTCTTCGTCCATAGAAAAAATTATGACAAATATGATGCAGACTTTTGTTAGCCAAATTGACGGCCGCTTAAAAGCGCTTGAGCGTAAACCTGTCGCTCCGGCCACTGAAACTATTGTAGACAGCGTGGTGGACAAATTGCACTCACAACGTAAGCGGCAGGCCATGGAGCTGTCTCGTCGTGTAAGAGAGATGTCAGACCAAAAAGAAACAGACCCAGTCACTGTTATGATTGGTAAACTCATGGAAGGTATAGTTGATGCAACAATTAACAATAAACCAGGCCTGCTTTTGAGTCTGGTGACAAAGTTGTATAATGAATCGAAAGGCAAGACCCAGAAAGCACCTGTGTCTATGTGGGGTGAAAAACTGCAGTCTCTTGGTGATCTGGCCCTTGGACTTTATGACGTGGACCGGGAAGTACAAAAAGACGACTTGTGATGTTTTTAATACTCTCTCACTGTAAAAGGATAACCATGGTTACAACTGTGTTCGGTATATTACTGGTCTTAATTCTATCTTGTGTTCTAATCAGCCCACTTGTTACTACGCAGGTTTGCTGTAGACAAGTATTATTTGGACACGATGACTGAACCAGGGCGGTCCCAATCGTCAGTCGTTCAATCCACTCATAGTGCTTCTGACGAGACAACTGCAAACACTGTCATACAGGACAGGGTTTCCCTATCTAAAATCAATGTGGCTATTATGCAGTGGAACTGCAGAAATTTGTACACTAATGTAGATACATTCAAACAATTTATCAGCTCTACCGACTGCAACATTATCTGCCTGCAGTCGGTCGGTCGGCGCTCACAAGACCTGCCAGTGCTAGATGGTTATTTTTACCCACCTTTTTATAAACAGCGTCGGGACGGCATCGTGGCCGTAGCTACTTACGTCAGTGTGGACCTCCGCGCTCAGGCCGTCATGTCGCCGTGCGGTGTTGAAACTCTATCAGTGTGTGTACAAATTGTTTCCCAAACGTGCAACACTAATATACTCAATGTGTACTACCCGGACGGCTGTACAGGCAGGACAGACTGGCTGACCTGTATGGCAGCGGATGTCAGCTGGGTAGTTTTGGGGGATTTTAACGCTCACCACGCTCTATGGGGAGGCACGGGTACGGAAGCTAGAGGGGGTGGCACTGTCCTCGCCGAAAATATTGCGAACTCTAATCTATTTTTATTAAACGACGGCTCTCCCACTAGACTACCAGACAGAGCAGATCACATGCCGACTGCGATTGACCTTAGTCT
This sequence comes from Oncomelania hupensis, assembly GCA_036898135.1. Lineage (NCBI taxonomy): Eukaryota > Metazoa > Mollusca > Gastropoda > Littorinimorpha > Pomatiopsidae > Oncomelania > Oncomelania hupensis. The sequence continues at coordinate 18,897,773 of CM072527.1, read as the reverse complement.
CGTATCACCTACTCTGGCACCTGTCACTTCCTGGGAAACAGTTCCAGATGACCTTGGGTCTGATCACGTCCCAATCATACGCATATTAAAGAAAACAGCGTGTCTAAGAGCGCACGACAACACGCCAAAATATAACTATTATAAGGCAGATTGGGTATTGTTTGAAAGTCTATTGGGTAGCGCGAACTTCCCCAGTGTGGATGATGTTAACTTACAGTACGAGGCCTACAGAGATGTTGTGTTAACAGCTGCCGACGCAAGCATCCCAAAGAAGGGGAGGGGGAAGAAGGGTGAGTTGGGTAATCCCTGGTGGAATGAGGATTGTAAACAAGCTATAAAAGACAAGAAACACTGGTTAAGAAAATACAAAAGAAGCCGGTTTGTGGTAGACTTTGAACGGTATAAGGAGGCCAGACTGCGCTGCAAGAAGACGGTGGCTGAGGCCAAGAAAGCGCACTGGGATAAGTATCTGCAGGAAAATGTGCAGAATTTTAAGGATGTAGGGACCTTGTGGAAAAAGGTAAAGAAAATGAAAAACAAAGGCGTTTTTTCCTGAGCAGACTTTAGTTGTTGATGGTCAGGAAACGAAGTCCGATAAGGAAAAAGCTGACGTTTTGGCGACTGTCTTCGCTGCTGCTAGTCAGTCTGCGTCTCTGCCTGATGTAGTTCGGCAAAACCGACTCTCGCAGAGTGCGCGGTTCACTGCACCAACCCCTGATTTGTCCTCCCCCCTTAACCTTCCATTCAGTCACGCCGAGGTCGTTCTCGCGATTAAAAATATCAAGAATGTTCGGAAAGCGACCGGAGCGGACCGATTATCGTATGAGATGATTAAACATTTTCCTGCTAGCGTTCTTTTGTTTTTGACCGATTTCTTCAATAGATGCTGGTCGCAGGGAACCGTGCCTTCAGCTTGGAACAACGCTCTGATTGTTCCCATTTTAAAGCAAGGGAAACCTAAGCGGGATCCGAAGAGTTATCGCCCCATCTCCTTAACTCCTCACACGGGAAAGGTTTATGAGCGGCTGTTAAAAGCCCGACTGGAGCACCACTTGGAGAAAAAAAATACGATTCCGAGGCTACAAGCCGGCTTTAAAAAAGGAACAGGCTGCACTGATCACTTGATGGCCCTCTCCGGGAGCTTTCCCTACATGGCCGTGGTTGCTATGGGGCGCTCCCGGCTGTGGTTGCTAGACCTTTTATTACCCGACTTTTAATCCTTCCTTTTTAATTGATTTTGCTCAGCTCCCCATGTTCTTTTTTTCCTTTTTCAGATATGCACTTACCCTCGTAACCTTTTAATCCTTCTTAACCACTGCATCCCCCTCTTCCCCCCGTTTTATGTCCCCTTCCGCCATCCCTTCCACCCCAGTTTTTATATCTTCACAGCCTTGAAGTTGTAGTAGGTTTTTATTATATTTTTATTCCCAGTCCCCTCGGGATCCCATCCTTGTGCCCTATCTTAATCTCAGTCCCCTATACGCACCTGTGTCCGGGGACTCAAATTTTAACCTAGTACTGATCACTTGGTGCGCCTCTCTTCTCATATTAAGAAGGCCTCGGGCAGAGGTCACCCTACAATTGCTACTTTTTTTACTTGAAATCTGCTTACGATGCGGTGTGGCTGGACAGGCTCTATTTTAAGCTGGGCGGCATCGGAATTAACGGTCCGTTGTACAGTGCGATCACAGCGCTCACGCGGCGCCGTGTCATACGCGTTAAAGCTGGCTCTGCCGTCTCGGAGGAGCACGTGCTGGACATGGGGGTGCCCCAGGGAAGTATCATCGCGCCGATCCTATTCAATATCATGCTTTATGACATTTCTGAGATAAAATTAACAAAATCTAACATAGTTCTGTACGCCGATGACCTAACTCTCTGGTCAACCGCACCATATAAACGCTTCTCGAAAAGAACGTGTAAAATAATTCGAAATGGTTTTCAGTCGGATGTTAACAAGATTATTCAGTATATGGATGAAAACGGATTCAAACTATCACCCGATAAGACAGTATTCATGATTTTTACAGCCAGACACAGATCATTGGACTTGTCTAACTTCTACATAGATATCTATGGTAAAACAGTTAAAGCCGCAACATCTGCTAGGTATTTAGGTGTCAGTTTTGATCACGCGCTTTCCTGGGGTCTTCATGTCCAGCATCTCTTGAATAAGGCATCTTCTGCGGTCGGCCTCATCCGGTCACTCAAATACGTCGAGGGATGCAATAATATCAAGGCCTTGCTACACGTAACCCACGCGCTCATCCGTAGCCGCCTGAGTTACGGCCAAGAAGCCTTTTTCGCGGCTCCCCGTACTACATTGTCAAAACTGCAATCCAAAGAATGCACTGTTCTCAGGATGGTGCTAGGACTGCCCAAGAATGCGCCGCAAAAACTCGTGTACCGTGAGGCCGGCTGGTTGCCGCTGGAGCGGGAAAGGGAGCTGCGATGTGCCCAGTATGTGGTTAGGGCTCAAGCAGTAGACAATTCCACTTCGGAAGAAATACTTTTAGACTTTGACGACACACACTCCCAAACAAACGTCTCCCTGCGCCGACGGCACCACACAGAGGCGGAAAGAAACTTGTCTATAGCAAACTATATAGAAAACCTCAGTACAAAGGCTGGTGTGGACGGAGCTCGCATAGACATGCAGCCCCCATGTCCTGTCCCACCCTGGTTATTAGAAAAAGCTACTTTTATAACGGACTATAGTAGCATCTCTAAAAAGGAAAACCCTATATTGTTAGCCACTCACGCTAAAGAATTAATCAACACCGAATTACAAAACCATCTTAAGATCTTTACTGACGGGTCAAAACAGGACAATGGCCGCGTAGGTTGCGCTTTTACGATACCCGCCCTGAAAACTACAAAAACGTATCGGTTAAATGATAATGTTTCTATATTCTCGTCAGAACTGTTTGCTATATATATGGCATTAACACATATTGCTGATCTTCCAGTTACTATTAACAATATTGCGATTCTCTCAGACTCTAAATCTTCAATTCAGGCATTAGAGGAGGGCGGTAGAAACAGAGGATGCCTGATTAAGGAATGCCAGCTTCTTGTTCATCAGCTAATCACTAGGGGGACGGGTGTTACGCTGATCTGGATTCCTAGCCACGTTGGTATTTGGGGCAACGAAGCAGCAAAAGGGGCCTGCAGTCTGGCCGAAGTTTCTGTCCACATCGGCTACTCAGTCAGCGAGCTCTGCGAACGGCTAAGGGCTGCTGCCAGAGATATGTTTTCAGCAGAGCTGAAAAACATTGCAATAGTCAAAGGCTGGTTTGATGGCAATTGGTATCCCGGAGGTGTTCATCCTAACTTGCCCCATTATCTTTTGCCACTATTTTATCGTCTGCGTACACAGTCCCTGAGGTTTAGCTATATCATACAACACTGTCACTGCTCTCACGTATTAGACTTCCAGCATCTATTTTCTTGCGCCAATATAATTCCTATGTTTGTAAAATTGCAAAAATACGGCGTTGCCCCATCCCCTGCTTTCCTGCTATGTAAGCATCCAGTATTTGGATGGCAGGTAACTGAAACATTTATTAAAGAGTTATCTCATTTAGAGATTGCAGCGTTAATTTAATTATCATCTATGATAATAGTTGGGCTCCAGGTCTATGCAGCTAGCCCTCCTGTTCGTACCTTCCCGCTGCCTTGAAATGAAGTTGCTCGTGACTTTGTAAATTTGTATGAGGGATTATGTGGGTATGATTGCCCATGTATGCACCTCTGCGTGTACGTCAATGTATATGTGTAGATGTTAGGAGGAGCGATGTATGTAATCGTTTTTTGTGCTTATTGAGACATGATTTTAATATAATAATTTTAAATATTATTTGTATGTTTTAACTTTGGAAAGTGGTACGTGTCTCTATTTTGTGTTCTCTAAATTGTAATATGCCTGCTCTGTTCGTTTGTTTGGTAGTCTTCCAATAAAATTTTTATCGATTGTTTTAATTTAAAAAAAAAATTTGTATATTTTTTTTAAACGCTTTGCCTGTATATTTAACATTGAATGCTTGCCGTATTCCTGTTCTTTGTGCGCTTTAACGTAAAGGAAGTAAACTAATATGTTTTTCGTGAAACCTATATACATGATTGGTGTATGTGTGTGGTGTGCGTGCGTGTGTGTGTGTGTGTGTGTGTGTGTGTGTGTGTGTGTGTGTGTGTGTGTGTGTATGCCTTAATGTGTGTGAGAGTATTGCTGGGGATGCGCGCACGGTTGTTGGTGTTTTGTCTTGCTTGTCGCAGAGAGGAGGTGGGGAGCGGGACAGCCAGTGGGTGAGAGAGAGCGTGAGATGGGGAGAGAGATAGTATGTTAAAATACTGTATTTATACATGGACGATTCTGTTGTCTAGTGTGTCAGTGTGATTATTTGCAAATTCCAATGTATGCACGCCTCATTTGCTTTTTTATGTATTTATTCATATGATATATGTATGTGTATATATTTTTATTAAATAGAAAATGCAATGTCTATGAGAATTGTCAATGTAAGTTTGTATATAGCTCTTTTTATGCATGTAATTGCCTGTGTAAATTTAGGCCTACTGTGTATTCGATTTCATGTTTTACTGTTATTTTTTTAATTGATATTTTATTCACACTTTCAAATCCATTTTGTATATGTCGTCTCGAATGACCTTTGGTTTTAGCAGACGTTAATAAAATATACTACTACTACTCATTCTACTCTGTTCTATCAATCTACTATACTATCTTCTTTGCTACACCTGTCACCTACCTTTTTTCTGGCAAACTCTTCCCAAATTCCTCATTTGTGTATGAGGTCTGTAGGGTCAGCTTGGGTGTATATTGGTCGCTTTCTGCCAAATGGTCACTAGGGCTTCCTATAATATTATTATTTAGCAATGTAGGTATTTTATAAATTGTGTGTTTTGTTCATATTTTATAGTGATGTTTATATTCTAGTTTGTTTTTGTAAACAGGGGTTCGATAAATTAGAGTATAGCCTCAGCGTCCCCTGCGTGGAATGCCTTTATTGTATAGTGACCGGCTGGTGGAGTGCCTTCAGTGTTACCACTAGGGTTGTTTCAGCAGATCTTTTATACGGATCAGGAGTGAATCCTCTTTCAACCAAGTTGTGGTCCTGATTTTGTGGTCCGGATTCGGTTCTTTGCAGTCCGCTGGATCCTGTAAGCTAATAATAACTAACTAACCCGAGACAGCTGTCCAATAGCCTACTCTGTTACATTTACCACAGTCAGCCCAAGCCTGTAGGGGAAGGGACATAACTCCTTCGCTATCGCATATATGTTACCTGCTTGTGCCACTTCGGTTGTTTTGGTTCTTAGTAGGCTTACCCATAGACCATTTACCCTAATAATAGTCTATGGCTTACCCAGGACACAGAATGGGATAGGATGAGGGTTGGGACGGGACGGAGTGTCAAGTGTCCAGTGTCTACAGTACTAAAGTTCTTTCCTCTGTAATGTATCGGTAGTTTAGTGGGTATAATATATATAAAATGACGGTATATATATATATATATATATATATATATATATATATATATATATATAATAGTATATATATATAAATATATATATATATATATATATATATATATATTATATATATCTTCTTTCTTCATTAACCGAACATGTACAGTATATGCAAGAGCGTCAAACGTTAATCTAAGGCAGATTTAAGCCCTACCCCTTCTTATCTTACATTTCTTTTAGACCGATTTTGAGTATACATTTTATTTGACCTCATAAACATGTATGTGATTTGTTTAGCCTATAAATGCTTATTACAATAAGCATGTCCGTCTTCTTCATCTACGGGGAGACGAGAGAGAAAGAGAGAGAGAGAGACAGAGACAGACATAGCGAGAGAGAGAGAGGGAGGTGCGTACCGTCTTGTACATAAACTAGTAGTAGTATTGTCTGTGTGTGTCTCTCTCTCTCTCTCTCTCTCTCTCTCTCTCTCTCTCTCTCTTCCTCTCTCTCTCTCTCCCCCTCTCTCCCTCTCTCATTTCCTCTTCCTCCTTCCCTCTCACCCTCCATCCCCCTCTCTCTTCTTCCCCTTCTCTCTCTATCACTATCTACATCCCACTCTCTATGTGCCTCTCTCTTTAACTCTCTCCCTCCCTCCCTCCCTCCCTCTTCTCTTCCTTTACTCTCTCTCTCCCTCCCTTTCTCTCATCCTTTATCTCTCTCTCTGTCTGTGTCTCTCGCTCTCCCTCCTTACCTCTCTCTCTCTCTCTCTCTCTCTCTCTCTCTCTCTCTCTCTCTCTCTCTCTCTCTCTCTCTCTCTCTCTCTCTGTCCCCCCTCTTTCTCTCTCTGTCCCCCTCTTTCTCTTCTTCCCCTCCCCTCTCTCTCTCCCTCTCTCTCTCTCTCTCTCTCTCTCTCTCTTTCTCCCTTTCTCTCATCCTTTATCTCTCTCTGTCTGTGTCTCTCGCTCTCGCTCTCCCTCCTTACCTCTCTCTCTCTCTCTCTCTCTCTCTCTCTCTCTCTCTCTCCTCTCTCTCTCTCTCCCTTTTTCTCTTCTTCCCCTCCCAGCTCTCTCCCCTCCCTCCCTCTCCCTCTCTCTCTCTCTCTCTCTCTCTCTCTCTCTCTCTCTCTCTCTCTCTCTCTCTCCGCTCTCTCTCCGATATTGATACACAAGGCATTGACAGCAAATATTTCTATAACAGCGTGTTCAACATATTATATCCGTTCCTGTCCGTCGTTCAATATAACATAGCATCAAATTTCTAACATGAAACAGAAATAACAGCCTTCTGCATAGATACTTCTGACAATATCATATGACATGTTAGAGTTTAACGTCTACTCACTCAAAAGGATGCATGACATTTTTTCCAACTAACGTATTTGAAAATGTTGTTACCTGAATAGAAATCAATTTTTTTTTGCTATGTGACAGCAAAATTTATTTCTGTTGTGATAAAGCGCAATATATTCCATAGTTTGTATCGTTAAAATATCAGCATTTTTGAAAAACAAACATTCATACAGCCTTTCTGATGCAGAGGGTATACAGTGTGATGGAGACAAAAAATGAACATTGCATTAGAGGAACTACACCATAAATGCTATCACGTGGTTTCTTCACGAAACCATAGGGGCGATGAAGAAAGGACATAGGGAGAAGATGGAGTACATTCGTGGTGAAAAAGCGCAAACTCGATGTATGACGTCACCTCATCAGGTCTTGAAAACACTGCAAAGGATAGGGATGGACCGAAAAAGATGGAGGACATTTTCGAAAATGGACTTGACACTGAGCGAAACCATTAGTTGAGAAACCTGGTTAAAACTCAGTGCCCCTACGACCTCTGAGTTACGGATAGGATAGGATAGGACATTTTAAATTGACTGCATCCAATACCATTAGTTGAAAACCATTATAAACTCACCATTGGCGAAACGGCAGGCGGGGATAACCATCCCAAGGCTGGAAGTAAAGACCTAAATCAACACTGAACCACCAAAGCAATCACATACTGCTAAAATTAACAGTGGAACAAATGGCCACGTTTATCTTGCCCACTGTACGGGGAAGGAGGGGATGGAACCTGGGTCTGCAGTGTGCCAGGTGAATGCTCTACCACTGAGCAAAGGCGGAGGGACTGGCCAACAAACTGATCACACTGGAGTTGTTGTTTGTAGATTATAGTCACACGACACTTTCGCATATAGGTGACTACTGGACCGATTTATACTGACATCAGCGGGCCAGTTGTTGGTAAAGGGGAAAATAATATGATCACACGTTGACCAATCCGGGATTCGAACCATCGACCTTTCGGTTACTAGCAAGACGCTCTTACCAACTGAGCTACCCGGCCCCTCGCACTGGAGTTACAGGGGAGTAGCCTACTTAACTCCATTAGCTCTGTCGACCCAAGAACTCGGGCGTGTTGGATTGAAGTGCCTAGGTTGTCACTAAACGGCTTTACAAAGCACATATTGGCGATCATAACATGCCATCAATACCTAGCGGGGTTGCCAGTACTAAGATAAGATCAATAGCAGGCAAAATATTAAACTTTCAATGAAAGGAGTCTCACCCAAAACAGGCATTCGGTGTTAAAAGAACCCTCTTAATGCGTCCTACCCACCCTTTCAATGCATCTATGAATACCTGCTCTTGTGTACAATGTAGACCGACGGCATTAAAGAATCCTTCGATGCATGCAAATTCTAACTCGCAGAGTGTTAACAAAAATTGTTCAAGGAATTTCACTGCAGAGTTTTTGACGGTGCTGAGCGCGCTGCAAGTTTTAACTTGCAAAGTAATAAATAAGTAAATAATAAGTATTTATTATGCTGTACTGTACTGCACTATGCTAGACTGACGGGACTTGGACTGTACCATTCCACAGGGTTAATTAATTATGTTGTGTTAAGGTTAAGAAGTACGTAAACACGTTCGCAGCATTGACGCTATTAATAGGCACGAAAACAAAAGAATTAATCGATGTATATCAAGACCGTACTTTTCAAAGAGTTTAGTTTTTGGCTTAATCTTTTTTTCTCCTGTGGGTCAACACTCACTGTGAATTAAAGAAGGACCTGTGACGCTAAAAAGTGTGATCTTAGGGTCCTTAAAGAAGACATTATAACATAAATTATAGATTAGCACACGTTTTGAACCGGATTACTTGTTTGTTTGTTTGTTTGGATGGTTGGTTGGTGGCCGGATGGTTAGTTGGGTCGTTCGCTCGCTAGTTATCAGTCTGGCTGTTATTTATTTATTTTGTTTATTTGATTATTTGTTTGTGTATTTGTTTGTTGGGGGATCACTTAGTAGTAGCATTATCGGTCACAGCACCCATTATTTTGGCTTCTTGGTTAATGTAAATCAGTGACTTCCTACTGAATGAGCCTGTATATCAGTTCTAAGCTAAGATTCCAGGATAGCTTTGTATTGTGATATACAAATTATACAGATTTAACTTCCGAGAAGTCACTGGGGCTATAGTATTCAGAAGACCTGTATAATTTATCATCATCATCATCATCATCATCATCATCATCATCATCATCATCATCATCATCATCATCATCATTCTTATCGCCACCTTCATCGTCATCAAGTCATTAGCAGCAGCAGCAGCAGCTTTTTCGTGTACATCCCAAACACCTCTTCCTCAAACCACACGCACTTAAGTAGTTCCCACCCACACAAATAACCATACTAACGCATGCACACACACACGTACACACTCATAAACACGTTTTCTTGAAGAGTTGACACCGCAGTGTGAAGAACAGCAAGCAGGTTTGTGAGGGCTAGAGAGATGTTTCTGTGGTTAGTCAGATGGCAAACACAGTGCACTAAACGGTACACTTATACCTGCTACTTTTTAAAGTAAACGCTTAAATGGCAATCGAGTGACAGGTTTGACACAACCGTCGAATCAAGCAAAGACGAGGATGAGAAGAAGGAGAGGGAGGAGAAGGACGAGAAAGAGGAGGAAAAGGAGTATCAGATTTTAATAGAAGTTTGAAACCTCATTCAGTATCCAGAACATCTTAACATTCCCAAGCTAACTGCAGCTAGATTGTTCTAGACGCTAGTACCATAAGTTTGGCTTAACGTGTCTGTAATAGGAGTTGTGTGTTGTGTTAGTACGTATTAAATTAGTTATTGTTCGTACCAGGGACACAAGTAAAACAAAGACTGAAGGAGATAAAACACACTATATTAAAAGATTCTATGTCTTCATCTCGCTAAAACGCTCCTTCATGAATAGACAATTCCTATAGTGCAATTAACTCTGAAACCTAAGATCCATGCACAAACGACACGTCTCTAGCAAGAGCCAGAAATCAAGACTCGAATCCGTGAGGGACAAGCACACCTGCTGCATAAGACGGAGCTCAAAGTCTAATATATTTAAGCCTATTTGAACCAAAGAAGCAACAATAATTTTATGCAGCATACACAATACTTTATTGTTACCGTAAGAATTTACAAATATATTTGTTTGCAGTCGCAGTAAACACCATAAAATTACACGAAAACAACCGGTACTAAAACACTATATATATATATATATATATATATATATATATATATATATATATATATATATATATATATATATATATATATATATATATATATATATATATATATATATATATATATATATATATATATATATACAAAATACAAAATTATAACTTGAAGCGTGACGCACAGGAACACCGTCACTCCTTGAATTTTATAAAAGGTATATAATAATATAAGGTAATGATGATTATTTATTTATTTTTTATTTTTTTAGGGGGTTTAGGGGGGGGGAGAAGGTAAAGAAATTTTTTTAATCCACTGTCCTTACTCAAAAGCGCATTAATTGTGCAAAGTTTGAAGGACACGGATTGATGCAGCATTTCAAAAGATACCAACCACAAATAAACAACAGCATAACGTTAACAGTTACAGATACAGATCACAAGAAGTACACAATACATTATCATCAAAGAAGACTTCGCTCCTAAAGATAAACGACTCGGACGATAAATCCTGCTATTCCGTATCCAAACCCTGAGCAAAGATTAAAACTTTGAAAGTAGTACAAGTAAGAAAATGAGTTATATTTAATGTTATATGCGTGCATGCTCCATGAAGTAAAACGTCACTGGACAACAATTACGTCGAAAACAAAGCAGGCTTGAAATAATCTTTTATCTTACAGCCTTTTCCCATTGCAAGGATTTTAGACTATTTTAAATTAATTTTAATAGTAACAGATAGCTATAAACACGTTTCACTGAATGAGAAACAAATTCTAACCTACCTAATAATTTATAAAAACTTGCCTACTAAAGATTTAAGTAAGCCTACTATTTTTGCTATATCGCAGAAGAGATATTACCATCATATAACCCCCCGTGGGGGTGCCGGGGGTTTCAGTATAAATAGTATCCCCACTTTCTGGAAATTTAGTGCTTTAAATTCCCACTGTCGCTGTCTTTCTACTTTGTTCTTTCTCATTCCTACTCTGTTCTATCAATATACTATACTATCTTCTTCTTCGCTAGACTCGTCACCTACCCCTTTTCTTGAAAACTCTTTCGGGACAAAACTCCTCATTTGTATGTGAGGTCTGTTGGATCAGCTTGGAAATATTGGAAGCTTTCTGCCAGGTGGTCACTGGGGCTTACTATGAAGTTATTATTTGGCAATGTAGGCATTTTATATGTATGTCTTTTGTTGATATTTTATAATGATGTTTGTATTCTATTTTGTTTTTGTGAACGGGGGTTCGACATCTTAGAGTATTAGAGTATAGCCTCAGCGTCCCCTGTGTGGGATGCCTTTATTGTAAACTGACCGGCTGGTGGTGTGCCTTCGGTGTTGCCACTAGGGTTGTTTCCGCAGATCTTTTATGCGGATCAGGGGCGAGTCCACTTTCAGTGAAGTTGTGGTCTTGATTTTGTGGTCCTGATTCGGCTATACTGGTCCTGATTTGGCTCGGAAGAGTCCGCTGGACCTAAAGCAATAATCATGTAATGTAATGTAACCATCATATAACTTATTCTCTTCGTCACACTGAATATTATTCTCTTTATACAAATTTGTCAATAGCGGACATTGTGATAAAAATATGCGGATATTTTGTTTCATACACACATCCAACACCATTGGCATGCTTAGTCCTCCAACAGTTCAATTTTTATTATGTAAACAATAATAGCACTATGTCGTGATAGGATCTATGTTGTGTTTTTAAGGTGGTTTTTTTTTTTTATGTTTCTAGAGGAAACTACTTGAAAACGAAACTTGACGGCTTCCTCTGACTGTTTCTGATACTCTGTTGTGCATCCTTTGATGACATCTGAACTGGCCAAACTTACTGAAGGAAAACATCACTGCTGACATCATCACCATAGGTGCATGTCACGTAAACGTACTAACTACAAGCGCATGTATCTGAACATGCGAGGCGTCTATGGCTAAAACGCGTCATTAGCATAGGCGCTCGCGTGCCCAGATACAGGCGCCTGTGTCACTAACAGTAAAGCTACTCAAAAGGCTTTTATTTGTTAAATACACTGTGAGTAACTCTGTCGCTTTTTCTACTCCTAATAAAGCAAAGGAGGTATTATGGCGTGTTTACAGTAAGGGAGGAAGAACCCGAAAGATACACTTATGAGTAACTCTGTCCCATTCTGTTCCAAATAAAACGGTGAATTGTTTTACTTACAGCGAGTCTGAGTTGTTTTTTCTTGTTTTTTCTTGTTTTCAAACTGTTACACCAAACAGTACAATCACTGAAGTTTTTTTTTTTTGTTTGTTTGTTTGTTTTATGTTATTTTATTTGAAGACGCAACTAGAATTTGCAACCAAGCGCAGCACTGTTGACTGATTGTGTTAAATAAGTCTTAAATGTAGACTACGGCACTTTTATAAAAGAGATTTGATTTATCCTCAATCTTGAATAGTGTAGCGTAGTTTAAAGATACAATTAAAGGTGTGTTCCCGAAACTTTTGTGTGGTTGGGGAGAGAGGCGTTTGGGATCTCCCCTTTTTCTCTGAGCCAGCGTGATTAACGCAGGTGCCCATCTCTCTCGCTGCCTTAGTGGTACTAATTATGGCCAGCACTAATTTAATGAATGAGTTTTAATATCGCTCCTTGTTCCTTCCTGGACGGTGCCTACATCATGGTTCCAGTGCGAAAGAGGAAGAAATGGAAAGTGAAATGATTGCTGCGTTGTTATCGTCGCCATGCTACACCAAAAACATCCTGTAATTGTTTGGCGTGGTTGTTATAATAAATATTGTGGTGTCTTATGTTTGATGTCTCACCTTCTCCCCCTCCCCCTTCCCAACCCCCCACCCCTGTTCTAGTCAGAGCTAGGTAGACTATACCCATTCATAGGTGAATGGATTGAGGTAGGGGAAAGAGTGGTGCGCTTGTTTTACTTCTTTGTGTCGTTCGGTGGTCGCATCTAAATACTACAGCATCCCCATCCCAGTTTGGTAAACCGCACTGGACGGTTGATCAACCAAACATGTCTAGCCTGTGTTCCCGAACCACGAAGCCACAGGCGCCCGTATTGGAACGTGAGCGGAGTATATTTTACTAAAATATGCCTACCGGTAATAGACTCCACTCGCACTCCGATACGGGCGCCTATGCCCTAAACTAAAAGCAAAATTATAACGTCATTCGACACAGGAAAACTAAAAATGATCAATATGGCAATTTATAGGAGAGATCTAACATACAGTCTTGAATAAGAGGGCTCGCCCTATACTGTATAACTTACAGTTATTATAAGCAACGCTTTCACTTACAATAGTAATTGCTTGGCTGTTTATGAATTGGGAGCATGCAGGCTATTGGGTGTGGTAGGTCGACCGTATCCAATGTTTTTCTTGACGACACGGTAGAAAGCGACTGTTCATTATTAGGACTTTGACTTCTTGTTTAAAGCTTGCCACGGTTAAATTTGACACACTATACATTGAAAGGGCTTTGACTGTTTACATAGTAACCCATGACTGCATATACACAGATGACATCACATTATGTCAGAGTATATGGGACCAAAGGATATTTAAAAGGTTTCTCAGTCTATAGAAAAAGACTATAGTTTGTTATGTATTGTCACACACAAGAGTCATGACAACGAAGTGCACGCGCACGGCTGTGCGATGAATCTGACTGGTGGAGAGAAACCAGTTTAGAACTGAAACCGGTTCTGATTGATGGCGTACACATAGAAAGGGACTGGCCGTTCAATTGATTTTTCCCCTGCACAATGGATTCCACACACTACCACTGCCATTACCATCACCACAACCACCCTGTCAGCACCGACTGACTGAAACTACGTGTTATGATTGCCGTGTTGTGTGAACAGCGAGTGTGGTAGAATGGTTGGAACACATTTAAAAAGTAATAAAATAAAATAAATGAATAAACATCTTCTTAACAATGGCACCGACGATCATGAGTTTATTTATTTATTTATTTACTCCTGTGTTCATTCACTGGTTTAAACAAAATTGTATTATTACCGAGACAAGCAAACAAACCATGGAATACATAAAGGACACACAAAAGCCAAACTTAAATAAGTGCTACCCTTTGACAAATGTTATATTATTTTATCCCTTTCATATAGCGCTCTTTCCCAACTCTAGAGCCGCTCAAGGCGCTGGCCTATACAGGATCCAACTCAAACCGCCCAGTTATAACAATGAAATGTACACACACACACACACACACACACACACGCACACCCACACACACACCCACACACACACCCACCCACACACACCCACACACACACAAATAATTAAATAAACTAAACGCCTAATGAGAAAAGAATTCATGCTCCCATGATTACATTTTACAGAATATAATACTGTCGATTGAACAGGGAAATAAATATTTGTGCTAATCAATATAGAAATAAGTCTTTTTTTTTAAAACCTCATTGCATGTCAGTTTTTAAATTTTTTTTAAAAAAGTAACTGGAACTGCGCTTTTGTTCGTGCACAGACAATGCACTCATTCATTCACTCACTCACTCATTCATTCACTCACTCACTTACTCATTCACACAAACACTCATTCACTCACGTATTCATTCCCTCACTCATTGATTCAATTATGTATTATTGCGTCATAAACTCATATCCAATCCCATAACTCGAAGGTCGTAGGGGCACCACAGATGATCGTTTAACTAGCGTACTCCATCTTTCTCTGTCCTCAGCAACCCTCATGGCTTCGCTCAGTGTCAAGCTAGTCCATTTTCCAACGTTGTCCTCCCACCTCTTTTTCCGTCTCCCTCTTTTCCTGCCTCCTTGCGCCGTGCCTTTTCAGGGTCGTCTTTGCAAGGGCTGATGCTCTGGTAACGTGGTCATACCATCGGAGTTTCCATTCCTTCACCACTGTGAGCAGGTCGCATATCATCTTGTTGTCCAATGGTTTGTGTGATGGTCTGTCGGACTTCGCTTGTGTGATGGTCTGTCGGACTTCGCCAACTCACATAGTTTCAAATGTTTTTTGGCCAAATTTGATGTCACTAACAAACTGACTTTCATGACATGACAAGACAAAGCTGGCGTTGTTGTCAAAGCTCAATAACATCTAAACAGTCCCCTAAACAACCCCAAACAGACAATGACTAATTTAAGATAAGTTAACCTGACCTCCGGCGACTTACGCCTGTTTCTTTTCTCTTTTTCAATGTAAAAACAAAGTGCTGAAAAGTGTATTATGGTGTAACTCAAAGGCCCTAGAGAGGTGGTTTTTTGTTGGCTTCGGAGGACAGAATTCGCGAGCACTGCAAACAGCCTTCGCTTGCAGGTAACATCTAGACCTTGGACCACTACGCATTTCCAATCAGTCACCACGCGTCCATCGCAGAACGAACATCTCAAGCCTTTCGAAGTTCACACAAACCTCCAAACATGAGAGAAATTGTTCATCTACAGGCTGGCCAATGCGGCAACCAGATTGGTGCCAAGGTAAGGACTAATGTGTTTATTTTGTAATGATTTTTAACAGCGATTTTCCGAACGATTGTCTCTCATTTTTAAGTTACCTTTTCATTTTAAAAACAACGACAAAAAAGTGACTCACTGTTTGACAGTTGCCTACGTTACGCCTGAGACGATTATCTCCGTAATCGAGTCTGAACACGTTTTCGAAAGCAGGAAAGCAAAGAGAATATACACTAACGTAGATGATGACGATGATGATGTCGTCTTGTACAGCGCCGTATCCAAGTTAGGAGGCATGCTCAATGCAAATGCAATAGATAAAATGTTAAGAAAGTGGGATTGTGGGTGCGTAGAGGAGATATAAATGTTTACAGTCTAAATAGTGAAAGCGAGAATTTTTTTTTCCCTTGATCACACGGCTTGTGACTTATTGGAAGGTCATGGAATTTTTCACTTGCTTTCAATCAGCTTACACACGAAATGAACTTAAATGTGTCTACAAATTACGAGGGGGAGAGAGTACACGAATATGTGAAACTTGACAAAAAAATTGTCAGCTATATGCTACTAAAACCTGAATAAGCGGATGTATGAGTGAGCAGAAAAAAAGCCTGAAGTTGTGCGCCGGAATGTATGATTTTTTTAAAATCGAATTAGGGGAAGGAAGCAGTGCTTTTAAACTGTCACACAATTAACGGATAATATTGATTTTCAAAACAGCCACCGACCTTAACCTCTGCTGGATTTAGTAATTAAATCTTCTCCCAGTTTCTAGGATTAAGGAAATAATTGTTTCAAGAACATGAAACGTAATGAAGGAAAATGATTGCAGACTTTGAAATCGCAATCAGAGTGTGACACATTCAGTCCTATTTTCAAACATACCACCCATTCCAAATGTCAGATGGTGGCATCACCAGGTTCCTTTAGTAATCCGTAATTCGCAAAGGTCAATGCCACTTTTGGGGATGGGTTTCAAGTTTGTAATTATTCCCCTTTGCTAATGTGAATTTTCTATGAAGTCTTTCTACCAATTCAGTACGGTTAGGTTTAACTCAGGGTGGTCGATATTTTCGAAATCAATAGTCCAAACCCTCCGCTTTCCATGCACCATCATTTCCTTGCTCCGTTTATAGTGTGTAGGCCAGGATGAAACGCTTTACAGGAGTCCAGGTTTTAATAATGCACACTGCCAAAGAGCGTATAGTTGTACGTATGCACGTTCTTTGATGCTGCTGCGCAACAGTGAAGTTTTTGTTAGGTCCTGGAGTATTCCATAGTGAGAGCGAGTATGTCGATCGCCGGTTAACAATGGTTTACACATTTTGTGACAGGAGGGTCGAGTTACCGTCTTTTCAATAATAGCCTGGTGTTGTCAATGCGTAGTAGAGCTTTGGACTTAAATATTTTTTCTCCCATAATGTACTGCCCGGGCGTGTAGCCTATTTTAAAAGTAGGATCTATTACACTTGCGAATACAGTGAACAGGATATGGTAACAGTTCGGTTAGAGGAGCATAGTGAATGATAACATAACAAAACACAAAACATAACGACAGAAATGGTCGATTTTGTTTTAACTTATGATAGTCTTCAATTAGCTTACAGACGACCGTATGTGTTGTCAATGTGTTTTTCTTTGGACTTCTCCTCAAGGTAGCCCATAATTGGCACGGTGGTATAATGCCCGCCTCGGCTTACAGGAACACCTGGGTTCAAATATCTTTTCTCACAGAAGCCGACTTTCTGTAATGACCTTTTCAATGGTGATTCACCCACCCACCCTCTCCACATACACCGCATCCTACTTCTCCATTCCTATCCGTCCCTTTCCGCCGTTCCAAGGTACGAACACGTCCTTTCTATTAGACAAGCCGGTGGCAAGGATCGCATGATGAACACGCCTGCATGTAGGTCGATCGATAATTCTCAAGTTTTCTATGGGGAGGAAGGGGTTGGGAGGGGAGTGTTTGGTTATCAGGGCATTTGAAGTTGCAAGTGGATGGGTGGGCTGCTTGACTTAGATCCTGCTTCCGACAAGCGCCTTAAGTAGCTCTTTGAGATGATAATTGCTCTTTTAGGATAACACACTTTTGATCTGTGTAGTGTCATGAGTTCTGCTTGGGCTTGTATTGTGTATACACAGGCAATGAAAGGAATAAAAGCTAAAAAAAAAAAACTATAGTTTATTGTGTTTGGTCTTTTTTTTTTTTTTTTTTTTTTGGGGGGGGGGGGGGGTAATGTCTTTAAGACTAAGAGTGAATGAGTATGCCTAAAGAATGAGTGAGTGAAGGACAGATCACCTAAAATCACGTGTCATTGGGTAAAAGCCGTACAAGGAATAAGGTAAAAAGGTAAAGGTAGTCCCATAGCCTTGTGACCGTAGGGGAGCGTGATGTTGGAGATCACACTTATCTTGGGCCAGCGTAATGAGGGTGATGCCCATCTCTCTCCCTCGCTGCTTTACCTTCCCCACCCTTAAGAGAGTAGGTACTCAGTCACAGTTGAGTCAACTGGGGGCGTTGTTATATATCGCTTCACGTTTTGCGGTCACCCATCCGCACTGGACGATGCTTAACTTGCGACACAATTGCGAGCAAGTGCTCCAACCACTACGCTATCTGACACAAGGAATAGCCTAAATAAATTAACGTGAATAAAATAGATAGATACAATATTTGTTTATTTATTTGATAATGTATGGTAATGTTCTGTGTGTTGCTCAGTTCTGGGAGGTGATCTCTGACGAGCACGGCATTGACCCCACTGGCACATACCACGGTGACTCTGACCTGCAGCTGGAGCGTATCAACGTCTACTTCAATGAAGCCACAGGTGAGGCTGAAGAAGAGGGAAAGGGAATGAAGATAGGGGGGGAGGCTGGGAGAGAAGAAGAAGGAGGAACGGGAGGGAGGGAGAGGTGGACGTGGGAGAAATGGAAGGAAGATAATTAAGAGAAGAGAGATTATACAGAAATACTTAAAGTGAGTTTGAGTTCATGTTTATAACCTTTAAACTAGCTAGTGCATCCTATCCTATCCCGTAACTCGAAGGTCGTTGTGGCACCACAGGATCGTTTAACCAGCGTACTCCATCTTTTTCTGTTATCAGCAACTCTCATGGCTTCATTCAGTGTCAAATCAGTCCATTCTCGAATGTTGTCCTCCCACCTGTGAATGTAATCACATAACTATTAGAAGAGTCTATCATGAGTATTATGAGTACGCATTATTGAGGTGACAACTCTCCGATAAGCGTATAGACAGATTAAAAAGTCCTTTGGAACGCAGAGGACGTCACTTCCCGGTGACTCTCTAGCAATCATAAACCATTTAGCGTCATTGGGCGTCACTTGATACAACAGGCGCAGAATTAATCGGCCGTTAGGAGCCTCTGCACAGTCTTGTAACTTGCGCTGTCAGTGAAGAGTCACGCTGCGTTGAGTTTACTTGTGTGCGCCTGTAGAGGTATACTACGGTAGATAAGTCACTTGCTGTAGAACTGTCTGACACGACGTTTAGATTCAAAATGTTGCAACTACCCGACACAAAATCCATGATTGAATATAAATTATAGGGGTGAAAATAGAAGAGAATTGGGAAGAAGGGAGGGTGGGGACGAGGACAACAACGACGACGACGAAGAAGAAGAAGAAGAAGAAGAAGATAAGATAACAATTTTATTTAACAAGGGTAAAAGATTAAGCACTGGGTGTGCTTTTTTACATCCTGCCCTTGGGGCTTGTAACAATAGCAATTAGTGTAACAAAATAACTTCATAACAATAATAACAGAATGTAACAATATAATCAAAATATGCGCACGTGCGCATCCACTCCTCTCTTCCGTTCCACACACACACACAAACATACACACAACTTATGTAAAATAATCTAATGAAAGTTATGAGAGTAAGAAGAAGAAGAAGAAGAAGAAGAAGAAGAAGAAGAAGAAGAAGAAGAAGAACAAAGTTCTACTACTACCTATTCTACACACTACTCACATAGTTATAGTTATCGTGTTTTTGTTGTTGTTTTTTAGTGTGAAAGAAGAACAACTGGTGTTTTAATGTCACCTGATGGATCCCAGCCTTTAGTAAGGTTCAGGACAGAGCAACTGTAGTGTACAGATGAAGTCATTCTGCAGCAGCACACTATAATTCAAAGTTGATAACTTGGACAGTGCCACTCTCTTACTAGTGTGCACGAAGGTTTTGGAAATTGGTCTCCGTTGTATTTGTTTGCCATCCTGACCTATAGTTATCGGTTTTCACTCTCGCTATATGTCGTAGGCGGCAAATACGTGCCCAGAGCCGTCCTGCTGGACTTGGAGCCCGGTACCATGGACTCTGTCCGCTCCGGACCCTTCGGTCAGCTTTTCAGACCCGACAACTTCGTCTTCGGCCAGTCAGGGGCAGGCAACAACTGGGCCAAAGGTCACTACACAGAGGGCGCTGAGCTCGTCGACTCCGTGCTGGACGTTGTCAGGAAGGAAGCAGAGAGCTGCGACTGCATTCAGGGTGAGTTGTAGCATGCAGCATGTGATTTTCCGGACCAAGGATAGCAAAATCACAGGGACATTACACGATTTTGCGCAGAGGTTTGGTTTCCACGCTACCTCCGAGGTAGACATCCCATTGTTTGCCTTACTAAAAATGTCTGCGACAAAATGAAGACAAATAATTATATTCAGTCATGCAAGTCTGATATATCGCATCCCCCCCCCCCTACCCCCCGCTGTTCCTATGCATTGTACGTGCACATCCTAATAAAAATGTAGGTCTGCCAATAATCTCTTTCTGAGCAAACGGAGCTAGTTAAAACTGTAATGTTGTTGTGTAGTTTGTGAAGGTCACTGTTATTATATTAATCTGTTTATGATTTGACAGGATTCCAGATGACCCACTCTCTGGGTGGCGGCACTGGATCAGGCATGGGTACACTGCTCATCTCCAAGATCCGTGAGGAATACCCTGACAGAATCATGACCACGTTCTCCGTCGTTCCCTCCCCCAAGGTAACCTAGTTGTCGTTACACACACTACATTACATTACATTACATTACATTACATTACATTACATTACATTACATGATTATTGCTTTAGGTCCAGCGGACTCTTCCGAGCCAAATCAGGACCGGTGTGACATCCTCACAGTTCCTAGTATCTTAGCTGGGCTGGGAGCGAATGGGAGCATTCTGATTGGTCGACGCGTTACAAAATTCGACGCATGCGCACAGTGCTATCATAGTCTTCGTAAGGGTTAGGGTTAGGGTTTCGGTTAGAGTTAAGAGTTTAGGGTTAGGGTTTGGGTTAGGGTTAGGGTTATGCCGCCTAAGAACTTCGTGAAAAAGCCGGCCCGACATGACCTGGCGCATGCGCAAATGCGCTCGGATAAACTAGGATACCCGGAACTTGAAGGATGTGACACCGGTACACACACTACTCCCAACCCTAACTCCTCAAGGCTCACTTCAGCTCCCTTTCCTTGAAGACGAAAAACTTCTTCTTCTCCTCTTCCCCCTGCTTTCCCTTCTCCCTCTTCCCTTCCTTCCCTTTCTCCCTCTTCCCTTCCTTCCCCTTCTCCCTCTTCCCTTCCTTCCCCTTCTCCCTCTTCCCTTCCTTCCCCTTCTCCCTCTTCCCTTCCTTCCCCTTCTCCCTCTTCCCTTCCTTCCTCTTCCCTTCCTTCCCCTTCTCCCTCTTCCCTTCCTTCCCTTTCTCCCTCTTCCCTTCCTTCCCTTTCTCCTTCTCCCTCTTCCCTTCCTTCCCTTTCTCCCTCTTCCCTTC
The DNA here is from genome assembly GCA_036898135.1 of Oncomelania hupensis. NCBI lineage: Eukaryota > Metazoa > Mollusca > Gastropoda > Littorinimorpha > Pomatiopsidae > Oncomelania > Oncomelania hupensis. Next base: position 18,876,516 of record CM072527.1, on the reverse strand, counting down.
CTTCCCCTTCTCCCTCTTCCCTTCCTTCCCTTTATCCCTCTTCCCTTCCTTCTCCCTCTTCCCTTCCTTCCCCTTCTCCCTCTTCCCTTCCTTCCCCTTCTCCCTCTTCCCTTCCTTCCGCTTCTCCCTCTTCCCTTCCTTCCCCTTCTCCCTCTTCCCTTCCTTCCCTTTATCCCTCTTCCCTTCCTTCCTCTTCTTCCTCTTCCCTTCCTCTTTTTTCTTCCTCTTCCTACACTATCATCATCATTTCATCATCATCGTCGTCGTTGTCGTCGTGATCGTCATCATCATTATCATCATCGTTATCATCATCATCATCTTCTTCTTCTTCTTCTTCTTCTTCTTCTGTTCCGGAGAAATGATGTGATGTGTAACCGATTCGTCGATCACTCGTTGTTCTTCCTATTATATAGCCATCAGCCTTGCCTCGTCTTGTCCTGATTAGCAGACAGCGCGATGAAGCTTTACCCATGCTAACAAACTACTATGAGCAGCAAAAGAAGGGTTGTTCGATGGCTGCTTGAATAGGTGACATGGATGAGTACCAAGGATGAATGGGTTGGTAGACGATTGTTTGGGTGGAATTAGTGATGAAAATCTGAACTAACGTAGGGATGACATGAATGACTACATGAATGACTATTTTCTGCAAGCTTCCTTGATTAAGTTTTGCATGATGGAGTGACTGGTTGATTTACTGATTATTGTTTGATTGATTATAGGTGTCAGACACAGTGGTGGAGCCATACAACGCCACTCTGTCAGTGCACCAGCTGGTGGAAAACACGGACGAGACATTCTGCATCGACAACGAGGCTCTGTACGACATCTGCTTCCGCACGCTGAAACTCACCACCCCCACCTACGGCGACCTCAACCACCTCGTCTCCGCCACCATGTCAGGCATCACCACCTGCCTGCGATTCCCTGGTCAGCTCAACGCTGATCTGCGCAAACTGGCCGTCAACATGGTGCCCTTCCCCGTCTCCACTTCTTCATGCCCGGCTTCGCTCCCCTCACCTCCCGCGGCTCCCAGCAGTACAGGGCCCTGACCGTGCCCGAGCTGACCCAGCAGATGTTCGACGCCAAGAACATGATGGCCGCCTGCGACCCCAGACACGGCCGATACCTCACCGTCGCCGCCATCTTCCGTGGCCGTATGTCCATGAAGGAGGTGGACGAGCAGATGCTGAACGTGCAGAACAAGAACAGCAGCTACTTCGTGGAATGGATCCCCAACAACGTCAAGACCGCCGTGTGCGACATCCCTCCCAGAGGCCTCAAGATGTCCGCCACCTTCATCGGCAACTCCACTGCCATCCAGGAGCTCTTCAAGCGTGTGTCCGAGCAGTTCACCGCCATGTTCCGCCGAAAGGTAAGGGGAACTATATTACCGTATATGTCATTACTTTCATTTGGCGTGATGCGTATAAAGGTAAAGTAATACATTTGTAAGATCTTCAACTTTCTCAATATGAGCTGTGAAATCTCACTTCTCGTTGTCGAGTTGAAGTGTTACTGACATTTTCCCTCGTTGCATTGCAGGCTTTCCTTCACTGGTACACTGGCGAGGGCATGGATGAGATGGAGTTCACCGAGGCTGAGTCCAACATGAACGACCTGGTCTCCGAATACCAGCAGTACCAGGACGCCACCGCTGAGGAGGAGGGAGAGTTTGACGAGGAGGAGGGCGAGCAGGAGGAGGCCTAAGCAGCCACCCCCACCCTCCCCCACTTCACCCCGCCAGTTTGCTGTCTCCACCACAGACCTTGAGCGTTGATCTAAGAACTTTATTAAAGCCTGAAATCTTTTCAAAGTAAAAACGTTCCATTTGATGTAGTCTGGGTGGCCATCCGTCGGTTGGTTGACGGAGACCTTAGATTGCAAAAACTCATTGCGAGCTCGATAATTTCTCTAAACGCCAGTCTATGTACAGCACCTTTCTATTTCTGTCTGTCTGTCTCTCTGTCTGTCTCTCTGTCCATCTCATTGTTTGTCTCGATTCGTCGTCTTCTTACAATGACATTCAAAGATTTTAAAAAATGTTTAATGTTCAAATCTTCTATATCATTCTTGCCACAGTTTTGTGTATTTGGCGTTGGGGGCAAAAAAAGGGGGTGGAATTGAATAGACATGGTTATGTTTGCTATTTGTTCAATGTTTGGTGCAGATCTGATATTATATAAAGTTTTTTTCAATTCAACCAGACATTGTTATTGTGAATGACCGACTATAGTTTACTTATTTATTTGAAATACATGTTCATTATGGTGCTATACTTTAACTGAAATGAACACAAGTGATGCAAATGCTCGCATTCCTGGGAATGTGTTTATTTTACTTGCTGTCAATAAATTATCAAGTTCAACCGTCAAGATTCGATTTTTGCATTACTGAAACAATTTCTGTTATTATTCCTTTCTTTCTATACATTCACTCTGATCTCTCTGTATCTTTCTGGAAATTTAGTGCTTTAAATTCCCACTGTCACCGTCTTCCTCATTTACTCTTTCCCATTCCTGCTCTGTCCTATCACTCTGCTATACTATCTTTTTCTTCTCTAGATCAATGACCTACCTTTTTTCTTGAAAACTCTTCCTGGACAAGACTCCTTGTTTGTGTATGAGGTCTGTTGGATCAGCTTGGGAGTGTTGGACGCTTTCTGCCGGGTGGTCACTAGGGCTTCCTATGATGTTGTTATTTAGCAATATAGGCATTTTATATGTATATGTTTTGTTGATAATTTATAATGATGTTTGTATTCTATTTTGTTTTTGTAACCGGGGGTTCGAGTAGTTGAGGTAAAGCCTCAGCCGTCCTCTGCGTGGGATGTCTTTATTGTAAAGTGACTGGCCGGTGGAGGGCATTCAATTTTCCCACTAGGGTTGTTTCAGCAGATCTTTTATGCGGATCGGGGATTGTCCGGTCCTGATTTGGCTCGGAAGAGTCCGCTGGACTTAAAGCAACAATCAATCAATCAATCAATCAATCTCTTTCTCTGTCTCTGTCTATCTCTATCTCTCTCTCGCTCACACACAAACACACATACACATACTCTCTATCACACACACGCGCGCGCGCACATTCACACATACACATACACACACTATATATACATATATATTACCAAGATTAAGGATTTTATTCCATTTCCCCGGATATGGATAACGGAATATATAAACATGTAAATCCTAAAGAGGGAAAGCGCGTTTAATGAATATTACTGTTGCGTCGAGTATGAGAGTATAAACCGAGGTCTAGTCTGTGTCGCATACATTCCATCATAACGGACTTTAAAGATTCTGATGCTCATGTCCTAGACGGGTGAGTGCCGGTGTAGCAGGCCAGATTATACCCCGCCTCAAGTATACCCAGGGTATAAACTGGCCTAGCCCAGACTATGCCCCCGTATAAACTGGCCTAGCCCAGACTATACCCCTGGGTATTATCTGGCCTAGGCTCGTTTAACCCTCTCCTGCCCATTATAACCCCCCCCCCCCCCCCTACGGAAGACCTTATCCTTCACGTTACTCTTTAATTTATGTGTTGTAATTTTTCTGATGCACTCAGATAGATAGATAGATAGATAGATAGATAGATAGATAGATAGATAGATAGATAGATAGATAGATAGATAGATAGATAGATAGATAGATAGACGGATAGACGGATAGATAGATAGATAGATAGATAGATAGATAGATAGATAGATAGATAGATAGATAGATAGATAGATAGATAGATAGATAGATAGATAGATAGATAGATAGATAGATAGATAGATAGATAGATAGATAGATAGATAGATAGATAGATAGATAGATAGATAGATAGATAGATAGATAGATAGATAGATAGATAGGGCTAGGGTTAGGGTTAGGGTTAGGTTTTTTTAGTTTTTTTTTTTTAACGCAAGATAAAGGCTGTTAGCTGAGTTCACTCAGTTTTTTTTTTTTTAATACACGCAAGCAAAAGGCACTTGAGAGTTGGTCACGCAAACGGTCATGTACAATAAACCCATGAGTGAAATCTCTTTAGGTGGGGGTATATTCCGGGCGCGAGGGGTATGACCTGGCCTAGGCTGATCTATACCCAGGGGGTTAAACCCGCCTAGGCTACATTATACCCAGGGTATAAAGTAGCCAGGGGTATATTCCGGCCTGTTACACCGGTGACAAGAACACACCCAGCATGCGCCTAGGTCCTTCTCCCCCATCCCTGGCTGCCCAGGATTGTGCTCAGTTGTCTGGAGCGTTATTACGATGCGCCCAAAGGCTGCAAGTTGGCGCCTCGGGCGGCGTGAGTTAGATCCTGTATTGGCCAGCGCCTTGAGTCGCCAAGTACTGCGAAATATGTGCGGTATACAAATCCTCAATAATTAAAAATACATGTAATAATAAAGAAGCGCACGGAAAATATTGTTAAAGGGAAGTAACCCAAGGAAAGTTAATATCCATTCGATTAGGCGATAAACTCCCTTTAAATAAAAAAAAAGACCAGTCCCAAACGTTCTGCTATTAATTTATTTTTTTTAAATTTATTTATTTACTTATTAAAGCATTTAATGAAGTTACAGAATATTAATTATGTCATTGTGCTTTCCTGAACTAAATTACAAAAGCTACAAATTGCAGTGCACGATAAATTCTACTTGTTAGGCACAAGCATTTAGCATGGGGGCTTTCAAAACTACATGTATATTATCTCCAGCAGTTTGTTTCTCTTAACAGCAGACCTACACGGCTTGGTTTCCAACAAGCGCTCGCTTATGGATGTGAGAATTAATGCACAATTATCCTATAATTATATGTGTCATCATGGAAGTACAAACTACTGAAGAATCCATGGTGTCATTGATACAGGCGCTTGTATCTGGACACGCGAGCGTCTATGCCTTTGACACATCTCCCTTTGGTTATCTATAATACTAACCAAAGGAAGACACGTCACAGGTATAGGCGCTCGCGTGTCCAGATGCGAGGCTGTGGAATAGCATTGGCTACGCTTTTTCACATCAAAATGCGGGCGCCTATTCTACAAGGGTACAGGAGCACCCAACAACAGGACATCTGTCGGTGGTCTGAGTGACCTCCCTTTTTGCAAGTGGGCTTGCAGAAGAAAGCTGAAACTTTCTCTTTAGCTGGATTAGCGGAGTTTTTTGGTTGGTTGTTGTTGTTGTTTGTAGATTATAGTCACACGACACTTTCGCATATAGGTGACTACTGGACCGATTTATACTGACACCAGCGGGCCAGTTGTTGGTAAAGGGGAAAAATAATATGATCACACGTTGACCAATCCGGGATTCGAACCAGCGACCTTTCGGTTGCTAGCAAGACGCTCTTACCAATATTTTTTATATATTTTTATGTTGCAACATTCACAAAGCAAGAACTTCTCTTGGATGCCAGTTCTAGCACAGTAGGGTCTTTCTTTATTGTCCTAGCGCGATTGTAAAATTCGAGGTATGTGCATGTGCGTAGCACTCTCTGTCTGTCTCTCTGTCTCTCTGTCTCTGTCTCTCTCTCTCTCTCTCTCTCTCTCTCTCTCTCTCTCTCTCTCTCTCTCTCTCTCTCTCTCTCAACGCTTGTCATATACACACATGTGTGCTTACTCAAATTTCATGTGTTTTTACTCAAATTTATCGGTAATCTGAATCTGAATCTGAAAGTATACACTGTGCTATCAAAACTGATATTTCTACAGTGTTAAACATATGTAATCGTTTTAATGTTGCTTTTTGGTTGATTGTTTGTTTGTTTTAGTTTCAGTAGAATAGTCCCTCGGTCTTTAGGGTGAGGGCCATGCGATGTAAAAAAGCAGACAACTGCTTATTCTACTACCTTTGTTAAATAAAGAATTATCTTATCTTATCTTATCTTATCTTATCTTATCTTATCTTATATCTTATCTTATCTTATCTCTCATCCTCCCCTCTCCATCTCTCTTTCCCCTTCTCCCTTTCTCTCTGTATGTGTTGATGTAGGTTCCTATCCCTATCCATATCCTGTCCCGTAACCTGAAGGTCGTAGGGGCACCACAGATGATCGTGTAACCAGCATACTCCATCTTTCTCTGTCCTCAGCAGCCCTGATGGCTTCGCTCAGTGTCAAACCAGTCCATTCTCAGTCCATTGACAGCTGATGTAGGTTACTTGCATTTAAATTTTATAGCATTTAGTCAATGCCAAATTATAGAATGTCACAGAAAGAGATAAACTGGCTGTAAATAACGTGATCCCTAGTTCTCATCTGAAGAACTCTGAAGAGGTTTGCCAATGGGTAACCCGGTTTAACTTGACCTCACATTGTATAGCTGAGACTTGCCAAGGCTACATGTTCCTCTCAGCTGTCTTTGTGGCTGTTGACAGGATTTGAGGTTTGGCTCCAATCCTTATTTAGTCGTTGAAAAAAAAAAAATTAAAATTGTAAAAAACCATTTTGTAAAAACTTGTATGAAGAAACGTCCAGAATAGACAGTAAAACCCCTCGCCCCACCCCCCCACCCCCCACCCTCCACCCCAAAAATAACAATGGTTGTAAATTAAAATCTATGTGTTGCTTCCAAATAAAATGAGGAACTGTGATATGTGGGGTGTAAATGGGTTACATTACATTACATGATTATTGCTTTAGGTCCAGCGGACTATGTGTGGGGTAGGGGCAGGAAAGAGTGCATTGGTCTAAAAGGTATGGTGTGGACCTGTCACTTTTTACAGCAGACAGTGCAGCTGACATTCGCCAAGGTAGCCAGTGTGCTGGGTGCAAAAGCAAAACCCAGTCAGGCATTGTGCAGATAGCGTCACTATAGTTTGAATAGCGATGCCTTAATAGATTTAGATTTAGATTTTAGATTTTAATGCTTTATTGTCCTTTTTTATCGGAAAATTCTGAGCCGCCTGTGGAAGGCGTAGTCGCAGCCTGTGGCGCGCCCAAACCCAACCTACCTAACATTAGTTGTGATTTTTTTGAAATTTAGAAATTCTTTTTTAAATTTTTTGAAATTTTGCTGGGGGAGCAAATTGGAGTACCCGGAGAAAACCCCCGAGACGTTGCCCGAGTCGAAAGTAAATAATATTCGGAGAAACATAACGCCCCGATGCAGGATCGAACCCACACCTGTCAGGCGCCATTGGTTTCTGGCCTGTGGACAAGGCAAGTTAGTCCCGCCTTAGCCCACTTGGCCACAACACAATACAGGGTGATATCATGCGGTTTTTCTTTAGTTGAACTCAAAAGTGGGGTGATCAGAAGAGATTACAGAAGTCTGGACAGAAATCAATTTTTATTTTTGAAATTTTAGGTTGACTGCATCCAATACCATTATTGAAGGGAGGGAGGAAACCAGAGTACCCGGAGAAAATCCTCAGGTGTCCTTAAAGCCTCGTACCCAAGTTATGTAAGTTCCTTCCAAGGCAGGTTCAAACCCACAGCCTTCAGCATAGAAAAATAGCTTACTATCCACTGAGCTACCAGGTACCCCCTCACACCCCCCTCCCTCCTCCCCTACCACCATCACCTGCCTCTCCCGCCTTTGCTGCTCAGTGCAAACAGTGGTTGAGGGTAGTGACAATGTTTAGAGGCAGACTGACAAGTTCATACTGACTGCATGTATGTCTAATGAATAATTCAAAGATATACTACACTACTTTACAACCTCAGTGGTTGTTCTGACTTCCACTAGGTCCCACAGTGATTGTTCTGGCTTCCACTAGATTCCACAGTGATTGTTCTGGCTTCCACTAGATTCTGCAGTGATTGTTCTGGCCTCCACTAGATCCCACAGTAATTGTTCTGGCTTCCACTAGATTCCACAGTGATTGTTCTGGCTTCCACTAGATTCCACAGTGATTGTTCTGGCTTCCACTAGGTCCCACAGTGATTGTTCTGGCTTCCACTAGGTCCCACAGTGATTGTTCTGGCTTCCACTAGATTCCACAGTGATTGTTCTGGCTTCCACTAGATTCTGCAGTGATTGTTCTGGCCTCCACTAGATCCCACAGTAATTGTTCTGGCTTCCACTAGATTCCACAGTGATTGTTCTGGCTTCCACTGGATTCCACAGTGATTGTTCTGGCTTCCACTAGATTCCGCAGTGATTGTTCTGGCTTCCACTAGATTCCACAGTGATTGTTCTGGCTTCCACTGGATTCCACAGTGATTGTTCTGGCTTCCACTAGATTCCGCAGTGATTGTTCTGGCTTCCACTAGATTCCACAGTGATTGTTCTGGCTTCCACTGGATTCCACAGTGATTGTTCTGGCTTCCACTAGATTCCGCAGTGATTGTTCTGGCTTCCACTAGATTCCACAGTGATTGTTCTGGCTTCCACTGGATTCCACAGTGATTGTTCTGGCTTCCACTAGATTCCACAGTGATTGTTCTGGCTTCCACTGGATTCCACAGTGATTGTTCTGGCTTCCACTAGATTCCACAGTGATTGTTCTGGCTTCCACTAGATTCCACAGTGATTGTTCTGGCTTCCACTAGATTGCACAGTGATTGCTCTGGCTTCCTCTGGATTCCACAGTGATTGTTATGGCTTCCACTAGATTCCACAGTGATTGTTCTGGCTTCCACTGGATTCCACAGTGATTGTTCTGGCTTCCACTGGATTCCACAGTGATTGTTCTGGCTTCCACTAGATTCCACAGTGATTGTTCTGGCTTCCACTAGATTCCACAGTGATTGTTCTGGCTTCCTCTAGATTGCACAGTGATTGCTCTGGCTTCCACTAGATCCCACAGTGATTGTTCTGGCTTCCAATAGATCCCACATATTACTCAGACAGCATGAATGGCTGTAAATGGAGTTACACTGAAAAATGTTGGTCAAGGTTGTACTATTTATTTATTTTATTTTATTTAATCACTCAAGAGCTGCTCAAGGCGCTGGCTGATATAATATCTAGCTCGAGCCCCCAGAAGCGCCCTCTTGCAATCTGTGGGCGCATAGCCTGACACCCAGACGACTGAGCAATCTTGGGTGACTGGGGATGGAGAGAAAGGACCGAGTGCATGCTGGGTGTATTTGTGTAGCCGGCACTCACCCATCTAGAACATGAGCATCAGGATCTTTAAGTCCATGCGATGGAATGCCTGCCTGCAGGCACAGACTAGACCTCTGTTCATACTCTCATCCAATTCCATATATAATGTAATATATGACACATAATATAAGTCAAGTCTCAAGAGTTTTATTGGTGCATGCATGACTCCCTTATCTGGGTTTTGGGGTTGGGGAACATAAGATAGCAAAATGCCTTAGGCCAAAAAACCCAACAACACTGTTTACGGTATCCTGACTAACCCTAATTTTTTGGCCTGACCAAAATATTTTTAGTGGATCATCTGGAAATAAAATTGAAAAAAGGCAAAAATATCGGACCCAAGGTAGAAAAGGTTTTAACAAAACAAAAACAAAAAAAAGAAGCCCACCTACCGACTAGTTTTTTTCCTATGTTACCGTAAACAAACTTTTTTTTTGGGGGGGGGGGGGGGTTGGGGGGGGAGGGGGGGGGGGGGGGCGGCCTTATACATTTCGGTATCAGTTGCATTTGTGCTACAGAACTTAGGTAGAATAATTAGCTAAATTAAGTGTCAGCACTATTGGAATAGTGTGCACTGTCTCTTATATTTATAGGACTAGTCTGTACTGTTCTTGGATTAACATTCAGCCCATCAGGAAAGTACACTTTGGTCACCACTTACAAATTCATACTTCTGTAGCCAGAAACGTGTAGGGTGTTGGCAACTTTAGGGAAGGGAATTAGAAAAAATTAGAAGGTCAGTTTACTTTTCTGTTAACAAACAATATCTTTCATACTTTCTTTATTTCTTCCTTTCTTTCTTTCTTTCTTTCTTTCTTTCTTTCTTTCTTTCTTTCTTTCTTTCTTTCTTTCTTTCTTTTATAATTAATGATGATGATGATGATTGATGATGTTGATTGATGATGATGATAGATGATGATGATGATGATGATGATGAATCAGTCATTCAATGTATTTATTTATTTGTTATTTTATATACATGTGCAAAATTCCACAGTGTAACATCAGCAGAAATCATGAGATGATGATGGTGTTGGTGCTTGTGCTGGTGCTGGTCACAGTGGCGGTGGTGACTGGCTTATATTACATACCACAAATATCTATGCTTAGACAGCATGCGCAATGCTGTGAGTATTACAAAGCAACAAAGCAAAACAATTAACATTTGCCACACGTCCCTATTTTGCATCTGATTTACCCACCCGTCATGTGTAGAAAACTACCCATATCATGCAGGGAAGAGAATGTTCAGTACGTTGTGTGAAGAAAACTACACATACATAGGCTACCGTCAGGAACATACACATAAAATCAGGAAGACGCACACCCCAGCAGCATTCTGTTCCTGAATACAGAGATTATTTTTTTATTATCAATTATTTTTCAGGGATCAATACCCTCTACCTCATCCCCTCTAACACAGTCACTCAAAACACAAGTATGTGTGCATGTTGTATGTCACATGCAAATAATATGCACCAGAATAGGATTTAAACTTTCTTTCGAGGTGTGCATACAAAAATGTAAACAAATGTTTCTCAAAGAGATATTTGAATCTAGGCCTATTGCTTACACGCATGTGACTAGATAGTAGATTGAAAACAAACATATGTCACTAAAGCTTCTCTGACAAGGGACATGTTCATTAACACACACACACACACACACACACACACACACTCGTGTTAAAATGCAGTTGTTATGACTTTTATCAAATGCCACATACGTTGTTTTGACTTTGTTGTTTTTAAATTTGTCCATCTTTTGAAGCTAACCCAAACCACAAACACTAACAACTCTAACCCTAATCCAAACTCTAACCCTAACTCTAATCCTTTACCTAACACTAATTGCCTAACACAGCCATAACCCTAATGGAACACACACACACACACACACACACACAAGCACAAACAAACACACTCGTGTAAAAATGCCGTTGTTATGACTTTCATGAAAGGACACATACGTTGTTTTGATTTTTTTTTAGTTGTCCATCTTTTGAAGCTATTTCTAACCCCACACCCTAACTCTAAACCCTAACCCCAAACTCTAACTCTAAACCCTAACCCAAACTCTAACCCTAATCCTTAATCTAACCCTAAGCCTAACACAGCCATAACCCTAAGGAACACTGTTTTGACGTCATAATAACGGGGCTGTCAAAAGAACGTAGGTAGAGTATAAAGACTGTGTAACAGTCACAGCGTTTCTACATCACCACACACACACGCACACACACACCCTCACACACACACACACACACACACACACACTCACCCACACCCACACACATACCCACACACACCCACATGTCCACACACACACACATATATATGACTGCTCATCATTTGCAAATTCTGCCTTGATGTCTATTTTGGCCATAATTGTGATTTGGGGGATTCCAACAAACAAGGAGTTTACGGGTAAAAATGTGACACACTGTGAAGTCTTCTACCCAAAACATGAAGCAAAGGTTAAATACATTTGGGCAGATCTACCAGAATATTGCTGTTAGGTCTATAAATGTTACTGTTTTGTTTGGGCTTTTTTGCAGACTGGACATCACATGTTCCACCCTTTATAAGAACCAAAGAACATTTGCTGCGCAACTGACCACCATCATGGCAGAAGAGGGAAATAAAATAGACCTCGCAGGATTAGACAAAGTTCAGTTTGGCGGAGACATCCGTCTGAAAGAGTTCTGCCTACGCCCGCACTCTGTCTTTTTGAACCATGGCTCTTATGGCACCGTACCTCGCAGAGTTTTGGATGTTCAGAAACGGTAAGTGACATTGCAGTGTTGTGAGTGTGGATTGAATAAAGGAGTGTAGGTGTTTGGTGAGGGAGACGGGAGGGGTGTATGTTTTACAGGTTGTGCTAAAAGCCACAATGATTGAACAGAGTCTGAGATCTAGAATAAAATTGCACCACCCTCCACCTCCTCCTTTGCCCCCCAAAATAAATAATTGAAATGTGTAATTCACACTAAGGAATTACTACTTCCTTAAATATAGTCGTACAATTTTTTCTGTGTGCGTCTAACATTTGAGATATTTATTCACTTATTAATTTTATTAATTTAATCAATCTTATATAGCGCCTTTCCAGCTCAAAAGCTGCTGGTCGACACAGGATCTAACTCAAGCTTCCTGAGGCACACACTGCAACCAACAATAAGGAGATAAATATATAAATAAATTATTAATAATTCTATTACACTCATTGAGTCAAACTCAAAGACTGATTTGTTTTCACGGTAGCATAGATGGCAAAGATAAATTTCAGGTTTTTTTTCGGACAGTAAAGTTGCATTGCATGACATTGTATTGTACTGTATTATGACTATTGTATTGCATTGTACATAAATTGTATTGCATTATATTTGAGATGACAATTTGTTGGCAGGTATCTAGATGAAATGGAAAGCCACCCAGACAACTGGTTTCGCAGGGTGGCCTTGACATACTGGAATGAATCCAGACAGGTTGTGGCTGACCTCGTGGGTGCTGATGTGGAGGATCTTGCATTCGTGGTGAATGCAACGCAAGGTAAGTTTATGCTTGAAAGCCAGAATTTTCAACTTGCCAGACTAAGGACTCGAGCTAAGCCTGCAGTCAGCCAGAATGTTTGCTAGTTCAGGAGAAGACTTTAGTGAAGAAATAAACTTGGGAGGTTTGTTTTGAAGGTGTTGAAATGTGATATTTTGTGGTACGCATGCTGTGATATTTAATATATGCCCTTTGCATTCTACATGCATCCAGTCTCATGGTGGATCTATGAAGTTACCCTAATTTGCAAATGAATTCAAAACTTGTACTGCAGTTACATTTAGTTTTGTTTTAGTTTTTTTTTTTAAATTAGTTTATTTTATTTCATTTTTATTTTTTAAATGTATTTCTTTTTAGGTGTGAACATAGTGTTGCGATCTTGCAAACTCAAGGCAGGGGATGCAATTCTTGCTTCATCCCTAACATATGGTTCCTTGAAATACTTGTGGTTTGACATGGTGGAGAGCATCAATCCAGGTAAACACTGATGATGATGATGATGATGATGATGATGATGATGATGATGATGGTGATGGTGATAATATGATGATAATGATGGTGATATGATGATGATGCTGATGGTGATGATGATGATTATACGATATGATGATGATTATGGTGATGATGATGGTGATGGCGATGATGAGGAGTAGAATATTGATGATGATGATGATGATGATGATGATGATGATGATGATGATGGTGATGGTGATGGTGATAATATGATGATAATGATGGTGATATGATGATGGTGTTATTGGTGATAATGATGATTATAGGATATGATGATGATTATGGTGATGGCGATGATGATGTTGATGATGGTGATGGCGATGATGATGAGGAGAATACTGATGATGATGATGATGATGATGATGATGATGATGATGATGATGATGATGATGATGTGATGATGATGATGATGATGATGATGATGATGATGATGATGATGATGATGATGATTCAGCTTGAGATCTTGGTGGTTGTTAGCTATTTTGTAAAACAGCTTGAAGAAGAAAGTGGATAAAAACTGGCCTCCAGAGAAAATGCCTTCAGTGAGCTAAGATGGGGACAGGTACAAATGCAATACTTCTTTTTCCTTTTTTTTCTCAGGTGAAACCCATACATTTGCCTTGGGATATATTCAGACTCAGATAAAGTTGACCTTACGTTCTAGGCCACTGTATACCTTATGTATCTTTATGCTGAAGAGACAAACAGTTTAAGGAAGTATAATTGTTAGGCTTAAAGACTGTTTAATGATAGCACCATGGGCACTGGATGCTGTAGTGATAGCACCATGGGCACTGGATGCTGTAGTGATAGCACCATGGGCACTGGATGCTGTAGTGATAGCACCATGGGCACTGGATGCTGTAGTGATAGCACCATGGGCACTGGATGCTGTAGTGATAGCACCATGGGCACTGGATGCTGTAATGATAGCACCATGGGCACTGGAGGCTGTAATGAAATGTAATGTAACTGGAGCTGTACTGTGGGATTGATAGGAAAGATCCGACTTCCCATTTTATGCTGCCAGAGGTTAAAGTGGATCTCATCTGTATTGTTTAAGCAAATTGAACCATAGCCACTGTTGTGGTACGTGTTGGTCAAAATATTTTTATGGCCATGATGGCTGACAACCATCTCTATAACGCTGTTAGCAAGACCCAAATGTAAGCGCTTGTGGTGAAAAGCTAAATCGGATGTCAAATGACAAAACGGGCTTTCATCTGTGTGATGTAGAGAAGGGAATGAAGATGGGTGGAATGTATGTGGAATGTCATCCAGTCACAAGATATGGTTTTTGCATGCACTGACAGCTATGACAAATGGCAATGGATCAGTGTCTATCTAGACCCCCAGTGACTTTCCAGGTTTGGGACGTAGGAGTTGAAATTTCGTTTTTTCTATTGCATTTTCAGTCTCTTTGGGCCATCTCTGGAAACATGAACTTTGCTTGGGCCTAGTGCAGTTCGAAAGAAAAGGGGTCCACCGTGAGACAATAGTTTGGCTATATGCTTGAATTGAACCCAGAATGATGTTCATGACGGTTTAGAACCCATTTAAAGTAAAGGGCCGAGAACACAGCAAAAGCTCATCAGTGTATCAGCTGGGCATGCTGCTAGAATGGACGTGTTTTCCTTACAAATCAACATTGTCATAATTTACAATCTCATTCAAAAACTAACCAGACTAAATGCAAAATCTTCTTCCTTTCTTTCTCTTTTTTTAACGCAAAATGTGCTCTATTTACTTATTTATTTAATCCTTCTTGTATACCATTTTTCAGCTCAAGAGTTGCACAAGGCACTGGCCGATACAGAAGCGCCTACTTGCAGCCTTAGATGTGCTTCATCATGTAACGCCCAGATGTCTGAGTACAATTCTGTTCTAAAGAGTGAAAATGCAGTGTTTTTGTATTGTTTTTTTTTTGTTTTCAGACGTAGAAAGCCTGATGATAGAAATCAAGATACCTATTGCCAGTGAAGACGCTGTGGTACAACAGTACGATGACTACCTCTCCCAACACCCCAACATTAAGTTTGTTCTGATTGGTAAGCTGGATAACAATTGATTCATTGACTGGTTGAGTTTGCTTTTATTGTAGTCCCGGACTTGTCTGGCTGTGTTCTGAAATAGTCTGGAATCAGAATGAGCCAAATGTCGGTCTGCTCAAGAACCGCTGGATAGATTTTGTTCAAACTTCATAGGAATATTACCTGGTTTAGTGGCCAGCTTTCCTTGCCATCCTATTTCAACTCCCTCAAAGGTCAAGGTCGTTGGGTTCAATTCTTTGCTGAATAAGTTTTGCTCTAGATCTAAAAAAATAAAAGCTGAACCAATTTTGATTAATTTTTGCCATGCTGGTACATGACTAATCATTCAGTAGTATTGTGTTGGCTGGTCAGTCGGTCTTTCAGTCCTGATTTGGCTCGGAAGAGTCTGCTGGACCTAAAGCAATAATCATGTAATGTAATGTAGTCGGTCTTTACTCTTTTTTTTTGACACACTAGCCAGTTGACATGGTCTTCATTTCGTATTATTTATTTGATTGTCTATTCATCTGTTTGTTCACTATGGTGTCTGCCCCTCCATTTAGGTATTATTGAATGTAATTTTGTCTGTAATAGCTATTTACCACCGTAATGGGTCAAATGGTAATTAAAACAGTTTAAATCTGCATCTTGAATCACTGTGTCTTGTGAGATGTGTACGCATTATAAGATCTTTATTATTATTACTCTTATTATTATTATTATTATTATTATTATTATTATTATTATTATTATTATTATTATTATTGTTGTTGTTGTTGTTGTTGTTGTTGTTGTTGTTATTGCTAAATTTGTGCAGATCACATCACAAGTCCCAGCACCATTTTGATGCCAGTAAAACGATTGATAGAAGTATGTCACAGTCATGGCGCTATGGTGATGGTGGATGGTGCGCATGCACCGGGCCAGTTACATTTGAACCTGAATGAACTGGGAGCTGATTTTTATGCAGGTTGGTGTGAAAGATGTTGTGCTGATTGTGTTGCATGTGGTTGTCATCATGATTCTTATTATAGAGAAATAGGGCTGTCGGAAGTACAGCATTGACAGCAACATGTGGGGCTCGCTCATATGACGGGAGGTTACTGATATGGATCAAAGTTGCTCTTAATCATTATAATTATCAGACAACAAAGGTGATTTCTTCTCTCTCTGGTCTGATGAGATTTACAGAACAAAAAAATACTAAAAAACTAGAGTGTAATAATCACTGTCCAAACATTTCTTAAGAATTGCATCGTTTTAGGCAGTAACAATAGAAGTGTAATGAGAATTAGGAAGAAATGTATGTAGGCCTGATCACATACATACACAGATTTTGTGTACTTTAGCTCTGAAGAACAAGGAGATTGTGGATCTGGATACCTGCATTGGTGTGTTGGTCCTCACAGGATGCAAAGGTTACTTTGTGATGGAATGGGTTTGATTGTACTGCCCTGACTCTTAAACAGGATATAGCTCTGTACATTAAACTGGTTGCTCATCTTGTTGCTTTTAAAATAACATTATTTTTCTGCATAATAGATAGGTCTGTTTGTTAGCTTGAGTTACAAATTGTGGGTCCCTCTACAAGTTCAACATTTCCCATTTATTTGTCCTACAAGGGGTTGCACTGTGGCTCATGAATGGTGACTGACATGCTTTTGTTGAGAAAGCCAGTATTATCGTAAGGTCCCAAGAATATGATGATAGTGATGATAAGAATGTATTGAGGAGAAGAAGAAGATGATGAAGAAGATGATGATGATGATGGCGATGATCACCATGATCATGAGTATTTTCATTATCTATTTTATTATTTTCAGGGAACTTGCACAAGTGGACATTCACACCTCGGGGTTGTGCCTTGTTATGGGTGAAACGAGAGCACCATGGGATGATACAGCCTCCACAGACCTCCTGGCTGAAGGGGAAGCCATTTGGCGAACATTTCTTTGAGCAAGGCACCCGCGATCACACCCCCTTTCTGTGTGCCAAGCATGCCCTGCAATTCTATGAAGCCATTGGAGGAATGGTGAGTTGGACATAAAAATTTGGGATGACCCCCCTCTCCTCGAGGCCTCATATGAGGGAAACGTTAATAACATTTTGTTTTAAGTTTAGCTTTACATTTAATTTGTTTTAAAGAGCAAGAGCAACTAATATTTCTGTAGCGTGCTGAAGTGTGCTGACACGTAGAAATTGTGCCGATATTCAGAAATCGTATCCGTATACAGTACTGTGTGATAGGTGACCTGCACTTTACCAGTTTTTCGGATATACCATCCCAGCACTTAATAACTATAAATGTTTGTGTAACAGATTGTGAGGACTGCTATTTGAACTGTCTTATGTTATTTTTTAAAAGTAAAATAGTTATATATAAATAATTGTATTATTGTTGGGAGCATTTTCCTAGTTGGCCACACTTCAGAATTGGCCATCAAAACGACATATATTGTAGATAAGCAAGTTGGTCTTCAGTGCTGGGGTATTCTTCAGTTGATGGAAGATCCCAAAACCTGTACGTGCATGCCAATCTATTTATTTTAGTTTATATAGTTTTATTTCATTCATTTATTTATTCATTCATTATTTTTATTTCAGGATAAAGTGATTGCCTACACTTCAAACTTAGCAAGGGAAGCGAGAGATTTTCTGGCCGATGAGCTAGGTCTTGAGCGCTTGGATATACCACAGTCGATGGAAGTTCCCAACATGCGCATGCTGAGAATGCCCGGAGTGCCCCAGGTAGCAGCTGATCTTGAGCAGAAGGTAATAATTCTACATTATTTGGAACTATAAGCTATCCTATCCCTATCCTGTCCCATAACCCGAAGGTCGTAGGGGCACCACAGATGATCGCTTAACCAGCATACTCCATCTTTCTCTGTCCTCAGCAGCCCTCATGGCTTCGCTCAGTGTCAAACCAGTCCATTCTCGAATGTTGTCCTCCCACCTCTTTTTCGGTCTCCCCCTTCTTCTACCTCCTTGCACTGTGCCTTGCAGAATGGTCTTTGCAAGGCCTGATGATCTGGTGACGTGGCCATACCATCGGAGTTTCCGTTTCTTCACCACTGTGAGCAGGTCATCGTGTTGTCCAATGGCTTGTGTGATGGTCTGTCGGACTTCAACGTTGGTGATGTGTTGGGTATAGGAAATGCACAGAAGTCTTCTGTAGCACCTCATCTCCATGCTTTGTATTCTTCGTTGGAGATCTGCTGTGAGGGTCCATGCTTCGCAAGCATATAGGAGGATGGAGATGACCAGAGATCGCAGCAGTCTTACTTTGGAATGTAGACTGATGGTTCTGTCTTTCCAAATGGGCTTCAACCTTGTCAGGGCAGCAGTTGTTTGTGCGATCCTGGAGAGGACTTCCTGTCGAGACCCATTGTCTGACACAATGGCTCCTAAATATTTGAAGCTGTGCACTGTGTTGAGGGATTGGCCTTGTACTTTGATGTCCGTGTTGATGCCATTGGTGTTGTTGGTCATCATTTTGGTCTTCTCTGCACTTATTTCCATTCCATAAGCTCTGGAGGTGGTGTCAAGCCTCTGTACAAGCTGTTCAAGTTCTTGTTCCTTTCCAGCCAATCCATCAATATCATCCGCAAAACGAAGATTGGAGATTGCTCTGCCCCCTATGCTGACTGTGCCTTCGTGATCTGCAAGAGCATCTGACATGATGCGCTCTAGGAAGATGTTGAAGAGTGTTGGAGAGAGTAGGCATCCTTGACGCACACCGATTGTTGTTCTGAACCAGTTCCCGATGACGCTGTTATGGAGGACTGCACTGGTAGCCTTGTCATACAGGCTTTTGATGACTTCTATGATTTTAGGGCTGATGTTGTACACTTTCATGGTTGCCCATAGAGCTGCATGCCAGACTCGGTCAAATGCCTTCTTGAAGTCTATGAACACATGATATAGATGTTGTTGGTGCTGTAGGTATTTCTCACAGATTATTCTGAGGTTGAAAATCTGTTCAGTGGTACTTCGCCCTGCCATGAATCCTGCTTGTTCTTCAGCTATGATTTGTTCAGCTTGTGGTTTCAACCTGTTGAGTATTATTTTCAGGAGGACCTTGCTGGGATGGCTGATGAGGCTGATGGTGCGGTAATTTTCACACTCCTGAAGGTTACCTTTTTTAGGAAGAGTGATGACAAGCGACTGGGTCCATGGTGTAGGCCATTCCCCACTCTGCCAGATCTTGTTACAGATAGTGGTGAGAGCATCAGTCATCGCTTCTCCTCCTGCTTGTAGCAGTTCCGCTGGTATGTTGTCCACTCCCGCTGACTTCCCTTTCTTCAGCGATTGCACTGCTGCCTCAACTTCTTCCCGGAGAATTGGGAGGATTTCTTCTTCTTCTCTGCTCTCGGGACATGCTAGAACTGATGGGTCTCCATTTGGTGTATGGTTGTAAAGGTCAGAGCAGTACTCTGTCCATCTGTCCAAGACTTCTTGTTCTTCTGTAAGGCAAATGCCAGACTTGCTTTGGATAGTGGAGACTTTGGGCTGTTTAACACTTGTCAGCCGCTTCACAGTCTGGTAGGCCTTCTTGCTGTTGTTCTTGTTCAGATTGTTCTCTATTTCCTGGCATTGATCTTCTATCCAGTTCTCCTTTGCTGTGCGCATGCCTTTTCGGATGTCATTGTTGATTTTTCGGTAGACATCAGCTCCCTGTGAGGTGTTCTTTTTCTTTTTTAACTCTCTTCGTTTATCACACAGATCCAAAAGTTCAGGTGTGATCCACGGCTTCTTCTTTGGTCGGTGCTTGCCAAGGATCTCAGTGGCGGCATCTGTTACAGCTGAGTTGAAGGTATTGGTCATGGTGTTGACATCTACTTCGCCTGCCCCCAAAATAAGCAGTGGTGCAAATTTCCCTCCAATTGTGGCCTGAAATATTTTTGCCACCTCCGGGTCTTGCAGTTTGTCCAGGTCGAACTTCAGCCTAGTGCACTTTGCTGTATTTACTCTCTTCAAATGGAGCCGGAAAGACATCATCACGAGATCGTGGTCACTTCCAATGTCTGCTCCTGGAAAAGTGCGTGTCCTGCCAATGTTGATGCTTGATCTGAAGCGTTTCTTGACCATGATGTAGTCGATCTGGTTGTGATGTTCCCCGCCGGGACTGTGCCATGTCCATCGTCTGGATTTTTTGTGGAGACCAAGCGTGTTTGCCAGTACCAGATTGTTGTATCTGGCAAACTCCAATAGCCTCAGACCCCTGTCATTTGTCTCGTTGTTGCAGTGGGGTCCGCATGTGTCTCCCCAGTTGCGGTGCGCATCTTGGCCAACCTTGGCATTCCAGTCGCCTTGCACTATGACTATGTCCTTCTTCGGCACTTGGTCAAGGACCGCCTGTATATTTTCATAAAAATCCTCCACTTCGCTGTCTTCATAGTCTGATGTTGGGGCATAGGCCTGGATGATGGTAATGTTGAAAGGGGTTGCTCTCAGACGGATGGTAATGAGTCTACTGGAGACTGGGCGGCAACCCATGACAGTGGCTAGAATGTTCTTGTGGACCAAGAATCCAACGCCGTGTTCGTGCCTGTCATCTCTACCGCTGAAATAGAGCTTGTGGCCTTTGTCAGTCGTTGTTTCACCTAGGCCTTTCCAGCGCAGTTCGCTGATACCTAGAACGTTCCATCGATAGTGGTCCAGCTCGTGGGCCAGTTCTTCTAATTTTCCTTCCGCAGTTAGGGTCCTGACGTTCCAGGTTCCTATGACGATGTTGTTTCTCGTGCGGATCTTGCTATATTGTCCATCAGTAGCATACTTAACACCTCCGTCCTGGTGGCCAACGGAAGGCGCGGTCCTTGTGCCGGGTGACGGCCCGGGCGACGACCGATCCGGTATGGAATTAGTGGATTGTGTCATCATGTAGTGTGTCTTGGGCAAAAAAGACCTGGCAGGGCCCAATCCTCTCCAGGCTGTTGGCCACAGCCGAAATCCACGAATACAGTGTGGCTCGCCTTGGCCCTGAGCACGTGGTCGTTGAACCTGTAGTAACGTGAGGTTCCTCCGCCCTGGCCGGTGACTTCTGTGTAGAAGACTTTCGCCCAGTGATGCCGTGCTAACATCACCCCTGTTAGTCGCCTCTTACGACACGCCGGGAAACGTTGGGTCTATTCTATTTGCCCGAACCCACAGAGCACAACTATAAGCTGCTACGTTTTTTTCTTCCATTCTGCAACTTATAGTCTGGATGCATGCAACACTCACAAAATTTCCTTTGTGTTCCCCATGACCCATCTGTAATACTGAAGGCCTGAGCCCCACAGTCCTCATAAAGGATTTTCTGTCTACTCCCCTATTAACCTCAACCCTTTAAGGATTGTTGGAGCAATGCTAAAGACTCTCACTTTGTTGGTAACATTGTTTGAAATGCTACAAATCCTAAAGACAGGGAGAGCATAATTATTATTTATTCTTTTATTTAAAACGTTCTTATATAGCACTTTTCCAGCTCAAGAGCTGCTCAAGGCACTGGGCAAAACAGGATTTCACTTTATGAAGCAGGGCAGAGCAGCTATTTCTGCCTTAGGCGCACCAGTATAACACCTACATGTAGATGACTGAGCGTAATCTTGGGCGACCAGGAATGGAGGGAGGGGGATTTGGGGTGTAGGGACCTAGTGCTGGCTGGGTGCATTGGTGTAACTGGCCCTCACCCGTCTAGGACATAAGAGTCAGGATCTTTAAAGTCAGAGCAGTGGAATGTGTGAGTGCACAGACTAGACCTCGGTTTATACTCTCATCTAAAGGAGTAATCATTCACTATTATATCAGTTTTTGATTTGGCTTGCAGAAGAGATCATGTCACTCCCCTACTACGCATGGGTGCCACCAAGAAATTTTCCAAAATCTGAAGGCAGGGGTCCGGGGCCGCCCAGGCCCCGATGGGGTCCTGGCGCAACGCCCTGGTAGGAGGTTAGGGGGGCAATGCCCCCTGATAGAAAATTTTTACAATATTCAAAGCCAATTTAGAGGCCTCTCGTGAAAGCTGAAGAATGATTTACCACTATACATACAAGACACTCACATAGAACAAGAAAAAAACTACATAAAAAGACCAGGGCCTAACATTGGCAAAGGTGACTAAGTCCCCAGACTTAGTCAATGCAAATGGGAAACACATATGAACAATCAGAAGCATAGTTAAGATTGTTTAAACATTTTGAGAGAAAGAAAAGCAAACACACACAAATATACACAATCAGGGGCGGATCTTTCCATTGTTGAGGGGGTGTTCACAGTGCACTAATGCGAAGTGGCATAGCCACAAGCGCGAGCCTGCGAAGCAGACAAGTGTACTAGGGGGGTCTGGGGGCATGGCCCCCCCGGAAAAAGTTGAAAATAATGGTTAAAATCTGTGCAATCTGGTGCATTTTGGGCATTATTTTAAGGACTGAAAAATAGTATTGTATTGTGCTAAAAGTCCTCTTTAAGTTTAGTCCCCCCCCCCCCGCCCCCTCCCACACACACACACACACACAAAACTCTGATGATAAAATTTACAATAGCAGAACATCTTGCATAAAGGCTTATACAAAGACAGATAAAGTTACTGCAAATAAAACAAGAAATAGCCACTCACATCAGTTTTATTCAAAACTGGCCTGATGCATGTACAAGTTTTGTCACACACACACACACACACACACACAAAAATAATTTGGAGGTACATGAAACTGTGTGGTGAGTGATAATTAGTAATTTTTTCCTCTTCTTTCTTCTCCTTTTCTCCCTCCTTTTCTTTTTTTTTTTTTTTTTTTTTGGACCGCCAGTGGGGTGTGCACGTGCACAAGAACAAGATCCGCCCCTGCACAAGAACAAAAAGCATTGTTTTGTTTTTTTTCAAAGTCAAACCAGGCTGATCCAATTTTCTCAGCCACAACCGGCATTCATCGCCATCAGGATCAAACTTATCTGACATCCATTCCCACCTCCACTTATTCTTCATTCCCTTATCTACCTCTCACGCTTTTTTCTTTCCAGTATCGGTATTTTCCTCTAAAAACGGCATGATTGGAACACAAAGTCACAATATCCATGCTTCAGTCCCAAACCGGCCGGAAGTCATCAACCGGAAACGCGGGTTATGCCCCTTTCAGCTGTGCATCTTTACACAAATCTGATACAAATCTTGTTTCGTTTACTTTTATATAATTTTTTTTTACGATTTTTTTCGAAAAATCGGATTTCCGATTGTAGGCTTCAGCAAAAATCTGATTTTCCGACTGTAGGCGGAAAGGTGGCACCCATGTACTACGTTCCTTGCACTGGTTGCCCATATCTACAAACTTTTTACACTCTGCTTCAACTTTTTTTTCGGCACTTCCCCTGCAAACTTTTCTGACATGCTCATTCCCTATGTACCACGCAGACAGCTCCGTTCCTCATCAGACCAATGCACCTTCATCATCCCACGTGTCAAAACAAAAACCTATGGAGAACGCACCTTTGCTTTCTGTGCATCCACTCAATGGAATTCCCTTCCCCACAATATCCGCCATGCGCAAACACAACAAGCGTTTAAACGACAACTCAAAACATATCTTTTCCATAAACACCTTCTATAGCTCCTTCTCAATAACACACATGAATTAATCTCATCATCAGTCTAGTATGCACACATATTGTGGCGCACCACGGGCAATGGTGTTCGCTTTTAATGGTGTTTGCTTTTAATAATTCTTATAAGTGTTGGTTGCCTTTTAAAAGTTTTTTTTATAATAGTTTTAGTTGCCTTTTTATGTTTTTAAATGTAATATTTGTATTGAATTTTTTTAACATTATGTTGTACATTTTTAGTGAATTTATTCAGATTTTATATACCTACTGTTGTTGTGTAGTATAAATGGTGTATGAATGTGTCAAGCGCGGAGAGCACAGCCACTTGTGTCTATGATGCGGCGCTATATAAATCTACATTTATTATTATTATTATTATTATTATTATTATTATTATTATTATTATTATTATTATTATTATTATTTGGTACTGCAGGAATCACGATTTGGCGATACCGATAGGCATAAATCGATTGTCAAGGTTTATCAATGTTTGTGAAGACATTATAATTATTTTGAAAAACTGATTGAATTGTCCGTCAGTTGTTTGACTAACTTTACTGTTGTCATCTAACTGACTGAATAGTGTCTTGTTACTTCTTATCATGTTTGTTTGTTACCAATAATACCATATCTTTTTTTATACTCAATTACAGAACATAGCTGAGAAGCTTGAAGACCACGTTTTCCGTGAGGACGACATCGAGGCCATATTTGACTGGGTGGACGGCATGCTGTATTTTAGGGTTTCTGTACAAGTGTACAACAGTATGGATGACATCCACACTTTCCTCCCTGTGTTGAAGAGATTGGTGGAATCCTGCAAACCTTATAAGACCTAATGACTAGTAATCATTTTTTGACTTGCATGCATAGCAATTTGAGTCTTATGTACTCGCCCCACCCCCCATCCCTCTTCCACCCACCCCTCCCCCCCCCCCCCCCCCCCCCATTAACACAAAAATTATTTGTCCCTCCATCTGTCCGCTGTCCGCCACCTGGACGTGCACAATTTGCAAGTGGATTAATATCTCAGAACCTATTTCAACTATCACAACCAAGTGTGGTAAGGTGGTGTAAGACCTCATAAATGATCAGTGAATGAATGACTTCACATCCAGGTCAAAGTCACAGGGCTGACAAATGTTAGTAAAAAAATTTTACTTTTTCAAATTATTTCTAAGTTATTAATATTGAACTTATGATTCTTTGATGCATGATAGATATCAATGAGACCCACATCCTATACACATTTGGTCAACCTCATTCCAAGGTCAAGGTCACTGGGTCTATCCAAAGTTAGTATAGGTACTTTGAAATGACCTTGACCCTAAACTATTAGAGATTTAAAGTCCAAACTTGTTTTATTTAGAGATGATAGATTGATCATTCATATATGTTCAGTTTTTGTGTTATTTTTGAAGGTCAAGGTCATTTTAGGCAAATACACAAAAATTGGTCATCATACAGTGGAATGGCTGAATTTTTAACCCATAGTATGCATAGTATTTGATCATACATGACCATGAGAGGTCACATGAAGGTCAAGGTCATCTCAAGGTCAAGATCATCCCAAGGTCAAGGTCCTCCCAAGGTCACAGTGGTTTTTTGTGCATAATACAACTTTTGCTGTAGTTATTTGATAGTACATGAGTGTATTTGGAGCCGGAGATCAAGTTCATTTTAAGGTCAAGAGCATAGAAAGATCAAATTCGGTATTACTTTGCATTTTAATGCCACAGTTTCAATTAATTTTTTTCTGGGCACTCAGTTTTCATGTTAAATATTGCGAGTTTCATGTGAGTCATATGGGCTTTGCTCTTCTAGTTGTTGTTGTTGAAACGGCTTTTGTTTCTTTCTGTTAATAGGGATCAGTTTTGGTTGTGTTTAATGATAATCACATATACTCAATTTCAAGCAAAATGGAATCTTTGAACAGTTTGAGTAAATCCTATCTTTGAATATGAGTATATCCAATCTTTGAATATGAGTATAACCAACCTGTATCCAGTATACCTTATCTTTAAATTTGAGAATACCCTATCTTTGAATTTGAATATGAGGATACCCTGTCTTTAAATATAAGTATACCATAATTATATTTGAATTTGAATATATCAAATCTTGGAATTTGAGTATACCCTATCTATATTCAATATACTGTAACTTTGAATGCGAGTATACCCTATCTTTGAATATTATACTCAATCTTTGAATTTTGATGTGCTGTATCCAATATACCTTATTTTTGAATGTGAGTATACTCAGGCTTTGAATATGAGTTTACTCTTACTTTGAATAGGAGAATACCCAAGTTTTGAACACCTGTCACCGGCAATATGTGTATTCAGTCAATGTGTGTATTGTTTAAAAAAAAGCAGTCACTTAGTGTTATGTCTGTGACCACTACCCAATACATGTAATGACTAAAATTTCCATTCAATACGTGTATTGTCTTAATTTTGACCCACTTCAATACACATATTGACTGACTGTTCATTTTAGTCAATGTGTGTTTCGCTTAGTCAAGTCTTCTGATAATGTTTCAGAGCACACGTGAGCAAAGAGCATTATTTATATCACACAAAAATGTGATTAGCTCAGATCATAAACCTTGAGATGTATTAATCCGTATGTAACTGATAAGGTTCAGTGTCTTGTTGAAAATAAATCACTATGACTTCAGCGAAAATCTCGTGATGACAATTGCGATTTCAAACAAACCACAAACTAAAATTCCAGACAAAACCACGGGATCATTCATTCCAGACTTGCTTTGCCGGTTTGTCACCACAAATGATGGATATGAACAAAAAAGAACAAATTTTTTAAACAAGCTGGTCAAAATTCTAGCAAAAAAAGATTCAGTTGCTTGTTAACCATGGCAAAATATTATAACTGTTACACGTATTTATCAATAGTTGATTCAGCCCCATTGCTTGAATCTTTTTAATTATGAGTATACCCAACCGTCGTAAATACATTAAATATACCAAATCTGTTCAAGTGAAGCTGAACCCTAGATCTACTTTTGAAAACTTGTAAAAGGTCTCATTCAGGCTGAAAGATGACTATTGATTTATATAGTCATGCATGTTTTGTGTTTGTGTCTGATATTTGAGAAATTGGAACCCAAACTTTGTGTAAGAGCATTCTAAATGATTGTCTTCTATTATCAGTACATCACTTATCTGCCCTTGCCAAATGGCATGCAGGACGCAGGCTTGAAAATAACTGATGTCCATTGTATAATCATAATAATGTATAATTTAATGATAATAAAAATAGCAATAATAAACATATTAGAAAGTCATTTGTATAGAGCCTTTTGGTTGATTTGATGTTGTTCCTCAAGTTCATTATGTGTTTAATTATTAAATGATTTCATTATTTATTTATTTTGTAATCTATGTGTTTATTTAGACATTTACTTAGTCTTTAATTTATTGTTTAACCAATAAATTTATTTATTTATTTATCTATGTACTTAGTTATTTAGATATTTATTTAAACATCTGTTTATTTTAACATTTATTTATTTGGCCATTCATTTAGTTATTTTATATTTAATACTCCTTATTCAGAAATGGGAGGTAACTTGTCTTTTTGTTTAGTTTTTAAGTTGCCTAGAGTAATCTTGTCTCAGAAAGCTATGAAAGCTACCCCGTTCTTCAAGCTTTTCTTTGGGAAAGTGGGGTGGTTGTTGCAGGACAGTGCAAGGCCAGACTAGCGGAGCTATCCAGGATTGCAACTGAAGGTTTGATGGAGGACAGAGCAAAAATTGTAGGCGAGAAACTGTGTTCGTTTGCAAAGTATGTCCGCCCAACGTTAGCGCCACTTGCTGGCAAGCAAGCCAAAGTTGCCTCTCCTCGTATTTGCGAGCATGGTCTATTACGAACACGGGTAGTATAAGGTTTTTAGGGTAGGATAGGGTTTGTTTTGGGCTTATGTTTCAATCATTTGAAATCAGTTTTGTTTTCAGTTCACTTACTTTATTAACTTTTATATATTTAGTTATTTAGACATTATTTATTTATTTTATATTTAATTGTGTTTATTTTACAAGATTTTGCATGGGAAACCAATGGCGCCTGACAGGTGTGGGTTCGATCCTGCATCGGGGCGTTATGTTTCTCCGAATATTATTTTCGACTCGGACAACGTCTCGGGGGTTTGCTCCCCCAGCAAAATTTCAAAAAGTTAAAGAATTTCTAAATGTCAAAAAATCACAACTAATGTTAAGTAGGTTGGGTTTGGGCGCACCACAGGCTGCGACTACGCCTTCCACAGGGGAGGCGGCCCAGAATTTCCCGATAAAAAGGGACAATAAAGCATTAAAATCTTTTTAAAAATCTAAAATCTAAGTTACTCCGGATGGATTTCGTTATTTGTTTGTTGAATTCAATGCCTGGAAATACTACTGTTGTAACAACATTTTTACTATTACCATAGGATATATGCTATCTATCCTATCCTATTACCCCTTGGGGTCATGAGCAATCTTGCCACTGTAGATTGTTCAAACCTATAAAGGGAAAAGTGAAAGCCACAGTTGAAAACCTGTCTTTCCTTTATAGGCAAGACAGATTCACTGCGGCAACAGTACCCCCGTTGGAGTGCCGGGGGTTTTCAGTATAAATAGTATCCCCACTTTATGGAAATTTAGTGCTTTAAATTCCCACTGTCGCTGTCTTCCTCATTTACTCTTTCCTATTCCTGCTCTGTCCTTCACTCTGCTATACTATCTTCTTCTTCGCTAGATCAATGACCTACCTTTTTTCTTGAAAACTCTTCCTGCACAAGACTCCTTGTTTGTGTATGAGGTCTGTTGGATCAGCTTGGGAGTGTTGGACGCTTTCTGCCGGGTGGTCACTAGGGCTTCCTATGATTGTACTATTTAGCACTATAGGCATTTTATATGTATGCGTTTTGTTGATGATTTATAATGATGTTTGTATTCTATTTTGTTTTTGTAACCGGGGGTTCGCGTAGTTGAGGTCAACCCTCAGCCGTCCCTCGCGTGGGATGTCTTTATTGTAAAGTGACTGGCCGGTGGAGGGCATTCAATTTTCCCACTGGGGTTGTTTCAGCAGATCTTTTATGCGGATCGGGGGTTGTCCGGTCCTGATTTGGCTCGGAAGAGTCCGCTGGACCTAAAGCAACAATAAATCAATCAATCAATCCATCCTATCCTATCCTATCCCGTAACTCGGACGTCGTAGGGGCACCACAGGTGATCGTTTAACCAGCGCACCCCATCTTTCTCTGTCCTCAGCAACCCTCATGATCTTGCACGGTGTCAAACCAGCCTATTCTTGAATGTTGTCCTCCCACCTCTTTTTAGGTCTCCCTCTTCTTCTACCTCCTTGAACCGTGCCTTGCAGGATGGTCTTGGCAAGGCCTGATGATCTGGTGACGTGGCAATACCATCGGAGTTTCCGTTTCTTCTTCACTGTGAGCAGGTCATCGTGTTGTCAAATGGCTTGTGTGATGGTCTGTCACAGTGGTGAAGAAACGGAAACTCCGATGGTATGGCCATGTCACCAGATCATCAGGCCTTGCAAAGACTATTCTGCAAGGCACAGTGCAAGGAGGTAGAAGAAGAGGGAGACCGAAAAAGAGGTGAGAGGACAACATTCGAGAATGGACTGGTTTGACACTGAGCTAAGCCATCAGGGCTGCTGAGGACAGAGAAAGATGGAGTATGCTGGTTAAACGATCATCTGTGGTGCCCCTACGACCTCCGGGTTACGGACAGGATAGGATAGGATGGTCTGTCGGACTTCGTCGTCGATGATGTACTGGATATAGGAAATGCCCAGAAGTCTTCTGTAACACCACATTTCCATATTTTGTATTCTTCGTTGTAGATCTGCTGTGAGAATCCATGTTTCACAAGCGTATAGGAAGATAAAGGCGACTTTTACTCGCTTTTCGACGGGCATGTTCGTTAGCAATGCCGTTGAGTCTATATATATTCACCCCAAAATCAAAATGTTTTAAATTTTTGCAAATCTGAATGAGGTGAATCCTAAATAGTCCAAAAATGATACACACACACCCACACACACCACACACACACACACACACACACACACACACACACACACACACACACAATGTGTCTGTGTGTCAACCTGTCCGTCCTTCCCGTCTGTCTGCCATCTGCTGTTTGTCCAAAACTTTAGTGGCTAATTATTCGGAACCTATTTCATGTATCATAACCAAATTTAGTAGGGTGTTGTATATGAATAAAACCTTGAAAGTGAATGAATGGCTTCACTTCAAGGTCAAGGTCACAGAGTCAACAAATGTAAGTAAAAACAATTACCTTTTTTTTCTTCACACAATTTCACTTTTTCCATAAGTTATTGATATGAACTTAGATTCTTTTAGGCATTATAGATATCAATGAGGCACAAATCTTATGCAAATTTGGCCAACCTCACTCAAAGGTCAAGGTCACTGGAGCTGTCCAAAGTCGGTTCGTATAGGTACTTTGAAGTGACCTTGACCCTAAACTATGAGAGATATAAAGTCCAAACTTGTTATATTTAGAGATAATAGATTTATCATTCATGTGTTTTTCGTTTTTGCATTAACCTCGAAAGTCAACGTCATTTTAGGCTTTATAAAAACATTAAATAATTTCTTATCGTGCAATGGAATGGCTGTATATTTAACACATGGTATCCAACAACATTGGGTTATTATGATCAGACAGGAGCATGAGAGCCTCCCTAGTTCTTCGTATGATTAATCTTTTTGACCATCTCTGTCAGTTGCGTCCATCAACAACCTTTGACGCAAAATTAATACAAGATTGCAAGCTATTCAAATGTATTTCCAGACACTTGCACTGAAAATCTGCATTTTCAGACATGTTTATTTTTGTGGCGATGCTTTATTTTAAAGACGCCAAATGAGATGATAACTATTAACAAGGAAAGGTTAAAAAAAAGAAAAAGGTAAAGGTAGTCCCATAGCCTTGTGGCCGTAGGGGAGCGTGATGTTGGAGATCATACTTATCTTGGGCCAGCGTAATGAGGGTGATGCCCATCTCTCTCCCTCGCTGCTTTACCTTTCCCACCCTTAAGAGAGTAGGTACTCAGTCACAATTGAGTCAACTGGGGGCGTTGTTATTTGTCGCTTCACGTTTTGCGGTCACCCATCCTAGTGCTAACCGCACTGGACGGTGCTTAACTTGCGACACAGTAGCGAGTGCTAACAAGGGAAACATTTTTAAAATCAAAATCGGTTCAGGCAACTTTGAGTTAAAGCCCAACACGTTCTTATAATGTTATAATTGACACCCAAGCTCCTGTTCTCTCTCTCTCTCTCTCTCTCTCTCTCTCTCTCTCTCTCTCTCTCTCTCTCTTTCACATACACACATCACACACATACACACACAATCTCACACACACAACACACCAGCCACACAAATTTTATTTTTATTTATGCATGTATTCATGTAGTTTAATTGTTGATTTAGGTATCTACTCCTCTTCCCTGTGATGATTATACCAGTCTGCCTTATCGCTAATGGTGGGTGCAGACGGTGAACTTCTTCTATGTTCATTCCTAGCTAAAGAATGATGGTCTAGATGATGATTCGCAAGGGGAGTGTGTGTTTCTGTGTACGTTTTTTACTTGCGGTCTGCCCCCATGTGATTTACAATAAACACACACAGAGACCTCGCATAACCCTCGATAAGTGATCCTTCACGTGTTTATCCGTATCTCTCGGGTGTGTTGCCTGCGAAAACACTTCGATTTTTGTGCGCCTGTACCACGATTACGATATTGGTGACGCAGATACAGAGTATTAGCTGTCTTTTTGTCAGGGCCACGCGCTACTGTACAGCAGGGATTACGGGAACTCAAGAGTGGCGTTTATTATCTGGGTGTGTTGGTGACGGTGATTAAAAATACCCCGTAGTCGCGACACAACATTTCAACACACGAACCGTGCTGGGCTATTACACCTTTACTGTTGGGACAAGCATGCTAAGGTCTCAGCTATGGCTGCTTGAGCTGTGTGATACAAGTCTGTTCGTGTGACACACTTTCAGTTCATATTACATTTCTTTTTTACGCTACAATACACTCATGTGATACAGATACATTATCGTCGGACAGTGCAACAGTTTAGCACAACAGCGGATTTTTAGCGGATTTCTTTTTTAACAGTATCACAATAGCTTTTTTAACAGCATGTATTAACAGTAACTTTTGGTGAATCCTTCTTTGTTCCATGCTTCAATTTCAAGATGAGTTTGTTTCGAAAGTTGATCGTCTGCTCCAAAAAAAGTTCGGTAAGTTTTGTAGTCGTAGTTTCAGACATTTGGAAATTATACCAAATAGGGCGAATTATAGTGACAAATTTTATTTTGAAGACAATCTGACAAACTAATTTTGGTTCTGGATCTGGATTCTCGTCTTGATGTTGTTCGACGGGTCAGCCGCAGTAGCCAATAATGACTATATTATGCGACTTGGGGGCAGCATATTTATACACACAGTTTTAGTGTAAACAATATTAGGGTTATATACATTGAGCAAAGGAGATAAAAATTGATTTATTACACACAGCAGCGTGTCCTCAATGTAAGCAACATTATTTCAATCTGGTATTCTTTCTAGTAGTCTTTCAACCGCGCTAGATCGATAGTTCGTGTACACAGTACAAATATTATCTATTATAAGTTATGTATACCAAGTGTGTGTGGGTGGTTGTGTGTCAAATGTGTCTGTCACGAACTGGCTACCTTTAACTCTGCACATTGACTATTTAGCATGTGTAGTCATTGTACCCTTAGAGAGTCAGTAAGCTACACAGCAGCAATTAAGATTACACAGCAGGCCACACACGGCGAGCGAGCCACCCACATCGCAGTGAGTCAGCACTTGAGCTTTGAATCGGACCGTTTTAACCAATCAGAGCAGGCTCAGTGGGTAGAGCAGTTCTGAATGTGTCAAAACCTAAGACAGTTTGAGTCAGTCGTGTGTGAGACGAGGAAGAAGTAACATCTCCTTAGCTAGCAGAGAACTATCTTCACTCATAGACCAGGAAGCAGGACTTAGAATCTCAGAATTCTATTTAGTCATCACGGGCCTGAACTTGTCAAACAGGTAAATGAACACCCTTCTGTTTCATCGTGATATATTTGTATTATTGTTGAAATTATGTTTGAAGAATTTGCTATGCATAAATGTGAATTGTTAATCCGAATTTGCCGTACCACGTGGAAGAGCCGAGCACGAGGCGGAACACGACCGGTTGCGCCGCCATGTTGTATGCTGTACGGAACCACTGTTGTTTAACTTATATGTATGTTTGCAGACCAGTGGCTGTACCACTGAATGTTTATATTATTATTAATTCTGTATGTGTAT
Organism: Oncomelania hupensis; assembly: GCA_036898135.1. NCBI lineage: Eukaryota > Metazoa > Mollusca > Gastropoda > Littorinimorpha > Pomatiopsidae > Oncomelania > Oncomelania hupensis. The sequence goes on along the minus strand of CM072527.1, from coordinate 18,843,401 downwards.
AGTTAGACACGATTTATATTTATGTATGTATAGGAATTTAGAGTGAGATTCCAGTGGAACCCGGAAGTAGCAGAATGTTCGTCGCTTATGTATAGAGATGTGGAGCTATCACTGAGGGCTACTTGGCTTTCAGTGAGACGCTCTGCACAAACCGATTATTCAGGGTTGTGCAGAATTTCGTCTCTTATATTACAGACGAGCAGGCGAGCTATCCCGAGCTATCCTGTGCACCCCACTCCACAGAAACGACTAGTTGGTTGAGGAGACTCTGCCGCACAAGACGGAAAGAGCTGCCTTGAAAGACACCCTGTCAGACCCCACAGCGTGGCAAGGGAACCCAACTACACAACGACAAAGGTGTACCAGAAGCTACCTCACAGAAGGACTTCGACCGCACCATCAGAAAGTTAAGTGTAATCTCCGAAAGTGCACTTAAACTGATCATAACAGGACCACAGTAGTCCAACTCTTCAGAAACTGTAAAAAGGACCACAGTAGTCCAAATCTACATGAGATATTATAGCAAGTGCCCGAGGAAGATATAACAGCTGCCTAGACTATCAGCGATCGAACTATTTGCATTGAAAGAGACTTTTTAAGTTAGATTAGTACTTAGAGAATCTTGTATAGAGTAGAAGAAATAAATGTGTGATTTTAACTGTTATCAAGTGGCTGGACTACATATGATTCATAGCCGTGTGAAAGCTAGTGTGACAGTATTCTTTTACCATTTTTCTATCTATTTCTGTACCCCAACCTTAACACAGAACGAGCTAAACAAATAAATTTATTAAAGTAATTCATAGGGTGACTTACTAGCAGTTCCCACCGAATAAACGTGAGGGTCCATAATTCCATTGTGCAGAGCCCATAAACCCCACGTGACACTTTAATTGGCGAGCCTAGCTAGGATCTGTGTATAATAGGAATTGGGTATAACCGGACCTAAGTACAATAAAATTAGATAACAGTAGTAGTAGTAGAATAACTTAGAATAGTGTAAGGGTATAACATTGACTCAGTTTGGGTGCACTATTCTTTAGTTAAAAACTTTTTTGCTTCAAATAATTTTGTGCCTGTATGTTGCATTGTTCTTTTGCAGGTTTTGCTTAAATAACTGTTGTATGCCATTTGACTCTTGGTTTATTCTATTATTGATTACGAATTTGATTGTCTTTGCATTGTTTTTATTGACTTGCAATATTGCTAGTGTTTTGGTATTCCACGTGATTCAGAGGTTGTTCATAGACACTTTTGACAATGTCGGACCCAGTGGCCTTGAGATTGCGCTTCAAGGAATTAGGAGAATCTTTACACTTAGCAAGGGGAGACCTAATTGCGTATATCAATGCAGAGGTAGAGAAACAGGAAGCTAAGGCAGAGAGAGCAGCAGAGAGAGAACAGAAGAAACTCGAAGCAGAACAGAGAAAAGCAGAACTAGAAGCAGAGCAAAAGAAATTAGAACTAGAAGCAGAGCAGAAGAAACTAGCATTAGAAGCAGAGCAGAAGAAATTAGAAGCAGAGCAGAAGAAATTAGAGGCAGAGAGAGAAACGAGGAAATTAGAGCTAGAAGCAGAACAGAAGAAGGTAGCAGCAGAGAGAGATGCAGAAGTTAGGAGATGGGAGTATGAGCGGGCAGAAAAAGAAAAAGAGAGGGAAGAAAAGGAAAAAGAAAGACAGCATGAGTTAGAGCTAAGAAGATTGGGATCAGGAGCTTCAAGTTCTTCCTCAACCCCTCCCCACTCAGATCAGCTAGAGGTAGCACCCAACCCTGTACAAGGAATGTCATTTCCACTGGGAACATTCAATGAGAGAGAAGAAGGTCTAGATCTCTATCTGACTAGGTTTGAGCGTCTAGCAACAGAGTACAAACTAGATCCCACTCATTGGTCTTTTAAGCTTAGTCAAGGGCTTAGAGGAAAGGCTTATGACATCTACAGTAAGCTACCGACTGACAGAGTGACTGACTATCACAAAGTAAAAGAGGCACTCCTAACGGGATTCGAACTAACAGGAGAATGCTACCGGCAAAAATTCCGCACCAATCGGAGAGTGAAAGGAGAGAGCTATGCGCAGTTCGCGGATCGGTTGTCCACAATGCTGGATAAGTGGATTAGCCAGTCAGCCACGGCTAAGACGTATGATGGACTGACAGAACTGTTAGTATGGGAACAGCTACGGGAAACCATGACCCCCGAGCTGAGAACATTCTCAGTAGAGCAGGGCGCGGAAAGACTAGAAGATCTGGTCAAGGTCGCAGATAGGTACGTGGCCGCCCACGGAGAAGCCAAGAGCTTCAGGCGAGACCTAAAGCCTAACGGGAAAGAGGCACAGAAACGAAGCCCTAACCGGGAAGAGCGCACCGCGAATAAGCCGAATAACCCCAGACCTGGGCAAAATAAAGGACCCAACGCGGAATTCGGGAAAAGAGGTCCCGCAGAACAGAGACGGTATTGTTCGTTCTGCAACAGAAACAATCACTCCACCGCAGAATGTTTCAAGTTGGCCGCACAACGTAGGGAAGAGCGCGAAAGCCGGCCAGCGCACAGAGTTCTAACTCAAAGCAGCGGTAACAAGCCACACACGATCGGAGATCACCCATCGGTGACAGACACGGTCAAGGTCAACGGAAAAGAAGCGAACTGTCTGTATGACACAGGTCTATCATACGACGCGATAGTTAGCGAATCTCTTGTATCGCGCGCGGACTTGACAGACAAGACAGTCGACTTACAAGGAGCAGACTTGACGAAACCGACGACTACTTGCCCAATAGCTTGGATAGAAGTAGAGAGTAGGTACGTCACAGGACGAATCCAAGCAGCTGTTTTACAGAAACCCCTGTATGATCTAGTGCTAGGTTGTAGGTATGTGTTCTTAGGCACGCCCCCTAAAACTGTAGAGATAGCTGCAGTGCAAACCAGGGCCCAAGCTAAAACCCAACCACCCCAGCCCGAGTTCGCTCCGAACCCAGGACTCGAAGAGATCAAAACAGCACAGAAAGAAGACACCTCGATAGCGAAGTGCTTCCAGAAGCTACCCAAGGCGCACACACCCCCGCACAAGGGAGACTTCTACATGGAAGAGGGAGTTCTACATCGTCAAGGAGATGGAGATCACACCCAACTAGTACTACCAGCCACCCTTCGAGCCCAAGTACTAGAACTAGGCCACAGCATGCCACTCAGCGGACACATGGGAATTGGAGCCACAGTGCAGAGAATCAGCGCACACTACTATTGGCCAGGAATCACGGAGGATGTCAAGCGCTACGTGAAATCTTGCCACCAATGTCAACGATATTCCTCGCGACATCACACCGTACCAGTTACCTTAGGACCATCGGTAGTAGTCGGCGTACCATTCCAGCAAGTCTCAGTAGACATAGTAGGACCACTGCCCATGACCAAGAAGCGGAACAGATTTCTACTCACACTCGTCGACGCATGTACGATGTAGTGCGAAGCAGTCCCGTTGCCAGCGATCGACACCAAGAAGATTGCAGATGCACTCATCGCCATCTTTACCAGAGTCGGATTCCCGGACAGCATTAGAACGGACAACGGATCTCAGTTCACCGGCCGCCTGATGCAAGACGTGTTCGAGTTGATACAAGTTCATCACATTCGCACACCACCATACCACCCAGCCAGCAACGGACAAGTAGAAAGACTGAATGGAACCCTTCTCACCATCCTCAGGAAAGTCGCCGACGACAATCCAGAAGCGTGGGACACCTACGTGAATGCGGCACTGTTCGCATACCGAGAAACGCCCCATGCAGCCACAGGCTACACCCCGTCAACATTGCTATTCGGCAGACCTCTAGCCGGACCGCTAGAAGCCCTACGCAGAAGTTGGACGGAGGCCAAGATAGACGACACACCAAGAGGTGCCACCAAGTACGTCGCAGACCTGCAGGAAACCCTCAAAGCAACGTGGAAGAAAGCTGGTGAAGCACTGAAGAAGGCAAGAGCCCGTCAGGCGAAGTACTACAACCGCCACGCGAAGGACAGAGAACTGCAAGTCGGCGATCAAGTGCTACTCTTACTTCCAAGTGGAACCAACAAGCTGGACATCGCTTGGAGAGGACCGTACCGGGTGACTGCCAAGAAATCCAAGACAGTCTACCAAGTAGAGGTGAACGGGAGAGCCCGATACCACAACATTAATCTCCTCAAGAAATACACGGACCGACCAGCGACCCCCAGCACGCACAACTTGTTAGCCATCGCCATCGCGGAAGAAGGAGAAAGCATGGAGACCAATGCAGTAGAGTATCCCCTGCACTCCAAAGAAACCTACAAAGACGTGATACTCAACGGAGACCTAGCCGCTAAACAACGACAGCAAGTACTACAGGTCATTCGACAACATCAGACTGTGCTCACAGACCGACCAGGGAGGACAGACCTCGTCGAAGTAACCTTAACGGTGACCGACCCAACACCCGTCCGCCAGAAGCTCTACCCGATGCCACTGTCTCAGCAGCGAGCCATCAAGGAAGAGATAGACACCTTACTGGCAGCCGGAATCATCTCAGAGTCTACTTCACCCTACAGCGCAGGCACGGTATTGTTGCGAAAACCCAACGGAGAGCATCGACTGTGCATCGACTTCAGACTGTTGAATGCCGTAACGCAGTTCCAGCCAGAGCCACTCCCGGACCAGACAGACCTATTTGCCAAGCTACAGCGAGCAAAGTACTTCTCACGCATCGACCTCAGCAAAGGATACTACCAGATACCAGTGCAACCGCAAGTCCGAAAGTACCTAGCGTTTAGCACTATGGAAGGACACTTCGAGTTCAACGTGCTTCCATTCGGACTCCACAACGCACCCAGCATCTTCAGCGCCATGATGCGAAAACTCCTGGCACCCCTGAGCAGCGAGCACCTACATTCGTTTATGGACGACATCCTCATCGCAACACCTACGTGGGAGGAACATGTCACGCTCCTACAACAACTACTCGCCCGCCTCAGAGACACGGGATTGACGGCCAGACCCACCAAATGTCAGATTGGATTCACAGAGCTAGAATTTCTGGGACACACCATCAGTCAAGGAAGCCTGCGACCGGTAGAAAAGACAGTGAAACGCCTACTCGACGCTCCTAGGCCCAAGACCAAGAAGGAAGTGCAGTCGTTTCTAGGACTCTGCGGCTTCTACCAGAAGTTCATCCCCAACTACAACAGCATCGCCGTACCACTGACAAATGGAACCCGGAAGATCGCCCCGGACAAAGTCGTATGGACAGCGGAATGTGAGACAGCATTCCAAACACTCAAGGACAGAATGACATCGGCGCCAGTACTCCACCTACCCGATTTGACTCAGCCATTCGTTCTTCGCACCGACGCAAGCGACTTAGGCCTCGGAGCAGTACTGCTACAGCGCGACCCCAATAATGCTGAGACGCTATTCCCTGTCGCCTACGCCAGCAGAAAATTGAGATCCGCCGAGACCCACTACGCCACGTCGGAGAAAGAATGTCTTGGACTAGTCTGGGCCATACAGAAATTCCAACTCTACCTGTATGGGACCCACTTCACAGTTCAGGTGGACCATCAACCACTATCGTTCCTGGCAGCCTCCAAGTCTTTGAACTCTCGCCTGATGCGATGGGCACTCACCCTTCAAGCATACTCATTCCAAATCGAGTACATCCCCGGCAAGGAAAACCACGGAGCCGACTACCTCAGTCGCCATCTCGTGGAGGACACAGCAGCTGTCGCCCACCCATCACAACTAAGGGCCACAGCACCAGAATTCGTCCCCGCCCAGTAATACCCTGTCACTAGTGTCCATAGCTACCTGGCACAGCATTGCAGCTCAGGTAGAGCAACTTAACTAGTGTGTAAATAGGACCCTAGGATAGTGCAGTGTTAAACTAGGCTCTGTAGTAGAAAAAGGTCGAATCCAGTAGTCATCGCCTTTTTTCAGTTGAGGGAGCCTGTCACGAACTGGCTAGCTTTAACTCTGCACATTGACTATTTAGCATGTGTAGTCATTGTACCCTTAGAGAGTCAGTAAGCTACACAGCAGCAATTAAGATTACACAGCAGGCCACACACGGCGAGCGAGCCACCCACATCGCAGTGAGTCAGCACTTGAGCTTTGAATCGGACCGTTTTAACCAATCAGAGCAGGCTCAGTGGGTAGAGCAGTTCTGAATGTGTCAAAACCTAAGACAGTTTGAGTCAGTCGTGTGTGAGACGAGGAAGAAGTAACATCTCCTTAGCTAGCAGAGAACTATCTTCACTCATAGACCAGGAAGCAGGACTTAGAATCTCAGAATTCTATTTAGTCATCACGGGCCTGAACTTGTCAAACAGGTAAATGAACACCCTTCTGTTTCATCGTGATATATTTGTATTATTGTTGAAATTATGTTTGAAGAATTTGCTATGCATAAATGTGAATTGTTAATCCGAATTTGCCGTACCACGTGGAAGAGCCGAGCACGAGGCGGAACACGACCGGTTGCGCCGCCATGTTGTATGCTGTACGGAACCACTGTTGTTTAACTTATATGTATGTTTGCAGACCAGTGGCTGTACCACTGAATGTTTATATTATTATTAATTCTGTATGTGTATAGTTAGACACGATTTATATTTATGTATGTATAGGAATTTAGAGTGAGATTCCAGTGGAACCCGGAAGTAGCAGAATGTTCGTCGCTTATGTATAGAGATGTGGAGCTATCACTGAGGGCTACTTGGCTTTCAGTGAGACGCTCTGCACAAACCGATTATTCAGGGTTGTGCAGAATTTCGTCTCTTATATTACAGGCGAGCTATCCCGAGCTATCCCGAGCTATCCTGTGCACCCCACTCCACAGAAACGACTAGTTGGTTGAGGAGACTCTGCCGCACAAGACGGAAAGAGCTGCCTTGAAAGACACCCTGTCAGACCCCACAGCGTGGCAAGGGAACCCAACTACACAACGACAAAGGTGTACCAGAAGCTACCTCACAGAAGGACTTCGACCACACCATCAGAAAGTTAAGTGTAATCTCCGAAAGTGCACTTAAACTGATCATAACAGGACCACAGTAGTCCAACTCTTCAGAAACTGTAAAAAGGACCACAGTAGTCCAAATCTACATGAGATATTATAGCAAGTGCCCGAGGAAGATATAACAGCTGCCTAGACTATCAGCGATCGAACTATTTGCATTGAAAGAGACTTTTTAAGTTAGATTAGTACTTAGAGAATCTTGTATAGAGTAGAAGAAATAAATGTGTGATTTTAACTGTTATCAAGTGGCTGGACTACATATGATTCATAGCCGTGTGAAAGCTAGTGTGACAGTATTCTTTTACCATTTTTCTATCTATTTCTGTACCCCAACCTTAACACAGAACGAGCTAAACAAATAAATTTATTAAAGTAATTCATAGGGTGACTTACTAGCAGTTCCCACCGAATAAACGTGAGGGTCCATAATTCCATTGTGCAGAGCCCATAAACCCCACGTGACAGTGTCATAAGATCGGTTCTTGAAGGGTGTTGGAGAGGAGCAGATTCAGAAAGAGGGTGGCGTAATTGACAAACTGCGCTGAGTTCATTACAACGTTGTTGAAGTTAACGGATTGGGTTGTAATAAAGTTGTCGAAATGGGTGTTTGTGTAATAAATTATTCGTAGACCTACCTACACATCACCAACGACGAAGTCCGACAGACCATCACACAAGCCATTGGACAACACGATGGCCTGCTCACAGTGGTGCCCCTACGACATCCGGGTTATGGGACAGGATAGGATAGGATAGGATAGACCTACCTAAAACAAATCTTTTATATTGTCAGTTATGTATACTTAGTTTTACTGGATCGCTTCTTTGATGTTGACTCAATAGTTTGTTAGCCTACCTGGTATTAGTGTTTCGAATTATAAATTATTTAGCTCTTGTTTTGTTGGATCGGTTCTTGATGTTGAGTCAATAGACCGTAAATATACTACTCAAAACAACTGAAGGGGCCAAGGGCCACTCTCATATTTCATTTAGTTTAATTATTTTTTGCTGCTATCAATAATATCGTTTATATTGATTATTTCAAAACTTACCCTGTACAGTAACATTCAAGACAATCTTATTCTGACAAGTAATCACATGTGTGAGTTTTGAACTATCTGCACTGAGTTGAGAAACAAACCCAATTTCTACCAAAAAAATGACCCTAATTTACTGTTGTCTTGCTAATAAAGCAAAATTTCTAACAATAAAAAGTGATTTGCACGCGAAAGGCTTGCATTTTCTGAGTTCAGTTCAACAATCAGCGCTTTTTTTCTGGGCATAAATGGCAGCGCTTTTGCTGCTTTTCTAACCATGCCCCCAAGGCGACGATTGACTGATGCAGATAGAGGCAGAGCTATTGCATGGCATCAGAAAGGGGTGGGGGTGAGAGAAGTTGGCAGGCGGCTGGGAGTGTCCCACTCCGTTGTCCAAAGGCTGCGGGAGCGCTTTAACAACACTGGAAGCGTCCAAGAACCAAGAAGGTCCGGACGCCCCCGCGTTACCACTGCAAGACAAGACCATTTCATCATCCTGTCAGCTCTGAGGATGAGGTCCGCTACAGCAAACACCATCAGAAGACAGCTTCACGCAGCCAGCAATGTTAACTTCAGCGACCAGACAATTCGCAACCGTCTACACGAGGCAAACCTGCGATCAAGACGACCAGCAGTACGGCCTTTGCTCACCCCAGCTCTCCGTGCAGCGCGTTTGGCCTGGGCTCGGCGTCATTTGGTGTGGACTAGGCAACATTGGTCAAGGGTGCTCTTTACAGACGAGTCTACAGCATTTCCATCCCAGTTTGGTAAACCGCACTGGACGGTTGATCAACCAAACGTGTCTAGCCTACGTTCCCGAACCACTAAACCACGGGCGCCCGTATTGGAATGTGAGCAGAGTATATTTTACTAAAATATGCCTACCGGTAATAGACTCCACTCGCACTCCGATACGGGCGCCTATGCCCTAAACTAAAAGCAAAATTATAACGTAATTCGACACTGGAAAACTGAAAATGATCAATATGGCAGTTTTATGGAAGAGATCTAACTTACAGTCTTGAATAAGAGGGCTCACCCTATACTGGTTAACGTACAGTTATTACAAGCAATGCTTTCACTTACAATAGTAATTGCTTGGCTGTTTTTGAAAGTGGGAAGATGGAGGCTATTGGGTGTGGTAGGTCGACCGTATCCAATGTTTTTCTTGACGACACGGTAGAAAGCGACTGTTCATTGTTAGGACTTTGACTTCTTATTTAAAGCTTGCCACGGTTAAATTTGACAAACTATACATTGAAAGGGCTTTGACTGTTTACATAGTAGGCTAACCCATGACTGCATATACACAGATGACATCACATTATATCAGAGTATATGGGACCAAAGGAGATTTAAAAGCTTTCTCAGTCAATAGAAAAAGACTATTGTATTGTCACACAAGAGTCATGACAACGAAGTGCACGCGCGATGGTCTATGGCTGTGCAGCGAATCTGACGTGGAGAGAAACCAGTTTAGAACTGAAACCGGATCTGATTGATGGCGTACACATAGATATTGATTTTTCCCCTGCGCAATGGATTCCACACATCACCACTGCCATTACCACCACCACAACCACCCTGTCAGCACCGACTGACTGGAACTACGTGTTACGATTGCCGTGTTGTGTGAACAGCAAGTGTGGTAGAATGGTAGGAACACATTTAAAAAGTAATGAAATAAAATAAATAAACACCTTAACAATGGCACCGACGATCATGAGTTTTTTTTTTTTAAATTATTTATTTATTTATTTATTTATTTATTTACTACTGTGTTCATTCGCTGGTTTAAACAAAATTGGTATTATTACCGAGACAAGCAAACAAACTATGGAATACGTAAAGGACACACAAAAGCCAAACTTTAATAAGCGCTACCCTATGACAAATTATATATTATTTTATCCCTTTCATATAGCGCTTTCCAAACTCAAGAGCCGCTCAAGGCGCTGGCCTATACAGGATCCAACTCAAACCGCCCAGTTATAACAATGGAATGTCTCTAGTGAACAGGAATACGTTCAATACACACATACACACAAATAATTAAATGAACTAAACGCCTATTGAGAAAAGAATTCATGCACCCACGAGTACATTTTACTCACTCTTCCCCTGCCTCCTTGCACCGTGCCTTTCAGGATGGTCTTTGCAAGGGCTGATGCTCTGGTAACGTGGTCATACCATCGGAGTTTCCGTTTCTTCACCACTGTAAGCATGTCGCATATTATCTTGTTGTCCAATGGCTTGTGTGATGGTCTGTCGGACTTCGCCAACTCACATAGTTTCAAATGTTTTTTGGCCAAAATTGATGTCACTAACAAACTGACTTTCATGACATGACAAGACAAAACTGGTGCTGTTGTCAAAGCTCAATAACATCTAAACAACCCTAAACAGACAATGACTAATTTAAGATAAGTTACTTGACCTCCAGCGACTTACTCCTCTTTCTCTTCTCTTTGTCAATGTAAAATTAAAGTGCTGAAAACTATATTATGGTGTAACTCTAAAGACCGAGAGAGGATTTTTTTTTGGCTTCGGAGGACAGAATTCGCGAGCACTGCAAACAGCCTTCGGTTGCAAACAGCCTTCGGTTGCAGGTAACCTTGGACCACTACGCATTTCCAATCAGACACAACGCGTCCATCGCAGAACGAACATCTTAAGCCTTTCGAAGTTCACACAAACCTCCAAACATGAGAGAAATCGTTCATCTACAGGCTGGCCAATGCGGCAACCAGATTGGTGCCAAGGTAAGGACTAAAGTGTTTATTTTGTAATGATTTTTAACAGCGATTTTCCGAACGATTTTCTCTCATTTTCAAGTTGCCTTTTTATTTATGTAAAAAAAAAAAAAAAGGGACTCACTGACAGTTGCCTACGTTACGCCTGAGACGATTATCTCCGTTGTCGAGTCTGAACACGTTTTCGAAAGCAGGAAAGCAAAGAGAATTATACACTAACTTGTAGATGATGATGATGACGATGATGATGTCTTGTACAGCGCCGTAGGCCTATCCAAGATAGGAGGCATGCTCAATGCAAATGCAATAGATAAAATTTTAAAGCCCTAGCTTAACTGGGCGAGACAAACCGAACCTTGTCTCGGCGAACCAAAGGTCAAAATTGCGGTTTTATTCTTAATTGGGTCTTCCCGAGACCAGCCGAGACGAGACAGGAGATCGGGCGTCACGGCGAGCTCTTTCGTTTCTGAACTGGGTCTATTTTTAGCTGCGTCGAAACTGACATACCGTGACTAAGTTACGTTAGCAACAATGGCGGCCTTCGATGTGAATTGAAAACTGCAGAAGATTTTGGCGTTGTTCTAGCGCTGTATGTCATAAGCGAGAACGAAGGGGCAGCAGAAAGAGAAAGATAGCAAAAGGCAACAATGCCCTATGTGTTGCAAAGGCACCAGCAAGGTGCATTTCATGCACTGGTGCAAGAGTTGGCTGAACAGTTCAATGGCTATTCAATGATTTATAATTTTTACTGATTCAGTATTTTCACTGTTCTCTAGTCTAAATTAAGTTTGGATTTGGTGCACCTACTTCTTTTAAGTGTTGTAGTATTTCTTTAGATCAGTTGTCATTGACATTGATAGATTTTTCAGCAAATCAAAATAGTGTCTCGGGCAGGTTTGCTGCGCACGAACGGCAAGACAAAAGGCCGGCCCGCGACACGGCGAGACACGTCTCGAAGTTCTCGCCGATCCTGTCTCGGATTGCTCGCCGAGCCTAGTTAAGGGCAAGGATGGTTCGGGTGTCTCGCCGAGACTGTCTCGGGTGTCTCGCCGAGACAAGGTTCGGGTTTGTCTCGGCCAGTATTGTGGGTGCGTAGAGGAGAGGTGGGTGGTGCTCAAGCATACATTTTTACGGTCTAAATAGTGAAAGCGAGAAATTGTTTCCCTTGATCACACGGGCTTGTGACTTAACGGAAGGTCGGGGAGTTCGCATTAATTTTCACTTGCTTTTCAATCAGCCTACGCACGAAATGAACTTAAAGGTGTCTACAAATACGATGGAGGTAGAGAGAGAGAGAGAGAAAAGCTTACACGATATGTTAATCTTGACAACAGAATATGTGAAACTTGACAACGGAATTTTCAGCTTTATGCTTCTAAAACCTGAAGAAGCGGATACATGTACGAGTGAGCAGAAAAAATGTTTAGATTTAGGGCTTCTGTACGATTTTTTTAAAATCGAATTTGGGGAACGATGCAGTGTTTTAAACTGTCACACAATTAACGGATAATATTGATTTTCAAAACAGCCTCAGACGGCCTCTGCTCTGCTTATCGATTATTGATTGGACTTATTGATTAGGCCTAAATCTTCTTCACCATGTTCATTCAGTAATCCGTAATTCCCAAAGGTCAATGCCACTTTTGGGGATGGGTTTCAAGTTTGTAATTATTCCCCTTTGCTAATGTGAATTTTCTATGAAGTCTTTCTACCAATTCAGTACGGTTAGGTTTAACTCAGTATAGTGTGTAGGTCAGGATGACCCGCTTTACAGGAGTCCCAGGTTTTAATAATGCACGCTGCCAAAGAGCGTAGTTGTACGTAGGCTATGCACTTTCTTTGATGCTGCTGCGCAACATTGTTTTTGTTAGGTCCTGGAGTATTCCATAGTGAGAGCGAGTATGTCGATCGCCGGTTAACACTGGTTTACACCTTTTGTGACAGGAGGGTCGAGTTACCGTCTTTTCAACAATAGCCTGGTGTTGTCAATGCGTAGTAGAGCTTTTGACTTAAATAAATTTTCTCCCATGTTTTGCCGGTGTGTAGCCTATTTTAAAACTAGGACACTTGCGAATACAGTGAACAGGATACGGTAACAGTTCGGTTAGATGAGCATAGTGAATGATAACATAACGAAACACAAAACATAACGACAGAAATGGTCGATTTTGTGATCGTCTTCAATTACAGACGACCGTATGTGTTGTCAATGTGTTTTTCTTTGGACTTCTCCTCGAGGTAGCACATAATTGGCACGGTGGTATAATGCCCGCCTCGGCTTACAGGAAAACCTGGGTTCAAATCTCTTTTCTAACAGAAGCCGACTTTCTGTACTGACTTTCAATGGTGGTTCACCCACCCACTCTCTCCACGTACACCGCATCCTACTTCTCCGTACCCATCCGTCCCCTTCCGCCGTTCCACGGTACGAACACGTCCTTTCTATTAGACAAGCCGGTGGCAAGGATCACATGATGAACACGCCTGCATGTAGGTCGACCGATAATTCTCAAGTTGTCTATGGGGAGGAAGGGGTTGAGAGGGGAGTGTTTGGTTATCAGGGCATTTGAAGTTGCAAGTGGATGGGTGGGCTGCTTGACTTAGATCCTGCTTTCGACAAGCGCCTTAAGTAGCTCTTTGAGATGATAATTGCTCCTTTAGGATAACAACTACTTTTGATCTGTGTATTGTCATGAGTTCTGCTTGGGCTTGTATTGTGCTAAAAATTATAGTTTACTAGTGGTTTTGTACCCTGGCAAGCCAGGGTACACAGGTTGCTGTTTAAAATGTAGACAGAGAGACAACTGTTGTCTGCGAGTTAGCATTAAACATTAAAAATGCACTGAAATGATTGCAATAGTTTACTTGCAGGGGTCGAATGATGAAGCACTGCAAAACAGAATAGATTAAAAGGTACATGTTGATGTTCGACTCGAGCAATGCATTGAACTATTTTAATTTAAAATGATAATTGCAATGTACTGCAGAACAGAGTCAAACATTAGAAATGCACTGAAATGATTGCAATAGTTTACTTGCAGGGGTCGAATGATGAAGCACTGCAAAACAGATAGATTAAAAGGTACATGTTGATGTTCGACTCGAGCAATGCATTGAACTATTTTAATTTAAAATGATAATTGCAATGTACTGCAGAACAGAGTCAAACATTAGAAATGCACTGAAATGATTGCAATAGTTTATTTGCAGGGGTCGAATGATGAAGCACTGCAAAAGGTACACTGTAGAGATTAAAAGGTACAATGCATTGAACTATTTTAATTTATCATATCATATCATATAAGTGGAGTCCGGGTATAACGAATCTCAAGGGGGGGGGGGGGGGGGGGAATTTCGGGTTCGTTACAAGCGGGATTCGCTGTAGAGATTTGTACTGTAAACGGAAGTACACACCGGTGATGAGTACACATCACAACATACAGTACGTAGATCGATCTAGGCCTACGAAGTTTATCAACAATGACTTCATTCAAGGCTATTTATAGCAGCCAATGACAGTTATGACTTCAAGGCCTGGTTGACCTATGTACGAACTGGCATGCTTCTGCTGCTGTTCGCTATTGGCGATGAGCCAATTGAGGCAAAGTAGGCCAAGGGAATACGCACAGGGTTTGTTACAAGCGGAGATTCGTTATTTGCCTAGCTGGATTTGTTCGTTATAGGAAGGGATTAAATAGTAAGACAAAGAAGGGAGTGTGTCGGGAAATGGATGGTAGTACGCTAATCGCGGGTGTTCGTTATTCCAAGGTTCGTTATATATAGGTGGACTCCACTGTATATGGCTTTGTAGGCTATCAGCCTTTATTGCCTGCTCTAGGTCACTTGCGAGGGTTTTATGTGCTTTTACCCTCGCACTACAAATATGGATGCGCGCACTTATTTCCATTAATAAATTTCTAAGTCTGTTTTGTACACCTTAGATTTCCAAAAACCATCAATACCATTCTTAAAGGAGTGTACTGTTCCTGCTGTCACAACAAATTGTGGTAAATTATTCCATGCATTTATTATTCTATTAGTAAAGAAACAACTGTATTTAGAGCCAAAGGTGTCAACATTTTGTTTATCTAATTTTAGTGAGTGTCCTCTTGTGTTAGTCAAAACACTTTTATAAAACAATGTTTTAGTAGTATTAACAAACATCATATATTCCATGGACAATTTTGTATGTTTCGATCATGTCACCTCGTAATCTCCTGAATTCCAGACTTGGCAGTTTTATGGTTTCTAATCTATGTTCATATAGCTTAAATCCCTCAAACCAACAATTTTCTTGGTAAATCGTTTCTGAACACCTTCTATTGCTGTATTATGTTTTTTTAAACATGTGCTCCATACAGAATTTGCATACTCCAATACAGGTCTTACCAGTGACTTAAAAAGTGGAACCATAATTTCTTTTTCTTTACACTGTATATTACTAAGTAGCATACCACATAATCTGTTCGCTTTCTTAACTGTCTGGGACACATGTTCATCGAACAATAATTTAGGGTCAACAATCACTCCCAAGTCTTTCTCAGCTGAGGTTATTTCTAATTTTTTATCTTCCATAAAATACTCGTACAGATTGTTTTTATGACCTAAGTGCATAACTTTACATTTTTCACGGTTAAATTTAATTTGCCACGTATTAGCCCAATCTGTTAGCATGTTTATGTTTGTTTGCATTTTAGCGGCCTCTGAGTCATCATTTACAACTTGATAAATTTTTGTATCGTCTGCAAATATTTTAACCAAATCATGCTTTACCCCACTATACATATATATAAACAGTGTGACAGTGCCTTTACATACTGTTGTTGTCAGTGTGTGGTTGTCATGCAGAAAGTTTTTAAGCTAGGGGTATTTATACCCTCAACCAAAACATGTGGGGGTTTTCATACCCTCATTGCAAACATAAGGGGGTTTTTATACCCCCTTTCAGTTTTTTAGGGGGTACACCAACATACGTAATAAACACTTTGCGTGGAAAGTCTTTTCATCAGTTTGAGTTTCTTCAGCCGGGCCCGGTTGCGGCTCACCTTTTTTTTCTCTTACCGAGCACTCAAAGCCAAAGGCTGACAAACAAGTTTGTTTTTCTTTTCCTTCATCTTTTAATTTTTTGGAGCAATTAGTTTTGTCTGCTTTATTTTTCCTTTTCTTCGGCTTCCCCTCAGATCGCTGCTTGTCGGCCATGTTTAATGTTGGGTTGTTGTCAGTCTTATATAGCCAATCAAAAGCGTCGAAAAAAAATAGTGAATATTATCGTGCATATGATTGGCTGTTTCTCGGAAGCGACAGAATGAATAGGAGGGGGAGAGAGGGTGGTAGGCGGTCGCGCAGGACGCATGCGCACAGGCACACGATCCAAATCGAGCGAAAGCTGTACGCATGACCGAAATAGTTGTACCTGATGATACCTCCCAGCAACTTAGCTTTACGTTTTCATACCCCTTTGGCACTGACTTTGTGCGTGTTTATACCCTTTCATTACATTTTCGTTACGTGATTTCCCAACTCAGTACGTGAAACACGTACGATTGTACGTGATCTCCATCACTGATGTTTAGGGAATCTTTATAGAACAAACCAACCCCTCTTCCAGTTAAATCCAGAAACACAGAATACCCGAAAATAACAGGTTGCCAGTCAGGATCAAAAGGAGATGACTTATGATTTATTTCAGTCACAGCTATGACGTCCGGAGACAATTCTTCTATCAAAGCTTCAAGCTCATGAATTTTATTTTGAATGCCATCAATATTAGTAACCAAAAATGTGAAAACTTTCCTTTAGAGATCTCAACTTTCACACTTTCCCACACACCTGTCCGAACAGTCTGAAAAAATGGGAGATTAGTATAATTTACAGAAATATTTGCACTCTTTTGTACTGCTTTGTCCGAGCATATTTGCACTCTTTTGTACTGCTTTGTCCGAGCATAGCTATTGCATGGTTGCCGCCGCCCCCAACAGCCTCTCCCTCTGCCTGTGCATTTTCATCCTGAAACTTTCTAGGTCTGGTGATGATGCGCCCCCCCCCCCCCCCCCCCCCCCCCCCCCCCCCCCCCCCCCCCCCCCCCCCCCCCCCCCCCCCCCCCCCCCGCGAATAATAACATACTCCCCAGCAAGACGTCTCCTCTTCAATTCATCCAAAAACACTTTGTCTTTCTCTTTTTCTTTAAGAGTCTTATCGGGCACTATGACCACCTTGGAGGCTAAGTCATCCGATAGTCTACGTACATCTTTGGACTTTTTTAAGATGCTGATTTTTCGCTCTTCATCTACAAAGGTAACCTTGACCGCACGAGGCTTACGGCCAAAATTTGGAGCAGGCTTGGTGCCCAGACGAGTGACCTCGAGAGCCCCGTCACCAGAAAAATCCTCTCCAGGAATAAGCATTTCAGGTATGTGAAACATGATCAAATTGTTTTTCCGAGCATTTTTTTCCTTTTCCTCCTCAAGAAAATCTTTTATCTGTTCTGTCACTGTCTGGTTTACCATACCACCGGTGCTTTGAAGGAGTGACAAAATCAATTGGTTTTGCGTCTGCAGTGTCTCCACTATTCTCATCATCGCCTCCAACTTTGCATCAGCTGCCGCAAGTTTGTCATCCGGGCTAGCACCCGACTTTAAGCTTCTTCTTCTTCTTTCGTTGGGGGCTGCCACCCTCAGCCTAATTATTGAGGACTCTGCAACCAAATGCTGGGTATGTTCTTGTTACTGGCACTCACCCGTCTAGGACATGAGCGTCAGGATCTTTAAAGTCCGTTATGATGGAGTGCATGCGACACAGACTAGACCTCGGTTTATACTCTCATCCGAAGGAGTAGGAAACGAGAGTAAAGTGTCTTTCCCAGGGACACAACACAATGGCCCGGACAGGGCTCGAACCCGGGACCTTCAGCTCCGCAAGCCAAAGCACTACCATTAGACCACCGTGCCTCTCGCAGAAAGAGCAATTCCACCAAATTGCCTTTGATTTGGTTTTTCGCAGATTTTCCCAGTCGGCATTAATTAGATCTGAACATGCGAGATGGAACCATGATTTACACCTGTCGCAGTGAATGCTTTTTACCTTCCGAAACAATCATAGTGCAACTTCTACATGGTGCACTATCATTCAGTAGCAACAGCGGCGAGGAAGGGAGGTCAGACTTCCCTTTAGCCTCTTTCGCCGTTTTCTTTTCACTGCCCTGGGTACTGACAGAGTTTAACCTTGTATTAGGCATAGTTGCAAAGAACCAGAGTAAAACAGAACGCAAAAACAAGTCACTTACTTGAGTCCGAAAGTTATAAAATCTGAAAATTCCAAACCTCGCCAATGGCGAACATGTGAGTTTGTAAGTTCAGTGCACAACAGAATTAAACAAATTGTGCTAAAATGTGCAAAAAAGAAACCAGTTTGGAGTATCTCAACAGGAAAGGTGAACTTCTAGCAATATTTTCGTGTTCTTTATTCACTTTTCGGCTCCTCTGCTTCTAGAAAATAACCCAAACATATACAAAATTCAACAGCCAAAAATCAGAGCAGCCATCTTCCCTGATGCGCGCACCCCACGGGTGGTATCTCATTTAAAATGATAATTGCAATGTACTGCAGAACAGAGTATAGGTGCATGTTTGAGTAATGCACTAAAATATTTTATTGTAATTTAGTATTTATGTTAGGCAACGTATTTTTAAATGTCATACCTTTATTTAAAAATATTAGGCATGCAAGTAATCTCCCTTGGTACCATAATACTTCCGGTATATTTGTATTCGCGGTAGCGCATAGGTACTGCATAAACAGTGATTTAGTTAGAGGGAAGTAACCGTGTTACAACTCTACAAACATGGTTTTCGTCAGCACAGATCTTATATGACACAGTTGCTTCAAGTAATGGAAGATTTTATGCAAATTGAATTTTTGTGCGCATATAAGTATGGATGAAAAAGAAAGTGAACAGGTAACCTTCAGCTGTAAGATTGGTGACATGAGTGCAAAAGTGTTTTGAATGGAAATAAAACAAAATTTGCGGTATTACGGAACTGCACGTTCTTGGCACAAGTTGAATCGGAAGCGCCGCGCGGATCGCGGAATGAGGCTATTGCAGTTTGTGGACATTTTGTTTATTTATTTATCTCAGAAACGGTTAAACGTTCGGTAAGGAAATGTCGGCTATAACGATTTCGCGGGTTTTGAGCGCACAGCAGGCCGATCCGCAGCACCCAGCACCTGCCCAGATCAGCGTCCATACCGGACAAACTTTACAGTAGAGGCGAAAAAGGACTTCCGGCTAAGCAATTTATATATAGAGAAGATTGCGCTTGGTCATTTTTTGGGCGGGAATGTCCTTAAGACTAAGAGTGAATAAGTGTGCCTAGAGAATGAGTGAGTGATGGACAGATCACCTAAAATCACGTGTCATTGGGTAAAAGACGTACAAGGAATAAGGTAAAAAGGTAAAGGTAGTCCCATAGCCTTGTGGCCGTAGGGGAGCGTGATGTTGGAGATCACACTTATCTTAGGCCAGCGTAATGAGGGTGATGCCCATCTCTCTCTCTCGCTGCTTTACCTTCCCCACCCTTAAGAGAGTAGGTACTCAGTCACAGTTGAGTCAACTGGGGGCTTTGTTATTTATCTCTTCACGTTTCGCGGTCACCCATCCAAGTGCTAACCGCACTGGATGGTGGTTAACTTGCGACACAATAGCGAGTGCTCCAACCACTACACTATCCGACACAAGGAATAGCCTAAATAAATTAACGTGAATAATATAGATAGATACAATATTTATTTATTTAGTTATTTGATAATGTATGTTAATGTTCTATGTGTTGCTCAGTTCTGGGAGGTGATCTCTGACGAGCACGGCATTGATCCCACTGGCACATACCACGGTGACTCTGACCTGCAGCTGGAGCGTATCAACGTCTACTTCAATGAAGCCACAGGTGAGGCTAAAGAATGGGGAAAGGGAATGAGGATAGGGGGGATGGGAGAGTAGAAGAAAGAGGAACGGGAGGGAGGAAGAGGTGGACGTGGGAGAAATGGAAGGGAGATAATTAAGAGAAGAGAGACTACGCAGAAATACTTAAAGTGAGTTTGAGCTCATGTTTATAACCTTTAACCTAGCTAGTGCATCCTATCCTATTCCGTAACTCGAAGGTCGTTGTGGCACCACAGATGATCGTTTAACCAGCGTACTCCATCTTTCTCTGTTCTCAGCAACCTTCATGGCTTCATTCAGTGTCAAATCAGTCCATTCTCGAATGTTGTCCTCCCACCTGCGAATGTAATCACATAACTATTAGAAGAGTCTATCATGAGTATTATGAGTACGCATTATTGAGGTGAAAACTCTCCGATAAGCGTATAGACAGATTAAAAAGTTGTTTGGAACGCAGAGGATGTCGCCTCCCGGTGACTCTCTAGCAATCATAAACCATTTAGCGTCATTAGGCATCACTTGATACAACAGGCGCAGAATTAATCGGCCGTTAGGAGCCCCTGCACAGTCTTGTAACTTGCGCTGTCAGTGAAGAGTAACTCTGCGCTGAGTTTACTTGTGTGCGCCTGTAGAGGTATACTATGGGAGATAAGTCACTTGCTGTAGAACTGTCTGATACGACGTTTAGATTCAAAATGTTGCAACTACCGGACACAAAAACCATGATTAAATATAAATTATAGGGGTGAAAATAGAAGAGAATTGGGAAGAAGGGAGGGTGGGGACGAGGACGACGACTACACACTACACACATAGTTATAGTTATCGTGTTTTTGTTGTTTTTTAGTGAAAGAAGAACAACTGGTGTTTTAATGTCACCTGATGGATCCCAGCCTTTAGTAAGGTTTAGGACAGAGCAACTGTAGTGTACAGATGAAGTCATTCTGCAGCAGCACACTATAATTCAAAGTTGATAACTTGGACAGTGCCACTCTCTTACTAGTGTGCACAAAGGTTTTGGAAATAGGTCTCCATTGTATTTGTTTGCCATCCTGACCTATAGTTATCGGTTTTCCCTCTCGCTATATGTCGTAGGCGGCAAATATGTGCCCAGAGCCGTCCTGGTGGACTTGGAGCCTGGTACCATGGACTCTGTCCGCTCCGGACCCTTCGGTCAGCTTTTCAGACCCGACAACTTCGTCTTCGGCCAGTCAGGGGCAGGCAACAACTGGGCCAAAGGTCACTACACAGAGGGCGCTGAGCTCGTCGACTCCGTGCTGGACGTTGTCAGGAAGGAAGCAGAGAGCTGCGACTGCATTCAGGGTGAGTTGTAGCATGCAGCACGTGATTTTCCGGACCAAGGATAGCAAAATCACAGGGACATTACACGATTTTGCGCAGAGGTTTGGTTTCCACGCTACCTCAGAGGTAGACATCCCATTGTTTGCCTTACTAAAAAATGTCTGCGACAAAATGAAGGCAAATAATTATATTCAATCACGCAAGTCGAATATATCTCATTCCTCCCGCTGTACCTATGCATTGTACGTGCACATCCTAATGAAAATGTAGGTCTGCCAATTATCTCTTTCTAAGCAAACGGAGCTAGTTAAAATTGTAATGTTGTTGTGTAGTTTGTGAAGGTCACTGTTATTAAATTAATCTGTTTATGATTTGACAGGATTCCAGATGACCCACTCTCTGGGTGGCGGCACTGGATCAGGCATGGGTACACTGCTCATCTCCAAGATCCGTGAGGAATACCCTGACAGAATCATGGCCACGTTCTCCGTCGTTCCCTCCCCCAAGGTAATCTAGTTGTCGTTACACACACACTACATTACATTACATTACATGATTATTGCTTTAGGTCCAGCAGACTCTTCCGAGCCAAATCAGGACCGGTACACACACTACTCCCAACCCTAACTCCACAAGGCTCACTTCAGCTCCCTTTCCTTGAAGACGAAAAACTTCTTCTTCTCCTCTTTCCCCTGCTTTCCCTTCTCCCTCTTCCCTTCCTCTTTTTTCTTCTTCTTCCTACACTATCATCATCATTTCATCATCATCGTCGTCGTTGTCGTTGTCGTTGTGATCGTCATCATCATTATCATCATCATCGTCATCATCATCATCACCATCATCATCATCTTCTTCTTCTTCTTCTTCTTTCTTCTTCTTCTTCTTCTTCTTCTTCTTCTGTTCCGGAGAAATGATGTGATGTGTAACCGATTCGTCGATCACTCGTTGTTCTTCTTTATATAGCCATCAGTCTTGTCTTGTCTTGTCCTGATTAGCAGACAGCGCGATGAAGCTTTGCCCATGCTAACAAACTACTATGAGCAGCGAAAGAAGGGTTGTTTGATGGCTGCTTGAATAGGTGACATGGATGAGTACCAAGGATGAAGGGTTGGTAGACGATTGTTTGGGTGGAATTGGTGATGAAAATCTGAACTAACGTAAGGATGACATGAATGACTACATGAATTACTATTTTCTGTTGATTAGTTTTTGCATGATGGATTGACTGGTTGATTTACCGATTATTGTGTGATTGATTATAGGTGTCAGACACAGTGGTGGAGCCATACAACGCCACTCTGTCAGTGCACCAGCTGGTGGAAAACACGGACGAGACATTCTGCATCGACAACGAGGCTCTGTACGACATCTGCTTCCGCACGCTGAAACTCACCACTCCCACCTACGGCGACCTCAACCACCTCGTCTCCGCCACCATGTCCGGCGTCACCACCTGCCTGCGATTCCCTGGTCAGCTCAATGCTGATCTGCGCAAACTGGCCGTCAACATGGTGCCCTTCCCCCGTCTCCACTTCTTCGTGCCCGGCTTCGCTCCCCTCACCTCACGCGGCTCCCAGCAGTACAGGGCCTTGACCGTGCCCGAGTTGACCCAGCAGATGTTCGACGCCAAGAACATGATGGCCGCCTGCGACCCCAGACACGGCCGATACCTCACCGTCGCTGCCATCTTCCGTGGCCGTATGTCCATGAAGGAGGTGGACGAGCAGATGCTGAACGTGCAGAACAAGAACAGCAGCTACTTCGTGGAATGGATTCCAAACAACGTCAAGACCGCCGTGTGCGACATCCCTCCAAGAGGCCTCAAGATGTCCGTCACCTTCATCGGCAACTCCACTGCCATCCAGGAGCTCTTCAAGCGAGTGTCCGAGCAGTTCACCGCCATGTTCCGCCGAAAGGTAAGGGGAACAATATTACCGTATGAAAATTAGGCTGCAATATGTCATTACTTTCATTTTGCGTGATGCCTATAAAGGTAAATTAATACATTTGTAAGATCTTCAACTTTCTCAATATGAGCTGTGAAATCTCCCTTCTCGTTGTTGAGTTGAGTTGTTACTGCCATTTTCCCTGGTTGCATTGCAGGCTTTCGTTGTCGAGTTGAGTTGTTACTGACATTTTCCCTTGTTGCATTGCAGGCTTTCCTTCACTGGTACACTGGCGAGGGCATGGATGAGATGGAGTTCACCGAGGCTGAGTCCAACATGAACGACCTGGTCTCCGAGTACCAGCAGTACCAGGACGCTACCGCTGAGGAGGAGGGAGAGTTTGACGAGGAGGAGGGCGAGCAGGAGGAGGCCTAAGCAGTCACACCCACCCTTCCCCACTTCACCCCGCCAGTTTGCTGTCTCCACCACAGACCTTCGAGCGTTGATCTAAGAACTTTATTAAAGCCTGAAGTCTTTTCAAAGTAAAAACGTTCCATTTGATGTAGTCTGGGTGGCCATCCGTCGGTTGGTTGACGGAGACCTTAGAGTGCAAAAACTCGCTGCGAGCTCGATAATTTCTCTAAACGCCAGTCTATGTACAGCACCTTTCTATTTCTGTCTGTCTGTCTCTCTGTCTGTCTGTCTCTCTATCCATCTCATTGTTTGTCTCGATTCCTCGTCTTGTTTCAGTGACATTCAAAGATTTTTTTAAAAGTTTAATGTGAAAGCTTCCACCATATCATTCTTGCCATAATTTTGAGTGTTTGGCATTGGGGGA
Organism: Oncomelania hupensis; assembly: GCA_036898135.1. NCBI lineage: Eukaryota > Metazoa > Mollusca > Gastropoda > Littorinimorpha > Pomatiopsidae > Oncomelania > Oncomelania hupensis. Next base: position 18,819,620 of record CM072527.1, on the reverse strand, counting down.
AAAACTGAGCTGGAATTTAATAGACATGGTTATGTTTGCTATTTGTTCAATGTTTGGTGCAGATCTGATATTATATAAAGTTTTTTTCAATTCAACCAGACATTGTTATTGTGAATGACCGACTATAGTTTACTTATTTATTTGAAATACATGTTCATTATGGTGCTATACTTTTACTGAAATGAACACAAGTGATGCAAATGCTCGCATTCCTGGGAATGTGTTTATTTTACTTGCTGTCAATAAATTATCAAGTTTAACCGTCAAGATTCAATGTTTGCAGTACTGAAACAATTTCTGCTATCAGTCTTCCTTTCTTTGTATACATTCCCTCTGATCTCTCTGTCTGTCTATCTCCATATCTCTCTTTCTCCCTCCCTCTCTCTCTCTCTTCTCTTTCTGTCTCTCTCTGTCCATTTCTCTCTGTCTCTCTGTACATTTCTCTCTATCTCTCTCTCGCTCACGCAAACACACACACTCGCGCACGCTCTCTCTCTCTCTCACACACACACACACACACCCACACACACAAACACACTCACGAGAATAGTTTTACATTACCGAGATAAGGATTTCATCCCATTTCCCCGTCGGGGATGGTAAGGATACGGAATATGTAAACATGTAAAACCTAATGAGAAAAGAAAAATTATTCAAATTTCCCGATCACCTGTTTGAACAATGGGTAACTACAGCGCGTTTAATGAATATTACTGTTGCGTCGAGTATGGTTAAAGGGAAGAAGCGCACGAAAAGATTTATGAAGGCAAGTAACCCAAGGAAAGTTAATATCAATTCGATTAGGCGGTAACCTCCCTTGATATAAAGAAAGACCAGTCCCAAACGTTCTGCTATTAATTTATTTTTTAAATTTATTTATTTACTTATTAAAGTATCTAATGAAGTAACAGATTAATAATTATGTCAATGTGCTTTCCTGAACTAAATTACAAAAGCTACAAATTGCAGTGCACGATAAATTCTACTTGTTAGGCACAAGCGTTTAGCATGCATGGGGGCTTTCAAAACTGTATATTATCTCCAGCAGATCGTGTCTCTTAAGAGCAGACCTACACGGCTTGGTTTCCAACAAGCGCTCGCTTATGGATGTGAGAATTAATGCACAATTATCCTAAAATTATATGTGTCATCATGGAAGTACAAACTACTGAAGAATCCATGGTATCATTGAACTAGCCACAGGCGCTTGTATCTGGACACGCGAGCGTCTGTGACGCGTCTCCCTTTGGTTATCTATAATACTAACCAAAGGGAGACATGTCACAGGTATAGGCGCTCACGTGTCCAGATACGAGCGCCTGTGGAACTAGCATAGACCACTACGCTTTTTACATCCAAATGCGAGCGCCTGTTCTACAAGCGTACAGGAGCACCCAACAACAGGACATCTGTCGGTATGAGTGACCTCCCTTTTTGCAAGTGGACTTGCAGAAGAAACTTTCTCTTTAGCTATATTAGCGGAGATTTTTGGTTGGTATATCTTTTTAAATTTTTATGTTGCAACATTCACACAGCAAGAACTTCTCTTGGATGCCAGTTCTAGCATAGTACGGTCTTTTTTTTATTATCCTAGCGCGATTGTAAAATTCGAGGTATGTGCATGTGCGTGTGCGTAGCACTTCTGTTCTGTCTCTGTCTCTCTCTGTCTGTCTGTCTCTCTGTCTGTCTGTCTGTCTCTCTCTGTCTCTCTCTCTCTCTCTCTCTCTCTCTCTCTCTCTCTCTCTCTCTCTCTCTCTCTCTCTCTCTCTCTCTCTCTCTCTCTCTCTCTCTCTCTCTCTCTCTCTCTCTCTCTGTCAATGCTTGTCATGTACATACACACATGTGTTCTTACTCAAATTTCATGTGTTCTTACTCAAATTTATAATACATGTAATCGTTTTTATGTTGTCTTTTGTTTGTTTGTTTGTTTGTTTGTTTGTTTTAGTTTCAGTAGAATTGTCCCTCGGTCTTTAGGGTGAGGGCCATGCGATGAAAAAAAGCAGACCACTGCTTATTCTACTACCTTTGTTAAATAAAGAATTATATCTTATCTTATCTTATCTTATCTTGTCTTGTCTTATCTCTCTCATCCTCCCCTATCCATCTCTCTCTTTCCCCTTCTCCCTTTCTCTCTGTATGTGTTGATGTTGGTTACTTGCATTTAAGTTGTATAGCGTTTACTAGTTTAGTCAATGCCAAATTATAGAATGTCACAGAAAGAGATAAACTGGCTGTAAATAACGTGCTCCCTAGTTCTCATCTGAACAAATCTGAAGAGGTTTGCCAATGGGTAACCTGGTTTAACTTGACCTCACATTGTATAGCTGAGACTTGCCAAGGCTACATGTTCCTCTCAGCTGTCTTTGTGGCTGTTGACAGGATTGGAGGTTTAGCTCCAATCCTTATTTAGTCGTTGAAAAAAAAATAAACAAATAAAAATTTTAAAATAACAATTTTGTAAAAACTTGTATGAAGAAACGTCCAGAATAGACAGTAAAACCCCTCGCCCCACCCCCCAACCCCCTACCCCAAAAATAAAAATGGTTGTAAATTAAAATCTATGTGTTGCTTCCAGATAAAATGAGGAACTGTGATATGTGGGGTGTAGATGGGTGGGGGAGGGGCAGGAAAGAGTGCAGTGGTCTGAAAGGTATGGTGTGGACCTGTCACTTTTTACAGCAGACAGTGCAGCTGACATTCGCCAAGGTAGCCAGTGTGCCAGGTGCAAGAGCAAAACCCAGTCAGGCATTGTGCAGATAGCGTCACTATAGTTTGAATAGCGATGCCTTAACAATACCACAATACAGGGTGATATCATGCGCTTTTTCTTCAGTTGAACTCAAAAGTGGGGTGATCAGAAGAGATTACAGAAGTCGGGGCAGAAATATTTTTTTTTAATTTTTGAAATTTTAGATTGACTGCATCCAATACCATTATTGAAGGGAGGGCTAGGGAGGAAACCGGAGTACCCGGAGAAAATCCTCAGTGTCCTTAAGGTCTCGTACCCAAGTTATGTAAGTTCATCCAAGGCAGGTTCAAACCATCCACTGAGCTACCAGGTACCCCCTTGCTGCTCAGTGCAAAGAGTGGTTGAGGGTAGTGACAGTGTTTTTTGAGGCAGACTGACAAGTTTATACTGACTGCATGTATGTCTAATGAATAATTCAAATATATACTACACTACTTTACAACCTCAGTGATTGTTCTGGCTTCCACTAGATTCCGCAGTGATTGTTCTGGCCTCCACTAGATCCCACAGTAATTGTTCTGGCTTCCACTAGATTCCACAGTGATTGTTCTGGCTTCCACTAGATTCTGCAGTGATTGTTCTGGCCTCCACTAGATCCCACAGTAATTGTTCTGGCTTCCACTAGATTCCACAGTGATTGTTCTGGCTTCCACTAGTTCCCACAGTGATTGTTCTGGCTTCCAATAGATCCCACATACCACTCAGACAGCATGAATGGCTGTAAATGGAGTTACACTGAAAAATGTTGGTCAAGGTTGTACTATTTATTTATTTTATTTTATTTAATCACTCAAGAGCTGCTCAAGGCGCTGGCTGATATAATATCTAGCCCGAGCCCCCAGAAGCGCCCACTTGCAATCTGTGGGCGCATAGCCTGACACCCAGACGACTGAGCAATCTTGGGTGACTAAGGATGGAGAGAAAGGACCTAGTGCATGCTGGGTGAATTTGTGTAGCCGGCACTCACCCATCTAGAACATGAGCATCAGGATCTTTAAGTCCATGCGATGGAATGCCTGCCTGCAGGCACAGACTAGACCTCTGTTCATACTCTCATCCAATTCCATATATAATGTAATATATGACACATAATATAAGTCAAGTCTCAAGAGTTTTATTGGTGCATGCATGACTCCCTTATCTGGGTTTTTGGGTTGGGGAACATAAGATAGCAAAATGCCTTAGGCCAAAAAACCCAACAACACTGTTTACGGTATCCTGACTAACCCTAATTTTTTGGCCTGACCAAAATATTTTTAGTGGATCATCTGGAAATAAAATTGAAAAAAGGCAAAAATATCGGACCCAAGGTAGGTAGAAAAGGTTTTAACAAAACAAAAACAAAAAAAAGAAGCCCACCTACTGACTAGTTTTTTTCCTATGTTACCGTAAACAAACTTTTTTTTTTTTGGGTGGGTTGGGGGGGGGTGGGTGGGGGGCGGCCTTATACATTTCGGTATCAGTTGCATTTGTGCTACAGAACTTAGGTAGAATAATTAGCTAAATTAAGTGTCAGCACTATTGGAATAGTGTGCACTGTCTCTTATATTTATAGGACTAGTCTGTACTGTTCTTGGATTAACATTCAGCCCATCAGGAAAGTACACTTTGGTCACCACTTACAAATTCATACTTCTGTAGCCAGAAACGTGTTGGGTGTTGGCAACTTTAGGGAAGAGAATTAAAAAAAATTAGAAGGTCAGTTTACTTTTCTGTTAACAAACAATATCTTTCTTACTTTCTTTATTTCTTCCTTTCTTTCTTTCTTTCTTTCTTTCTTTTATAATTAATGATGATGATGATTGATGATGTTGATTGATGATGATGATAGATGATGATGATGATGATGATGATGATGATGATGATGATGAATCAGTCATTCAATGTATTTATTTATTTGTTATTTTATATACATGTGCAAAATTCCACAGCGTAACATCAGCAGAAATCATGAGATGATGATGATGGTGTTGGTGCTTGTGCTGGTGCTGGTCACAGTGGCGGTGGTGACTGGCATATATTACATACCACAAATATCTATGCTTAGACAGCATGCGCAATGCTGTGAGTATTACCTCAAACAAAGCAAAACAATTAACATTTGCCACACGTCCCTATTTTGCATCTGATTTACCCACCTGTCATGTGTAGAAAACTACCCATATCACGCAGGGAAGAGAATATTCCTATTAGTACGTTGTGTGAAGAAAACTACACATACATAGGCTACCGTCAGGAACATACACACAAAATCAGGAAGACGCACTTGCCAGCAGCATGCTGTCCTGAATACAGAGATTCAATTCAATACCCTCTACCCCTTCCCCTCTAACACAGTCACTCAAAACACAAGTATGTGTGCATGCTGTCTGTTACATGCAAATAATATGCACCAGAATAGGATTGAACTTTCGAGGTGTGCAGACAAAAGTGTAAACAAATGTTTTTCAAAGAGATCTTTGAATCGAGGCCTATTGCTTACACGCATGTGACTAGATTGAAAACAAACATATGTCACTGGAGCTTCTCTGACAAGGGACATGTTCATTAACACACACACACACACACACACACACACACACTCGTGTTAAAATGACGTTGTTATGACTTTCATGAAAAGCCATATACGTCGTTTTGACTTTTAAAAAAAAAATTTGTCCAAAGCTAACCCTAACCACAAACACTAACAACTCTAACCCTAATCCAAACTCTAACCCTAACCCTAATCCTTTACCTAACCCTAAGCCTAACACAGCCGTAACCCTAATGGAACACACACACACACAAAAGCACAAACACACTCGTGTAAAAATGCCCTTGTTATGACTTTCATGAAAGGCCACATACGTTGTTTTGATTTTTTTTATTTGTCCATCTTTTGAAGCTAACTCTAACCCCTAACCCTAACTCTAAACCCTAACCCCAAACCCTAACTCTAAACCCTAACCCCAAACCCTAACTCTAAACCCTAACCCAAACTCTAACCCTAACCTTAACCTAACCCTAGGCCTAACACAGCCATAACCCTAAGGGAACACTGTTTTGACGTCATAATAACGGGGCTGTCAAAAGAACGTAGGTAGAGTATAAAGAGTGTGTAACAGTAACGGCGTTTCTACATCACCACACACAGACACACGCACACACACACACACACGTACCCATAAACACATACATGTACGTACACACCCACACACATGTCCACACACACACACAAACACACACATCCACACACACACACATATGACTGCTCATCATTTGCAAACTCTGCCTTGACGTCTATTTTGGCCATAATTGTGATTTGGGGGATTCCAACAAACAAGGAATTTACGGGTAAAAATGTGACGCACTGTGAAGTCTTCTACCCAACACGTGAAGCAAAGGTTAAATACATTTGGGCAGATTTACCAGAATATTGCTGTTAGGTCTATGAATGTTACTGTTTTGTTTGGGCTTTTTTGCAGACTGGACAGCACATGTTCCACCCTTTATAAGAACCAGAGAACATTTGCTGCACAACTGACCACCATCATGGCAAAAGAGGGAAATAAAATAGACCTCGCAGGATTAGACAAAGTTCAGTTTGGCGGAGACATCCGTCTGAAAGAGTTCTGCCTACGCCCGCACTCTGTCTTTTTGAACCATGGCTCTTATGGCACCGTACCTCGCAGAGTTTTGGATGTTCAGAAACGGTAAGTGAAATTGCAGTGTTGTGAGTGTGGATTGAATAAAGGAGTGTAGGTGTTTGGTGAGGGAGACGGGAGGGGTGTATGTTTTACAGGTTGTGCTAAAAGCCACAATGATTGAACTGAGTCTGAGATCTAGAATAAAATTGCACCACCCTCCACCTCATCCTTTGCCCCCAAAAATAAATAATTTAAATGTGTAATTCACACTAAGGAATTACTACTTCCTTAAATATATTCGTACAATTTTTTTTGTGTGTCTAACATTTGAGATATTATTCATTTATTAATTGTATTAATTTAATCAATCGTATATAGCGCCTTTCCAGCTCAAAAGCTGCTGGAGGCGCTGGTCGACACAGGATCTAACTCAAGCTGTCTGAGGCACACACTGCAACCAACAATAAGGACATAAATATATAGATAAATTATTAATAATTCTATTACACTCATTGAGTCAAACCCAAAGACTGATTTGTTTTCACGGTAGCATAGATGGCAAAGATAAATTTCTGTTTTTTATCGGACAGTAAAGTTGCATTGCATGACATTGTATTGTACTGTATTATGACTATATTATTGCATTGTACATACATTGTATTGTATTATATTTGAGATGACAATTTGTTGGCAGGTATCTAGATGAAATGGAGAGCCACCCAGACAACTGGTTTCGCAGGGTGGCCTTGACATACTGGAATGAATCCAGACAGGTTGTGGCTGACCTCGTGGGTGCTGATGTGGAGGATCTTGCATTCGTGGTGAATGCAACGCAAGGTACGTTTATGCTTGAAAGCCAGAATTTTCAACTTGCCAGACTAAGGACTCAAGCCAAGCATGCAGTCAGCCAGAATGTTTGCTAGCTCAGGAGAAGACTTTAGTGAAGAAATAAGCTTGGGAGGTTTGTTTTGAAGGTTTTAAAATTTGGTATTTTGTGGTATGCATGCTGTGGTATTTAATATATGCCCTTTGCATTTTACATGCATCCAGTCTCATGGTGGATCTATAAAGTTATCCTAATTTGCAAATGAATTCAAAACTTGTATTGTGCAGTTACATTTAGTTTAGTTTTAGTGTTTTTTTTTTAAATTAGTTTATTTTATTTCATTTTTATTTTTTATTTTTTACATTTATTTCTTTTTAGGTGTGAACATAGTTTTGCGATCTTGCAAACTCAAGGCAGGGGATGCAATTCTTGCTTCGTCCCTAACATATGGTTCCTTGAAATACTTGTGGTATGACATGGTGGAGAGCATCAATCCAGGTAAACGATGATGATGATGATGATGATGATGATGATGATGATGATGATGATGATGATGATGATGATGATAATATGATGATAATGATGGCGATAATATGATGATAATGATGGTGATATGATGATGATGGTGATGGCGATGATGATGTTGATGATGGTGATGGCGATGATGAGGAGGAGAATATTGATGATGATGGTGATGATGATGATGATGATGATGATGATGATGATGATGATGATGATGATGATGATGATGATGATGATGATGATGTGATGATGATGATGATGATGATGATGATGATGATGATGATGATGATGATGATGATGATGATGATGATGATGATGATGATTCAGCTTGAGATCGTGGTGGTGGTTTGCTATTTTGTAAAACAGCTTGAAGAAGAAAGTGGACAAAAACCTGGCCTCCAGAGAAAATGCCTTCAGTGAGCTAAGATGGGGACAGGTACAAATGCAATACTTCTTTTTCCTTTTTTTTTCTCAGGTTGTTACACTCGTTTGATGTTAGTGTTTTTCTATCAGTAGTTGATTCAGCCCCAATGCTGAAGTACTGATGAGTGTAGCCCAGATTCGTTTATCCACGCAACCCGTTCAAACAGCCACAAGGCACGGAGTCGTATAAAGTTTTCAAACTTTATTCAGCGTTCATCAACAACTGCATACAATTGCCTTTTCACTCTCCCTCTTTCACAACACAGTGTGTCCATTATATATTTTTTCTCTCAACTCGAGATAACCTCAGGACGTTCCAGAATGACGCGTTACAACCAATCAGAATTAACTTCGTCATCACTGTTTTACGTCATACAACCTTCCTTTCTGTCAAAAGAATGTTCTCCAATATTACGCCCATCAAGAAACTTCGATCGACAGTAAACAAGTAAATCTAGAGAATTCTCCAATACTATCGACTAACGAAAATTATCAACGTTATACAAAGCCTCTCCTAACAACAATGCAAACTCAAATCAAAGGTAAATAACTCTACTATTGAACACTTTGCAAAGCGAAACGATTAGATCTATCGTGCGCGTTTCAGACATACTATCCTTCGCGTTTCAATGTAACACAGGTGAAACCCATAAATTTGCCTTGGGATATATTCAGACACAGATAAAGTTGACCTTACGTTCTAGGCCACTGTATACCTTATGTATCTTTATGCTGGGGGCAAACAATTTAACAAAGTATAATTGTTTGGCTTAAAGACTGTTTAGTGATAGCACCATGGGCACTGGATGCTGTAGTGATAGCACCATGGGCACTGGATGCTGTAGTGATAGCACCATGGGCACTGGATGCTGTAGTGATAGCACCATGGGCACTGGATGCTGTAATGATAGCACCATGGGCACTGGATGCTGTAATGAAATGTAATGTAACTGGAGCTGTACTGTGGGAAATGTGGGATTGATAGGAAAGATCCGACTTCCCATTTTATGCTGCCAGTGCTTAAAGTGGATCTCACTTGTATTGTTTAAGCAAATTGAACCATAGCCACTGTTGTGGTACGTGTTGGTCAAAATATTTTTATGGCCATGATGGCTGACAACCATCTCTATAACGCTGTTAGCAAGACCCAAATGTAAGCGCTTGTGGTGAAAAGCTAAATCGGATGTCAAATGACAAAACGGGCTTTCATGTGTGTGATGTAGAGAAGGGAATGAAGATAGGTGGAATGTGTGTGGAATGTCATCCAGTCACAACATATATGGTTTTCGCATGCACTGAAAGCTAGTACAAATGGCAATGGATCAATGTCTATCAAGACCCCCAGTGACTTTCCAAGTTTGGGACGTAGGAGTGGAAATTTCATTTTTTCCATTGCATTTTCAGTCTCTTTGGGCCATCTCTGGAAACATGAACTTTGCTTGGGCCTAGTGCAGTTCTAAAGAAAAGGGGTCCACCGTGAGACAATAGTTTGGCTATACGCTTGAATTGAACCCACAATAGATGTTCATGACGGTTTAGAACCCATTTAAAGTAAAGGGCCGAGAACACAGCAAAAGCTCATCAGTGTATCAGCTGGGCATGCTGCTAGAATGGACGTGTTTTCCTTACAAATCAACATTGTCATAATTTACAGTCTCTCAAAAACTAACCAGACTAAATGCAAAATCTTCTTTTTTTTCTTTCTCTTTTTTTAAAATGCAAAATGTGCTCTAATTATTTATTTATTCCATCCTTCTTGTATACCATTTTTCAGCTCAAGAGCTGCTCAAGGCACTGGCTGATAAAGAATCATGCTCAAGCCGCAAGAGGCGCCTACTTGCAGCCTTTTGATGTGCTTCATCATCTGACGCCCAGATGTCTGAGCACAATGCTGTGCTAAAGAGTGAAAATGCAGTGTTTTTGCATTGTTGTTGTTTTTTTTTTGTTTTCAGACGTAGAAAGCCTGATGATGGAAATCAAGATACCTATTGCCAGTGAAGACGCTGTGGTACAACAGTACGATGACTACCTCTCCCAACACCCCAACATTAAGTTTGTTCTGATTGGTAAGCTGGATAACAATTGATTCATTGACTGGTTGAGTTTGCTTTTATTGTAGTCCCGGACTTGTCTGGCTGTGTTCTGAAATAGTCTGGAATCAGAATGAGCCAAATGTCGGTCTGTTCAAGAACCGCTGGATAGATTTTGTTCAACTTCATAAGAATATTACCGGGTTTAGTGGCCAGCTTTCCTTGCCATCCTATTTGCACTCCCTCAAAGGTCAAGGTCGTCAGGTTTAATTCTTTGCTGAATACTTTTTGCTCTATATCTCAACACAAAAAAAAGCTGAACCAATTTTGATAAATTTTTGCTATGCTGGTACATGACTAATCATTCAGTAGCAGTCTGTTGGCTGGTCAGTCAGTCTTTACTCTTTTTTTTTTTTTTTGACACACTAGCCTGTTGACATGATCTTCATTTCGTATTATTTATTTGTTTGTTCATCTGTTTGTTCACTATGGTTTCTGTCCCTTCATTGATGTACTATTGGATGTAATTTTGTCTGTACTAGCTATTTACCACTTTACTGGGTCCAATGCTTAATTAAAAAACAGTTTATATCTGCATCTCGAATCACTGTGACTTGTGAGATGTGTATGCATTATAAGTTCTTTATTATTATTATTATTATTATTATTATTATTATTATTATTATTATTATTATTATTATTATTATTGCTAAATTTGTGCAGATCACATCACAAGTCCCAGCACCATTTTGATGCCAGTAAAACGATTGATAGAAGTATGTCACAGTCATGGCGCTATGGTGATGGTGGATGGTGCACATGCACCGGGCCAGTTACATCTGAACCTGAATGAACTGGGAGCTGATTTTTATGCAGGTTGGTGTGAAGGATGTTGTGCTGATTGTGTTGCATGTGGTTGTCATCATGATTCTTATTATAGAGAAATAGGGCTGTCGGAAGTACAGCATTGACAGCAACATGTGGGGCTCGCTCATATGACGGGAGGTTACTGATATGGATCAAAGTTGCTCTTAATCATTATAATTATCAGACAACAAAGGTGATTTCTTCTCTCTCTGGTCTGATGAGATTTACAGAACAAAAAAAAACACTAAAAAACTAGAGTGTAATAATCACTGTCCAAACATTTCTTAAAAATTGCATCGTTTTAGGCAGTAACAATAGAAGTGTAATGAGAATTAGGAAGAAATGTATGTAGGCCTGATCACATACATACACAGATTTTGTGTACTTTAGCTCTGAAGAACAAGGAGATTGTGGATCTGGATACCTGCATTGGTGTGTTGGTCCTCACAGGATGCGAAGGCTACTTTGTGATGGAATGGGTTTGATTGTACTGCCCTGACTCATAAACAGGATATATCTCTGTACATTAAATTGGTTGCTCATCTTGTTGCTTTTAAAATAACATTATTTTTCTGCATAATAGATAGGTCTGTTTGTTAGCTTGAGTTAGAAATTGTGGGTCTCTCTACAAGTTCAACATTTCCCATTTATTTGTCCTACAAGGGGTTGCACTGTGGCTCATGAATGGTGACTGACATGCTTTTGTTGAGAAAGCCAGTATTATCGTAAGGTCCCAAGAATACGATGATAGTGATGATAAGAATGTATTGAGAAGAAGAAGAAGATGATGAAGATGATGAAGAAGATGATGATGATGATGATGATGGCGATGATCACCATGATCATGAGTATTTTCATTATCTATTTTATTATTTTCAGGGAACTTGCACAAGTGGACATTCACACCTCGGGGTTGTGCCTTGTTATGGGTGAAACGAGAGCACCATGGGATGATACAGCCTCCACAGACCTCCTGGCTGAAGGGGAAGCCATTTGGCGAACATTTCTTTGAGCAAGGCACCCGCGATCACACCCCCTTTCTGTGTGCCAAACATGCCCTGCAATTCTATGAAGCCATTGGAGGAATGGTGAGTTGGACATACAAATTTGGGATGACCCCCCTCTCCTCGAGGCCTCATATGAGGGAAACGTTAATAACATTTTGTTTTAAGTTTAGCTTTACATTTAATTTGTTTTCAAGAGCAAGAGCAACTAATATTTCTGTAGCGTGCTGAAGTGTGCTGACACGTAGAAATTGTGCCGATAGTCAGAAATCGTATCCGTATACAGTACTGTGTGATAGGTGACCTGCACTTTACCAGTTTTTCGGATATACCATCCCAGCACTTAATAACTATAAATGTTTGTGTAACAGATTGTGAGGACTGCTATTTGAACTGTCTTATGTTATTTTTTTAAAAGTAAAATAGTTATATATAAATAATTGTATTATTGTTGGGAGCATTGTCCTAGTTGGCCACACTTCAGAATTGGCCATCAAAACGACATATATTGTAGATAAGCAAGTTGGTCTTCAGTGCTTGGGTATTCTTCAGTTGATGGAAGATCCCAAAACCTGCGCATGCCAAACTATTCATTTTAGTTTATATAGTTTTATTTCATTAATTTATTTATTCATTCATTTATTTTATTTTAGGATAAAGTGATTGCCTACACTTCAAACTTGGCAAGAGAAGCGAGAGATTTTCTGTCCAATGAGCTAGGTCTTGAGCGCTTGGATATACCACAGTCGATGGAAGTTCCCAACATGCGCATGCTGAGAATGCCCGGAGTGCCCCAGGTAGCAGCTGATCTTGAGCGGAAGGTAATAATTCTACATTATTTGGAACTATAAGCTGCTGCATTTTTTTCTTCCATTCAGACCTCTGCAACTTATAGTCTGGATGCATGCAACACTCACAAAATTTCCTTTGTGTTCCCCATGACCCATCTGTAATACTGAAGCCCTGAGGCCCACAGTCCTCATAAAGGATTTTCTGTCTACTCCCCTATTTATTCAGATTTTATATACCTACTGTTGTTGTGTAGTATAAATGGTGTATGAATGTGTCAAGCGCGGAGAGCACAGCCACTTGTGGCAGTGCTATATAAATCTACATTTATTATTATTATTATTATTTGGTACTGCAGGAATCACGATTTGGCGATACCGATAGGCATAAATCAAATGTCAAGGTTTATCAATGTTTGTGAAAACATTATAATTATATTGAAAAACTGATTGAATTGTCGGTCAGTTGTTTGACTAACTTTACTGTTGTCATCTGTCTTGTTACTTCTTATCATGTTTGTTACCAATAGTACCATATCTCTTTTTATATACTCAATTACAGAACATAGCTGAGAAGCTTGAAGACCACGTTTTCCGTGAGGACGACATCGAGGCCATATTTGACTGGGTGGACGGCATGCTGTATTTTAGGGTTTCTGTACAAGTGTACAACAGTATGGATGACATCCACACTTTCCTCCCTGTGTTGAAGAGATTGGTGGAATCCTGCAAACCTTATAAGACCTGATCACTAGTAATCGTTTTTTGAATTGCATGCATAGCAATTTGAGTCTTATGTACTCACCCCCACCCCCCATCCCTATTCCTCCCTACCCCCCCCCCCCCCCCCCCCCACAAAAAAAAAATTCAAGATTTTGGCAAATATGTGCAAGTTGAGCTCTAAATAGTGCAAAAATGACATTAAGAAAAAAATTAGTTGTCCCTCCATCTGTCCGCCGTCCGCCACCTGGACGTGCAAAACTTGCAAGTGGATTAATATCTCAGAACCTATTTTAGCTATCACAACCAAGTGTGGTAAGGTGGTGTATATCTATGAGATCTCATTAATGATCAGTGAATAAATGACTTCACCTCCAGGTCAAAGTCACAGGGCCAACAAATGTTAGTCAAAAAATTATACTTTTTCACAAAATTTCACATTTTTTCTAAGTTATTAATATTGAACTTATGATTCTTTGATGCATGATAGATATCAATGAGACCCACATCCTATGCACATTTGGTCAACCTCACTTCAAGGTCAAGGGGTCTATCCAAAGTTAGTATAGGTACTTTGAAGTGACCTTGACCCTAAACTATGAGAGATTTAAAGTCCAAACTTGTTTTATTTAGAGATGATAGATTAATCATGCATACGTGTTCAGTTCTTGTGTTATTCTTGAAGGTCAAGGTCATTTTAGGCCTTGCAAAAACATACACAAAAATTGGTCACAGTGGAATGGCTGAATTTGTAACCCATAATAGGCATAGTAGTTGATCATACATGAACATTAAAGGTCACGTGAAGGTCAAGGTCATCTCAAGGTCAAGGTCATCCTAAGGTCAAGGTCATCCCAAAATCAAGGTCATCCCAAGGTCACAGTGGTTTTTTGTGCATAATACAACTTTTGCTGTAGTTATTTGATAGTACATGAGTGTATTTGGAGCCGGAGATCAAGTTCATCTCAAGATCAAGAGCATAGAAAGATCAAATTCGGTATTACTTTGCATTTTAATGCCAAAGTTTCAATTAATTTTTTTCTGGGCACTCAGTTTTCGTGTTAAATATTGCGAGTTTCATGTGAGTCATATGGGCTTTGCTCTTCTAGTTGTTGTTGAAACGGCTTTTGTTTATTTCTGTTAATTGGGATCAGTTTTGGTTGTGTTTAATGATAATCACATATACTCAATTTAAAGCAAAATGGAATCTTTGAACAGTTTTTGTAAATCCTATCTTTGAATATGAGTATATCCAATCTTTGAATATGAGTATAACCAATCTGTATCCAGTATACCTTATCTTTAAATTTGAGAATACCCTATCTTTGAATTTGAATATGAGGAGACCCTGTCTTTAAATATGAGTATACCATAATTTGTCTTTGAACATATCAGTCTTGTTTTTTTCAATGTAAACAGAGAGCAACTGGGACCACACCAATACTTTCACAATTATAACCAGCAGTATCTGAATATAAGCAGGCTTGAAAATAACTGATGTCCATTGTATAATCATAATAATGTATAATTTAATGATGATAAAAATAGCAATAATAAAAATATTAACAAGTCATTTGTATAGAGCCTTTTGGTTGATTTGATGTTGTTCCTCAAGTTCATTATGTGTTTAATTATTAAATGATTTCATTATTTATTTATTTTGTAATCTATGTGTTTATTGAGACATTTATTTAGTCTTTAATTTATTGTTTAACCAATAAATTTATTTATTTATTTATCCATGTATTTAGTTATTTAGACATTTATTTAAACATCTGTTTATTTTAACATTTATTTATTTGGACATTCATTTAGTTATTTTATATTTAATACTCCTTATTCGGAAATGGGAGGTAACTTGTCTTTTTGTTTAGTTTTTAAGTTGCCTAGAGTTATCTCGTCTCAGAAAGCTATGAAAGCTACCCCGTTCTTCAAGCTTTTCTTCGGGACAGTTGCAGGACAGTGCAAGGCCAGACTAGCGGAGCTAGCCAGGATTGCAACTGAAGGTTTGATGGAGGACAGAACAAAAATTTTAGGCGAGAAACTGTGTTTGTTTGCAAAGTATGTCCGCCTAACGTTAGCGCCACATGCTGGCAAGCAAGCCAAAGTTGCCTCCCCTCGTATTTGCGAGCATGGTCTATTACGAACACGGGTAGTGTACGGTTTTTAGGGTAGGATAGGGTTTGTTTTGGGCTTATGTTTCAATCATTTGAAATCAATTTTATCTTCAGTTCACTTACTTTTTTAACTTATTTATATATTTAGTTATTTAGACATTATTTATTTATTTATTTATTTTATATTTAATTGTGTTTATTTTACAAGATTTTGCATGGGAAGTGTAGAGTTTGTTGTGGATGAAATGGCTTGTGTTTCAATCGTTTGGGCTCAGTTTTGTTTCACTTGTCTTACTTTATTTAATTTAATGTGTTCTCATTTCTTTTGTGGTTTGTTTCAATAAATAACTCCGGACGAATTTCGTTATTTGTTTGTTGAATTCAGTGCTTGGAAATACTACTGTTGTAACAAAATTTCTACTATTACCATTGAATATATGCTATCTATCCTATCCTATCCCGTAACTTGGAGGTCGTAGGGGCACCACAGATGATCGTTTAACCAGCGCACCCCATCTTTCTCTGTCCTCAGCAACCCTCATGGCTTCGCTCAGTGTCAAACCAGTCCATTCTTGAATGTTGTCCTCCCACCTCTTTTATCAGTCCCCCTCTTCTTCTACCTCTTTGCACCGTGCCTTGCATGTTGGTCTTTGCAAGGCCTGATGATCTGGTGACGTGGCCATTCCATCGGAGTTTCCGTTTCTTCATCACTGTGAGCAGATCATCGTGTTGTCCAATAGCTTGTGTGATGGTCTGTCGGACTTCGTCGTTGATGATGTGCTGGATATAGGAAATGCCCAAAAGTCTTCTGTAGCACCTCATCTCCATATTTTGTATTCTTTGTTGTAGATCTGCTGTGAGGGTCCATGTTTCACAAGCGTACAGGAAGATGGAGATGACAAAGGAGCGCAGCAGTCTTACTTGGAATGTAGACAGATGATCCTGTCTTTTCAAATGGGCTTCAACCTTGCCAGGGCAGCAGTTGTTTGTGCGATCCTGGAGAGGACTTCCTGTCGGGACCCATTGTCTGATACAATTGCTCTTAAATATTTGAAGCTTTGCACTGTGTTGAGGGATTGGCCTTGGACTTTGATGTACGTATTGATGCCATTGGTGTTGTTGGTCATCATTTTAATCTTCTCTGCACTTATTTCCATTCCATAGCCTCTGGAGGTGGTGTCAAGTCCCTGTACCAGCTGTTCAAGTTCTTGTTCCTCTCCAGCCAATTTATCAATGTCATTCGCACAACAAAGGTTGGAGATTGCTCTACCCCCCTATGCTGACTGTGCTTTCGTAATCTGCAAGGGCATCTGACATGATGCGCTCTAGGAAGGTGTTGGAGAGAGTAAGCATCCTTGACGCACACTGATTGTTCCTACCAGGAACTATGTAAAGGCCATCAATGGCCTACATCATAGAAAATTTCAAGTTGTTGTTCTGAACCAGTTTCCGATGGCGCTGTTGTGGAGGACTGCACTGGTACCCTTGTCATACAGGCTTTTGATGATTTCAATACTTTTAGGGCTGGTGTTGTACACTATCATGGTTGCCTACAGAGCTGCATGCCAGACTCGGTCAAACGCCTTCTTGAAGTCTACGAACACATGATATAGATGTTGTTGGTGCTGTAGGTATTTCTCGCAGATTATTCTGAGGTTGAAAATCTGTTCAGAATCAGAATATATGCTACTATTACATAATTCAGAGTCTCCAAATATGTACTATAGTGCGTTAGTAAAGCACAAATCTACACAATGCTTTTGATATGAATTTTGTTTTTACACCATGTTGTCCCTTTTTATCAGGAAATTCTGGGCTGCATCCCCTCAGGAAGGCGTAGTCGCTGCCTGTGGGGCGAACCAAACCCAGCCTACCTAATTTAGTTGTGATTTTAGCCCCCAGAGTCATTGGGACACAAATCGATTTTGTTTTGCTAAAAGGTATATTATATCATTAAAATCATAACAATGTATTCGGGTCTTCTAAAGCTTTCTTTACATGAAGCAACAGTTAGAAACTGTTACGTTTGAGGCGCGCACAGTAGATCCGATCGTTTTGTTTTGCAAAGCATGCAATAACAGCGTGTATTTACCTTTGATTTGATTTTGCGTTGTTGTTAGACGAAGCTTAGTATAATGTTGATAATTTTCGTTGGTCGATATTATTGGAGAATTTTCTAGAATTACTTGTTAACTATCGATCGAAGCATGTATTGTAGATAAATCTAGTAATAGCTAAGAGATTCTTCTAATCTAAATAAAGTTATATGATGTAAGACAGTGCATAGTTCCTTTGACGAGTTTTTTTCTGATTGGATGTTATTGCGTCATGCTGGAATGTTCGAACTTTCTCTCGATTATAGAGAGACTATATAAGTGGGGCACTGTGTCTATTTAGTGAGTGAAAAAAAAAGTGATTGAGCGGTCTTGCATGCAGTTGTTTATGTATGCTGAATAAATTTGGAAAACTTCATACGACGACTCCTGCCTTGTTGATGAGTGAACAGGTTGGGTGAATAAACGAATCTGAGTTACACTTATCAAGATTCAAGCATCGGGTCTGAATCAACCATTGGTAAAAATAAGAACCGTGTAACAGAAACGTATAACAGAAAATATGGAAACAGACGAAAATAATATTTATTAAACTGCAACTTTGTTTTATACTGAAAGGTTTAAACAATCCTGTGTGCCATATGGACAATGGTCAGGTGGGTGTAGATGGTAAACTTCAATGTCTTATCCTATCCTATCCCGTGGCTTGATAAAGATTTGAATAAAAATCGAAATATTGCCTCAGACCTCAACTTGGGTGTTGCTGTTTGTTTTGTTCTCCTCATCCTATCCTATCCCGTAACTCTAAATTCGTTGATCATTTAACCAACGTACTCCCATCTTTCTCTGTCCTCAGCAACCCTCATGGCTTTGCTCTGTGTTAAGCCAGTCCATTCTCGAATGTTGTCCTCCCACCTCTTGTTCTGTCTCCTTTTTTCTTCTGCCTCCTTGCACCGTGCCTTGCGGGATGCTCTGGTGATGTGGCCATATCATCGTAGTTTAGGTTTCTTCACCACTGTGATCATGTCATCGTGTTGTCCAATAGCTTGTGTGATTTTTCGGACTTCGTCATTGGTGATGTGCTGGATATAGGAAATGTCCAGAAGTCTTCTGTAGCACCTCATCTCTGTGCTTGGCATTCTTCGTTGTAGGTCTGCTGTTAGGGTCCATGTTTTGCAAGCGTATAGGAAGATGGAGATGATAAGGGAGCGCAGCAGCCATACCTTGGTGTAGACTGATGGTCATGTCTTTCCAAATGGGCTTCAACCTTGTTTGGGCAGCAGTTGTTTGTGCGATCCTGGAGAGAACGTTTTGTCGGGATCTATTGTCTGATACAATGGTTCATAAATATTTGAAGCTATGCACTGTGTTGAGGGATTGGCCTTGGACTTTAATGTCCCTTTTGATGCCATTGGTATTGCTGGTCATCATTTTGGTCTGCTCTGCACTTATTTCAATTCCAGAGGCTCTGGAGGTGGTGTCAAACCTCTGTACCAGCTTGTTTTTCTCCAGTCAATCCATCAACGTCTTTCACAAAACGGAGATGGCTCTATCGCCTATGCTGATTGCGTCTTCATGATCTGCAAGGGCATCTGACATGATGTGGTCCAGGAAGATGTTGAAGAGTGTTGGAGAGGGTAGGCATCCTTGACGCACGCAGATTAATGTCCTGAATCATGACTTCTGTGTAGAAGATTTTCGCCCGTTGATGCCGTGCTGACATCACCTCCTGTTAGTCGCCTCTTACGACAGGCCGGAAAACTTTGGGTCTATTCTATTCAGTGCCCGAACACAAACTGCTAATTAATTGTATTATAAATAATAAGTTGTTTAAACAAAAGAAGAAAACTTCAATTTTCTTTCATTTAAACAATTAATTTATAACACAATTAATTAGCAGTCCAAAATGTTCAAAATCTTGTTTTGCAAAACTTCTTAAACGTCTCAAACATGGATAACTTAAACTGTTGTTTTTTTTAAAAAAGAAGTATATTGAAGAAAATTGAAACATCTACCGTAGTCTTCATCTGGGACTCTTTTTACACACACTCCCTCCTTTCCTTCCTCCGCCAAAATAAACAAAAGGACTATCCTAAATTGGGGGTGAAGGACCTACATACAGACCCTCTATTTTTAGAAGTATGGGAAACTGGTAATACAATACAATACAATACAATACAGCACACCTTTATTAAATCAAATAATGAATGTATACAAAATATAGCTTGTGAATTTGGACATTAGTATTCCCTATGAGTTATTTAAGCGTTTTCCATTGTTTGCCTTCTTTCATTTTTCTTTTGTTAGTTACTTTTACTTGCTTTTCGACGGTGCATGTTTGTTAGCATTGTTGTTGAGTCTATATATATATATTCACCCCAAAATCAAAATGTTTAAAATTTTTGCTAATCTGAATTATGTGAGTCCTAAATAGTCCAAAAATGATACACGCACACACCCACACACCCACACATAATGTGTCTGTGTATCAGTCTGTCCGTCCTTCCCGTCCGTCTGCCATCTGCTGTTTGTCCAATACTTTAGTGGCTAAGTATTCGGAACCTATTTCATGTATCATAACCAAATTTAGTAGGGTGTTGTATATCAATAAAACCTTGAAAGTGAATGAATGACTTCACTTCAAGGTCAAGGTCACAGAGTCAACAAATGTAAGTAAAAACAATTCAATTTTTGTATTTTTTTCACACAATTTCACTTTTTCCATAAGCTATTGATATGAACTTAAGTTCTTTTAGGCATGATAGCTATCAATGAGACACAAATCCTATGCAAATTTTGCCAACTTCGCTCAAAGGTCAAGGTCACTGGAGCTGTCCAAAGTCGGTTCGTATAGGTACTTTGAAGTGACCTTGACCCTAAACTATGAGATATAAAGTCCAGACTTGTATTTAGAGATAATAGATTTATCTTTCATGTGTTTTTCGTTTTTGCATTAACCGTGAAGGTCAAAGTCATTTCAGGCCTTACAAAAACATTAAATAATTTCTCATCGTGCAATGGAATGGCTGTATATTTAACACATGGTATGAAACAACATTGGGTTATTATGATCAGACATGAGCATGAGAGGTCACATGAAGGTCAAGGTAATGCCTAGGTCAAGGTCATTGAAGGCCAAGGTTACTTTGTTTTTTTTGGCATAATACAACTTTTACTGTAGTTTATTTGATCGTAGGCTACATGAGTGTATTTGGAGCCGGAGGTCAAGACTTATTCATCTCAAGGTCTAGAGCATCGAAAGATCAAAGTCTGTATATCTTTACATTTTAATGCCACCGTTTTCTTTCGTTTTTTACATTTTCTTCTTGTTCACTAATTTTCATATTAAATATTGCAAGTTCCATTGGAAGCAAGTATTTTATGGGCTTTGCCCTCCTAGTTCTTCGTATGATTAATCTTTTTTGACCATCTCTGTCAGTTGCGTCCATCAACAACCTTTGACACAAAATTAATACAAGATGGCAAGCTATTCAAATGTATTTCCAGACACTTGCACTGAAAATCTGCTTTTTCAGAAATGTTTATTTTTGTGGCGATGCTTTATTTTAAAGACGCAAAATGGGATGATAACTATTCACAAGGAAAGGTTAAAAAAAAAAGATAAAGGTAGTCCCATAGCCTTGTGGCCGTAGGGTAGCGTGATGTTGGAGATCACACTTATCTTGGGCCAGCGTAATGAGGGTGATGCCCATCTCTCTCCCTCGCTGCTTTACCTTTCCCACTCTTAAGAGAGTAGGTACTCAGTCATAGTTGAGTCAACTGGGGGCGTTGTTATTTGTCGCTTCACGTTTTGCGGTCACCCATCCAAGTGCTAACCGCACTGGACGGTGCTTAGTTTGCGACACAGTAGCGAGTGCTAACAAGGAAAACATTTTGAAAATCTAAATCGGTTCAGGCAACTTTGATTTAAAGCCCAACACGTTCTTATAATGTTATAATTGACACCCAAGCTCCTGTTCTCTCTCTCTCTCTCTCTCTCTCTCTCTCTCTCTCTCTCTCTCTCTCTCTCTCTCTTTCACACACACCCCCCCCCCAAACACACAATATCACACACACAACACAAAAACCACACAAATTTTATTTTTATTTATGCATGTATTCATGTAGTTTAATTGTTGATTTAGGTATCTACTCCTCTTCCCTGTGATGATTATACCAGTCTGCCATATCGCTAATGGTGGATGCAGACGGTGAACTTCTATGTTCATTCCTAGCTAAAGAATGATGGTCTAGATGATGATTCGCAGGGGGAGTGTGTGTTTCTGTGTACGTTTTTTACTTGCGGTCTGCCCCCATGTGATTTACAATAAACACACACAGAGACCTCGCATAACCCCCGATCAGTGATCCTTCACGTGTTTATCCAGTAGTATCTCTCGGGTACGTTGCCTGCGAAAACACTTCGATTTTCGTGCGCCTGTACCACGATTACGATATTGGTGACGCAGATACTGAGTATTAGGTGTCTTTTGTCAGGGCCACACGCTACTGTGCAGCAGGGATTACGGGAGCTCAAGAGTGGCGTTTATTATCTGGGTGTGTTGGTGACGGTGGTTAAAAATACCCCGTAGTCGCGACACAACATTTCAAAACACGAACCGTGCTGGGCTGTTACACCTTTACTGTTAGGACAAGCATGCTAAGGTCTCAGCTATGGCTGCTTGAGCTGTGTGATACAACCAGGAAGTTTTTTAAAGTTTATTGACGTACCACCGTGGTGATGGTGGTGTTCAGTCATTTTAAAAGCGGACATTCATCTTTGTACTGTTTGGTCTGACTGGACTCCGATCCTACCATTGTGACTATAGGCAGATCACCATTTCAGTAGGCTCGTTAATAACAAGTCTGTTCGTGTGACACACTTTCAGTTCATATTACATTTCTTTTTTACGCTACAATACACTCATGTGATACAGTTACATTATCGTGGGACAGTGCAACAGTTTTGCACAACAGCGGATTTTTAGAGGATTTCTTTTTTAACAGTATCACAATAGCTTTTTTAACAGCATGTATTAACAGTAACTTTTGGTGAATCCTTCTTTGTTCCATGCTTCAATTTCAAGATGAGTTTGTTTCGAAAGTTGATCGTCTGCTCCAAAAAAAGCTCGGTAAGTTTTATACTAGTCGTAGTTTCAGACATTTGGAAATTATACCAAATAGGGCGAATTATAGTGACAAATTTTATTTTGAAGACAATCTGACAAACTAATTTTGGTTCTGGATCTGGATTCTCGTCTTGATGTTGTTCGACGGGTCAGCCGCAGTAGCCAATAATGACTATATTATGCCACTTGGGGGCAGCATATTTATACACACAGTTTTAGTGTAAACAATATTAGGGTTATACATTGAGCAAAGTAGATAAAAATTGATTTATTACACACAGCAGCGTGTCCTCAATGTAAGCAACATTATTTCAATCTGGTATTCTTTCTAGTAGTCTTTCAACCGCGCTAGATCGATAGTTCGTGTACACAGTACAAATATTATCTGTTATCAGTTATGTATACCAAGTGTGTGTGCGTGCGTGTGTGTGTGGTTGTGTGTGAAATGTGTCATATGATCGGTTCTTGAAGGGTATTGGAGAGGAGCAGATTCAGAAAGAGGGTGGCGTAATTGACAAACTGCGCTGAGTTCATTACAACGTTGTTGAAGTTAACGGATTGGGTTGTAATAAAGTTGTCGAAATGGGTGTTTGTGTAATAAATTATTCGTAGACCTACCTACACATCACCAACGTCGAAGTCCGACAGACCACCACACAAGCCATTGGACAACACGATGGCCTGCTCACAGTGGTGCCCCTACGACATCCGGGTTATGGGACAGGATAGGATAGACCTACCTAAAACAAATCTTTTATATTGTCAGTTATGTATACTTAGTTTTACTGGATCGCTTCTTTGATGTTGACTCAATAGTTTGTTAGCCTACCTGGTGTTAGTGTTTCGAATTATAAATTATTTAGCTCTTGTTTTGTTGGATTGGTTCTTGATGTTGAGTCAATGGACCGTAAATATACTACTCAAAATAATTGAAGGGCCACTCTCATATTTCATTTAGTTTAATTATTTTTTGCTGCTATCAATAATATCGTTTATATTGATTATTTCAAAACTTACCCTGTACAGTAACATTCAAGACAATCTTATTCTGACAAGTAATCACATGTGTGAGTTTTGAACTTTCTGCACTGAGTTGAGAAACAACCCCAATTTCTACAAAAAAATGACCCTAATTTACTGTTGTCTTGCTAATAAAGCAAAATTTTTAACAATAAAAAGTGATTTGCACGCGAAAGGCTTGCATTTTCTGAGTTCAGTTCAACAATCGGCGCTTTTTTTCTGGGTATAAAAGGCAGCGCTTTTGCTGCTTTTTTAACAATGCCCCCAAGGCGACGATTGACTGATGCAGATAGAGGCAGAGCTATTGCATGGCTTCAGGAAGGAGTGTGGGTGAGAGAAGTTGGCAGGCGGCTGGGAGTGTCCCACTCCGTTGTCCAAAGGCTGCGGGAGCGCTTTAACAACTCTGGAAGCGTCCAAGAACCAAGAAGGTCCGGACGCCCCCGCGTTACCACTGCAAGACAAGACCATTTCATCACCCTGTCAGCTCTGAGGATGAGGTCCGCTACAGCAAACACCATCAGAAGACAGCTTCACGCAGCCAGCAATGTTAACGTCAGCGACCAGACAATTCGCAACCGTCTACACGAGGCAAACCTGCGATCAAGACGACCTTTGCTGAGCAGTACGGCCTTTGCTCACCCCAGCTCACCGTGCAGCGCGTTTGGCCTGGGCTCGGCGTCATTTGGTGTGGACTAGGCAACATTGGTCAAGGGTGCTCTTTACAGACGAGTCTCGGCTCTCCTTGTCTTTCAACGACCGTCGAGTGAATGTTTGGAGGCGTCCACGGGAGCGTTTTGCTGATGCGACGGTGCGCGAGCATGACCGCTTTGGTGGTTGATCTGTCATGATGTGGGGTGGCTTCGCATTAAACTTCAGAACACCCCTGCTCCAAATTCATGGCAACTTAAACGGTATTGGCTACAGGGATGACGTCTTACAACCTAGGGTTCTCCCAGCTCTGCGGGCCATTGGGGAAGGTGCCATACTACAGGACGATATTGCCAGACCCCACCGAGCGCGTATCGTCAATGACTTCCTGCAGCAACAGCACGTCATAAGGATGGATTGGCCGGCTCGATCACCCGAATTGAACCCCATAGAACATCTGTTGGATGTCTTGGGTCGACAGACACGGGCAAACCTCCCTCCAGGAGATAACCTTGAAGTTCTGGCCAAAGTTCTCCAGCAAGAGTGGTTGGCCATCCCAGGAAACATCCTCCATAACCTGATACGTTCCATGAGACAACGATGCCAAGACTGCATTGATGCAGACGGTGGCCACACCCGATACTGACTCTATAGATTTTTGGTTTCTAAAGTTTTGATTTTGTAAATGAGGGGTATGTCCAGTTAAATTGAATTTACTCGAATTTTAAGCGACTGATGTCTAAAATCTTTTTTGTTATTGATGCAGAGATGATTGCAATAAAATATGATGAACTAATAAATTGAATTCGTGTTTCTGATTTAAAGAGAGACCCATATGTCCAAGTGGCCCTTGTATTATTTTGAGTAGTATATTTACATGCAGGTGCAAATAGTTTCGGGTATCAGTTATGTGTATTCTCTTCTTTTAATTCTGCGCTGTGTCGAACCACCTCTTTCCTTTCGCTCTGGACTGAAAATGCACATTTTTAACACTGTCTATCCTTACATTTTATCCTGAACTTTTCTTCTTCAAATGCTTAAAACACAGTCATAGTCTTTGGGGGTTTTGTGTGCGTATGTGTGTGTGGGGGAAGGGGGGGGGTGTACTGTGTGTGTGTGTGTCTGTGTGTGTGTGTGTGTTTTCTGATTTGGTATTTCATGTTTTGCTTTCGCTTTATTTATTTAGTTAGTTATTTTTCTTTCTGTAAAGCGCTGTGAGCTCTAGTGAGAAAGGGCGCTGTACACATGTTTATTATTATTATTATTATTAGTAGTAGTAGTAGTAATAATAATAATAATAAATGTAGATTTATATAGCGCCGCATCACAGCCACACATGTGCGCTTGACACATTCATACATCATTTATACTACACAACAACAGTAGGTATATAAAGTCTGAATAAATTCACTAAAAATGTAGTAGTAGTAGTAGTACTAGTAGTATTTTTTATTATTGTTATTATTTTAATACCACCTGGTTTTCCTGGATCGGTTCTTAATGTTGACGCAATAATTGTTAGCCTACGTGCAGTGTAAGTGATTTTGAGTTTTTAAAATGTAGGCCTACCTTTGTTGCTGGATTGGTTCTTAACATTGAATTGAAAGATTATAGGCCTGCCTATATATGCAGGTAGACATTTGGAATCGAGTGTTAATCATTTAGGTCTTTGTTTAAGGGATGGATTTGGTGATTGAATTAATAATTTGTTTTGCCTACCTGGTGGAAGTGTGTCTAAGTATACATTATCCCAAGCCTAGTTTGTCTGGCTCAGTTCATATGCAGGTTCGAGAGTCTAAGAGTTCTTTGCCATTACTTTTAGCATTAGCAATGGGGAGTAAAGCTATCCACAACCTCCGTTTTGCGGATGACATTGATGGATTGGCTGGAAAGGAACAAAAACTAACAGCCGGTACAGAGGCTTGACACCACCTCCAGAGCCTATGGAATGGAAATAAGTGCAGAGAAGACCAAAATGATGACCAGCAACACCAAAGGCATCAACATGGGCTTTAAAGTCCAAGACCAATCCCGCAGCACAGTGCATAGCTTCAAATATTTAGGAGCCATTGTATCAGACAATGGGTCCCGACAGGAAGTCCGCTCCAGGACCGCACAATTAACTTCTGCCCTGACAAGGTTGAAGCCCATTTGGAAAGACAGGACCATCAGTCTACATTCCAAGGTAAGGCTGCTGCGCTCCCTTGTCATCTCCATCTTCCTATGTGCTTGCGAAACATGGACACTCACAGCAGATCTACCAAGAAGAATACACAGCATGGTGCTACAGAACACATCTGGGCATTTCCTATACCCAGCACATCACCAACGACGAAGTCCGACAAACCATCACACAAGCCATTGGACAACACGATGACATGCTCACAGTGGTGAAGAAACGGAAACTCCAATGATATGGCCACGTCACCAGATCATCAGGCCTTGCAAAAACCATTCTGCAAGGCATGGTGCAAGAAGGCAAAAGAAGAGTGAGACAGAAAAAGAGGTGGGAGGACAACATTCGAGAATGAACTGGTTTGACACTGAACGAAGCCATCAGGGTTGCTAAGAACAGAAAAAGGAGTAGGTTACGCTGGTTAAACGATCATCTGTGGTGCCCCAAAGATCTTTGAGTTATGGGATAGGATAGGATAGGATATAACAAGTCGCACAGAGTAAATGACATTAATATATATATATATGTTATATAAGTTATATGTTGGCTTGGTAATAAAGTAAACTTTTGTGAATGTTAATATAGTTCAGTTACCAGCTCAAAGGCATGCTCAAAGCGCTGGGGACTTTTTATCGCTAGGATTGGCCATGGCTAGAGCCCTTCGAAACATAATACTCTGAAAACATGTATAATTATTATTATCTGAACTTATTTGACTTATTGGCCTGATAGTATTGTGCAATAAGCTACACGTTCTTGTTTAACGCGCTTGCCTGTTCTTTGACCTTGCTGCTCAGCGCGCTGGTGACTTGACTCGCTAGCATTACAGACAGTTGGATTCATAGGAATAGAAGCCCAAAACAGGCAGAAATTTGTAAATTATCTGAAAGATTTTTTGGCCTTATAACACAGTAATCTATATGTTCTTATATCGCGTATTTGCAGGCTCATAGAGCTGCTCAAGGCGCTGGTGGCTTTGTTTTGGGGTTTCGTTTGTCAGACAGAAGTCGCCAGCCTTATGGCCCGACTTATTTGGAAGGTTCGTGGAGATTCACGACCTCTTTTTCCGAGGTTATCAAATTCCGAACCTCCACGAAACTTCCCATTAAAACAATACAATACAATACAAGGTTATTGCTTTAGGTCCAGCGGACTCTTCCGAGCCAAATCCCATTAAAACAGGGCATCAGGTTCATGTACATATGCACGATTGGGGGGTCAGCTCGTTCGTTACTCCCTCAGCTCGTTATTTTAAGAATGTAGGAATCGGAAAGTGATTTTTGTAGAGAAAAGGGTTAGGGCAAGGGTTAGGGATAGCTCTGCAACTAACCCTTACCCGAACCCTTTTCCAAAAAGTTTACCTAGTTCGTCTCCTATAGGCGACGAAATAGGTCGAACTTTGTTCAAAGTAACGAGCTGGGGGAGTAACGAGCCGGGGGAGTAGTGATACGGGGGAGTAACGAGATGTTCCCCTTGATCTTGCGTTTCGGGTCAGTTACAGCGAATGTGAGGGTATCTCTTTATAAGTTTGTGTTTAGCTGGTATTCGCAACGCACACACAAGAGTACAAAGAACCTAAAAACTGAAGGTCACAAGGGTATTAACTGACTCACAACCTGTCTGCTTGTTGTGAACAAATTCTCAACCTGCTCTATACCTTATAGTGACTTGGTCTGATTGGTTTGGCTAGAGGGAATGTTTCAAGACGTTAGTTAGCCTATATAATTCTTGCCATTCGGATCGATTGCTGCGGGTTCGAGACTTTGTAAAAGACTATTATTAGCGGTGTCGGGCTGAATGAACTACCAAGAACTGAACGAACATTGAAATTTAACGTCTACACCCACCATTGGCGATCTGGCAGACGGAGATATCAATCCCATGGAAGAGAGGTAGGGACCTAAATCAACACTGAACCACCAGAGCAATCATACTGCTATGGACAGTGAAAATGGCCACTTTTATGTTGCCTACCACGGGATTGGAAGCTGGGTCATCGGTGTGCCGAGCGAACGCTCTACCACTGTGCTACGGCGATGGGTCACGAAGAACTAAACGCTGAAATAATGAAAGCCGTTAACATTGGTATTATGTACTCTTTACAACTTGTTTCAAAGCCAAGTATTTTTAAAATTATTGTTATTTTTTAAAAAATTATTTTTATTTATTTATTTATTTTTAGCCTTGAAGTCCGTTGAAACGAAGCAAGCACTGCAGGTATTAATTTTGTTGTTGGGAGGAACTGTGGTCTAATGGTAGTGCTTCGGCTTGCGGATCGGAAGGTCCCGGGTTCGAGCCCTGGCCGGGCCATTGTGTTGTGTCCTTGGGAAAGACACTTTACTCCTGTTTTCCTATTCCTTCGGATGAGAGTATAAACCGAGGTCTAGTCTGTGTCGCATACATTCCATCATAACGGACTTTAAAGATCCTGACGCTCATGTCCTAGACGGGTGAGTGCCGGTGACAAGAAAACACCCAGCATGCACCTAGGTCCTTCTCCCCCATCCCTGGCTGCCCAGGATTGTGCTCAGTTGTCCGGGCGTCAGACCATGCGCCCAAAGGCTGCGGGTGGGCGTCTCGGGCGGCTTGAGTTAGATCCTGTATCGGCCAGCGGCTTGAGCAGCTCTTGAGCTGGAAAAGCGCTATATAAGAACGATTAAATAAAATAAAATTAAATAAATAAATAAAATATGTCATGAGCTAATTAGTCTGGTTCATTGGAAAGGTAATAAAATCTTTAAC
The DNA here is from genome assembly GCA_036898135.1 of Oncomelania hupensis. Classification (NCBI taxonomy): domain Eukaryota; kingdom Metazoa; phylum Mollusca; class Gastropoda; order Littorinimorpha; family Pomatiopsidae; genus Oncomelania; species Oncomelania hupensis. Next base: position 18,790,179 of record CM072527.1, on the reverse strand, counting down.
AATTACCTAGATAATCTTTGCTCTATGAAGTAGATATATTTTCCTTTATAGTTACTCAGAAGGAAGTTGTTTAACTTCGAAAATTATAGCACCAAAATATTATAACATGGAAAATAGCTTAAATTCAGTTTCATTGTGTTGACATGACAGCAAAGTAAATCGTAACTACTCGTAGACCTATTCTAAATCCAGTGAAATAGTTTATTTCAGTTTTATTTCCTCAGAGGAAAATTTTTAAAATCGAGTGTCCATTGTTGGCCTATATCCGAAACATTACTCACAACTTTCCGGTACCTCTAATAAAAACTCGTGGGTATCGCCATTATAAATTAAAACGAGGTTAGAATGAAACCAAGTTCCTGTCTGGCTTGTTTTGCTTTTATCAAAGCTTGATGCGTGACTTTTAAATATGGCAAATTACCGAAAACGACGATTGTTAGAGCCAGAAAACGAGTGGGATAAGTATTAAAAACGGTGGAGGAAGTACATGCTCAGTGAAAGGATGCAAAAAACAATCGTAGAGGCCTGTATATGTGGCGACTTCGAAGGTGCGTCGATCATCGACAGAAAGTGAAACAGGACCTGAAGACTCTTGTAGTTTTCCATAGCTTCGCCGCCGCAACCTTCACAAAACACGAAGTAGTTGACTATGTTAGGCGAGCGTTGTGGCCAAGTGGGCTAAGGCGGGACTAACTTGCCTTGTCCTCAAGCCAGAAACCAATGGCGCCTGACAGGTGTGGGTTCGAGCCAGCATCTGGGCGTTATGTTTTTCCGAATATTTTTCAAAAATTAACAAATAATGTTAGGTAGGTAGGGTTTAGGCGCGCCACTGGCTTTAGAAAGGGATAATAAACTGCAGCCAAAAAAAAAAATATGTGAGGGTACGATACTGGTGGCCAGTGACACATGTTATTATTCTTGAATATTTGGAAATAACTCACTAAAACACGCGGAGAAAGAAACCGGAAGTATGTTTCATTGAGGGGATTCCCGTTGGTGCATAGGATAGCAGAAAAGTGTGAATAACACAGGAAATAATTAGTCTTATTGACGCACAAAGCAGCGTCAATCTTAACAACTTGTAGGCCTGTTATATACCTTGTAGATTTAGTACATTTATTCTTTCATGTACAGTAATCATATTCCGAAGTAAGTTATATAAACTCGAATTCATAAACCAATATCAGAATATTACATATCACAAAAGACGCCTTATTATAGTCTTAGTTGACTCAGAAAACCAGATAAATCTTAACAATTACCTAAAGACACACCCTTTCTCCCCTATAAATTTGTTTTATTTCGTGTGAGTACGTGAGATGTGTGTGCGTGTGTGTGCCAGCGTGTGTGCGCATTGTATGTGCGTGCAAGGTAAATCTTAGCAATCTGTAGACACCTTCTATGAAGTTGCTTTATTTAATGTGCGAGCGGGCGTGTGCTTTTTAAAAAAAATAATGTCATGGAAGTTAAATTTGTCCTTAGAGAAAACGCATTATAACAAATAAGTACAAATCTAATTTGTCTCCTTGACTCCGAAAGCAGCGTGAATCAGAACAACTTCTACATGCATGTAGACCTACTCGGGACTTTATGAAGTACAGTAGCTCTATTTTGGGGTTCTATTTAATCAGGGGCAGGTTGTATAAATTTGGGGTCCATATAACCCAAACATAAACACAGAGAACGCTGGTGAGTCTTGTTGAACAAAGAAAGCGGGGAAGCGTGTCTTATTGAATCTCAAGAACTTGAAAGCTCGCTATGTATAAGAAGAATATATAGCCTACTATTATGTAGTTTGTCAGAGGAGAGTTGCTTTTAATTTTGAAATCCGTAATCGTATGGAGTATTTTCTTAATAAATAAATTCGTTAGATTTTATGCCTGTTACTAGCAAAGACTAGCGAACATTCTGGAGCTAAACACACACGCACACACACACACACATGCCCACCTTACCCTACAGTGTGAGGTAAGCATTTTTTAGCATTGTTGTGGGGTACATACACTGCATAGCATATTTCACGTAATATTAGGTTATGCTGACTTTGGGCAGTCTTAACATAATTGCCGAGCAGTGACGAATGTTTTAAATCAAGAATGACATCTCCCCCGGTAGCCCACGTTGTGAGGTAAGAGTATTTGTAGCATTGTTGTGACGTACACACAAAAATCCGTGTGGGTGTGTGTAGGTGGTCGCACACCAACGGTTTTGTGAGGTGGTTGAGATAAATGTATAGGCGATATGCTTGGGAGCTCAGCAAGCGGTTTTTGAGATTGGCACTGTGGGGTCATAGGAAAATGTACCTCATAAAATTTTGGACCTCACAACCCCGTCAGAAAGTCTTACACACAACCTCATAACCTATGGTACGTAAACGCACACCCACACACCCACACAGAAGAAACACATTGCATCTACCAAAAGGCAGCAAAAGACAGAATCCGTAAAAACAATTGCTCGTAAGGTTTTTGGTTTTAGGTTGATAAAATAATAATAATAATAATAATAATAATAATAATAATAATAATAATAATAATAATAATAATAATAATACTGGATGCTATCTACGCCCTACCCCACCCCAGCCACCAAAGACACCTCTTCAGCTTGGTTGTTCACTCAGAAATAGGGTCAAAGGTCACACGGCTCTGGTAGTTGACCGTTATTCAGGGGAAATCACTCTGTCAGAACCGAAAATGAAAATTCAAACTTTAGCTATTGGTTTGAGCAACGAAAGTCTATTTTATCATTGTGTAATGTGATAACAAAGTCTATTTTATCATTGTGTAATGTGAGAACAAAGTCTATTTTATCATTGTGTAATGTGATACAGTAAAACCTCTGTTTTACGACCTTTAAATTGCCATTAAAACGAGGTCTTAAATTGGAGGGGTCTTAAAAAGGAGGTAGAACATTTTCGAAAAAGACATTTAGAAAATTAATTAAGTAAAATAAATACATGTACAAAAAGTACACATACCATTAAGTATAGGGAACATCTACCATCTTTCAGAAATATAGAAACTCTGTCTCACAACCAATACAGTCAATATCTTCCTGTTCCTCATTATTTACAAAATAAAAAAAATCAATGTTGGTATGATAGTTGTTTAAAAGTCTATGCAAGTGTTGAGTGCATGTTTGGAGTTATATCTTTAATTATATGTTTGGGGTTATAACTATTTATAAGATAACCTTATTAATATTGTTGTAATTATTTTTATTCAGTCATGGAATAGTCTTTTTTTGTTTTGTTTTGTTTTTAAAATTAAAAGCGGTTATTTCTGTTTGTTTGCAGGATCCCCCACCCGTGCATGTTCTCATAGTATGTCACTTTGAACACCAGACATGGTGTCGGCAAGATCTGACAGGCCCCTGCTCAGGGCAAATCTGGTCAGCTCCTTAGAGTATTTCATGCTGCTTTAATGCATCGTCTGCTGTTAAAATTTGTAAAAGAAATTGTTTTCTTCAAGCACACAAATATAGTATTGCTTTGGAATCTGAATTTTTCAGATGCTAGGTCGTATAATTTAATTATTTGATATCGCAAGTCGCGTTTTAGAGATAGTCGTTTAAGAGAGGTCGTTTATATAGTACAAAGCATCGGTGAATTTTTTTCCGGTCGTATGTTGGAGGAAGTCGTTTAAGAGAGGGTCTTAAAATGGAGGTTTTACTGTAACAAAGTCTGTTTTATCATTGTGTAATGTGATAACAAAGTCTATTTTATCATTGTGTAATGTGATAACAAAGTCTATTTTATCATTGTGTAATACGTGCTGGGCCAGTGGTTCGACAAAAGTAAACAAGACCTTCGAATTGGGGGCCTTTTAAAGTTAATATGCGTTTCAAATCTATGAAATGTACGTTAGTCATCCTGTTTTGGCGCTACGGATTTAAGGAAACAAATACTTTTGGAAAGTCCAGCATAGTTGTAGAAACTGAGCTGTGTTGAATAACTTGGTAAAGGTGTCTCCACACTGCAGCGGAGACGTGTTGCTAATGTTAAAAGAGAGAAAATAATATAAAGAAAAGAGGGAGAGCCCACTAGGAGCTGGAAGGTAGCCGCCTAGCACAGGCGCTTGTATCTGGACACGCGAGCGCCTATGCCTGTCTATAGATAACCAAATGGAGACCCGTCACAGGCATAGGCGCTTACGTGTCCAGATACAAGCGCCTGTGCCGCCGAGTGTTGAAAACAGTAGTCCATGCATCGGTAGCGGTATTAATTTGAGTTATTCCCCCAAACCTCACACCCTCCTAAGCCCTCACCCCACTCCGGAATAATATTGTTTGGTTTAGTCACCGTATTACATAGATGACGAATAAATTCTAATATTAGTTTAGTGCATGCTTACATTTTTGGGGTCACGTCTGGGTTTGAACGGTTGTCTCTCTCTCTCTCTCTCTCTCTCTCTCTCTCTCTCTCTCTCTCTCTCTCTCTCTCTCTCTCTCTCTCTCTCTCTCTCTCTCTCTCTCTCTCTCTCTGTTCTTTTCTGTTCTTTCCACCGTGTCATCACTCTTTCTTTCTCGCTCATCTACTCCAGTAATTCCTTTCTTTGTTTCTTCTTCTTTTTCAATGTAGACCTATTGTGATTGTGCATCTTTCATCTTTCACTCCTCATCTTCTATATTTGTGGTTCTTTTTTTTTCTTTTCTTTCTGATTCTTCCTTCCTTCCTCACCTTCTTTCCCCCTTCCTTCATTCTCTTCCTCACCCCCGTGAGGTTGCCGGGGGTTTCAGTATAAATAGTATCCCCACTTTCTGGAAATTTAGTGCTTTAAATTCCCACTGTCATTGTCTTTCTCATTTGTTCTTTCTCATTCCTACTCTGGTCTATCAATCTAATATACTATCTTCTTCGCTAAACCAGTCACCTACCTTTTTGTCCTTGAAAACTCTTCCAGGGTCAAAACTCTTCATTTGTGTTTGAGGTCTGTTGGATCAACTTGGGAATATTGGACGCTTTCTGCCAGGTGGTCACTGGGGTTTCCTATGATGTTGTTTGGTATTGTGGGCATTTTGTATGTAGTCTATGCGTTTTGTTGATGTTTTATAATGATGTTTATGTTCTGTTTTGTTTTTGTAAACTGGGGTTCGGTGGGTTGGAGTGTGGCCTCAGCGTCCACTGCCTGGGGTGTCTTTGTTGTGGGGTGACCGGCTGGTGGAGTGCCTTCAGTGTTGCCACAAGGGTGGTTTCGGCTGTTATGCGGATCGGGGTGAGTCCTCTTTCAGCGGGGTTGTGGTCTTGATTTTGTGATCCTGATTCGGCTCTTTGCAGTCCGCTGGTCCCTGTAAGCAATGAGTAACTAACTTCTCTTCCTCATCTTCCTTCTACTCATCATCAGTATCATCCTCATTCTTCTTCTAAAAATCTCCGTAAAAGATTATTCATATTTCCAATTGATTTATTTTTATGTATCTCTGTGGTTCGGTCTTGGCATCAGGCCAAAATCGTTCAACTACACATTTATTCTGTAACCTAGATTTTTTTTAAAAATCATAATGTTTATTGCTATACACACCATATCCATAAGTTTATATTACATTCCCTTTTTATCGGCTCAGTAGCTCGAGAATTTCTTTTCGCTTTTTGTGTAAAGTCATTGTCAGTACAAGCCAAGTTTTGTGTGGGATAGGGGATGGAATGGATAGGTATGGTGTTTGTGGGGGTATGTGTGTGTATGAGAGAGAGAGAGAGAAAGACAGACAGACAGACAGAGAGAGAGGAGATAGCAGTGCCTATAGGTGTGTTTGTATGTGTCTATGTGTATAAGTCATCAAGTCAAGCGGGATACATTTTAGGAGGTGTGTGTATGTGTGACAGTGGTTTGTCCCATACAGCTTATCTGAGACTCACCGAGTACTAGTGGAGAGGGGAACGTACGACTCGGCTACGCGTTGTGGTTTTGTCTGTCTGCCTAGCCTATCTGTGTATGTGAATGTTCTGTTTATGTTGTTTCTGTCTGAGTAGGGATCTGTGTGTGTGTGTGTGTGTGTGTGCGTGGGCATGTAGAAACGACGTTACAGTGACACACTCATGGAACTCCACATGGTTTCTTTTGACTTTTTTGGAAGGGCGCCCTATTTTGACGTCAAAATAGTTCCCTGCTGAGTTAGAGCTGTTTTAGGCCTAGGGTTAGGTTAAGGGTTAGGGTTAGGGTTTGGGTTAGGGGTTAGGGTTAGGGTTAGGGTTAGGGATAGGTTCAAAAATTTGAAAATGTCAAAATAATGTCACGAAAATGAAAAGTGTGTCAAAATAATCCCTGTTTTTTTCACAACAGTCATCATAATGTCGTTTTTACAAAAATGTGTGTGTGTGTGTGTGTGTTTATACGGTTTAATAGGTAGGCAGTGTGCGAAGTTCTACCTAAAAAAAGGTAAAAAGTGTGCGAAGTTCTACCTGCCAGTTTAAAACAGTGTATCTACTTCAGTACTTGTGTCCAAATCTATCTGCCTGTGTTTGTGTATATGTACGTGAGCATGTCTATATGTCTATAATTATGTTATATTTCAATCTGGGATAGGGTCTTTGTGTATGTTTGTATGCGTGCGTGAGCGTGCGAGCATGCATGTATGCATGCATGCGTGTATGTGTTTGTGTGCATGTGTTTGTGTGTGTGTGTGTGTGTGTTTATCTAGGTCTGGATCTCTAACTCACCACAGCCTACTGGCCTATCAGGAAGGTCTATCTGCTTTACGGATGCCGTTCTTATAAAACTCGACTATAGATTGTATTACAGCCCTCAAAGCGAGTGTCAGCAAACATTTTTTTGTGGATAGTGTGATTATAAAGGTAAAGGTGTCCCCCGTAAACCTTCGGTCGTAGAGAGGGGGTTGGGGGGGGGGAGAGTTTTGGACCTCCCTTTTTTCCAGGCCAGCTTAATAAAATAATAATAATAATAATAATACAGGATGATATATACGCGCCTTTCCCCAAATCAATCAGGCTCAAAGCGCGGCGATCTATACCAACATACACGCTCACCTGTCTCATCCACCCTTACACACACCAAATACACATCCATCACTCAAACAGGTGGTGTAAAGGCAGGGAGATCGCTATTAGAAGACGGAAAGAAAATCGAATTTTTATTTTTGAAATTTTTATATTGACTGCGTCCTGTACCATTATTGAAGGGAGGGAGGAAACAGGAGTGCCCGGAGAAAACCCTCGGTGACCTCAATAGTCTTGTACCTAAGTCACATACGTTCGCCCCTTGCGGGAATCGAACCCGCGACCTTCGGCATAGGAAACCGGCGACTTATCCACTGCGCCACGAGGCCACCCTCGGTGCCTATCTCCTCTCCCTCGCTGCAGTACTTTCCCCGGTTGTAAACAGATCCTGGTACCTTATTTCATAGCTGAGTGGACTGGGATATGTCGTGCACTTGAGTCGTTTGGTGGCTGCTTTCCTAGCACAGTCAACCATTCAACTAACTCTTCCCGACGTTGCTTAACGTTAAACATTGCTAGCCTGTGTGTGTGTGTGTGTATATATATATATATATATATATATATATATATATATATATATATATATATATATATATATATATATATATATATATATATATATATATATATATATACATATATATATATATATATATATATATATATATATATATATATATATATATATATATATATATATATATATATATATATACATATAATATAGGTAGCATAGATCTATATAATGGTTTCGATGTTTCCATCCGCCTCCTTTATGAGTGCGCCTATCGTTCCGCGCATTTTCTCAGAATTGGGTGAACGGATTTTTATTTTTTTATTTCTTTTTATTTGGTGTCACAAGATCCGACTAGAGTACTTGAGTGTATACATATCATGGTCAACTGCTCTGAGAGCATGTGCAAGTTTGTTGACGTGACTCAAAGAAAGTAAAGCATAGTAGAGGCATACTCGGATAAGTCTCTGATAATTAAGCTGTCTGTGCCCTTTTGTTCGGATTTAAAAAAAAAAAACTGTCGACATGCTAAGCGGTGACAAAACTATATATGTTACAGGTGAAGCAGCAGTATATTAACATGAAGCGTGTCGACAGCTTACAAACAACTAAGGCGAAGGAGGGGGGGGGGGGGGGGGGGAAGACTGGAGAATTGCGCAACTGTCATACATGTATAAATGCGTAATCGTGTGGTCGTCCTTAACGCTATCAACTAACAAGCAAACCGCGGTAGCTGAGCGTCATCGAGGCTTACCTTTGCCTCTGATCCCTTCAGTGTGAGGTACTCGGGGGAGTCTCAGCTACCCTGTGTGGTGGCAAGAAAGATCTCTACTTTCGATAACACTTTGTTTAAAATCGTCGAGTCATTATTTTAAACACATTCACGGTACAGTACAACACACTGAAACAGACTGAAAGACGGAGAGAGAGCAGTCGCACGCATACACACGCACGCACACACACACACACACAATCTCTCTCTCACTCTCTCTCTCTCTCTCTCTCTCTCTCTCTCTCTCTCTCATACATAAATACATACACACCAGCAACGCTCAAAAGGTCATCCAAACACAGACCTGTACAATGCGACAAGCTCGCGCCAAACTCTCCTACACCTTTAATTTGGATTGACTGTAACAAAATACACAGTGGTGTTAGCACAGGCGCCAGGAAAAAAAACCGAAAGTTGACATGAATTCAAATCACGGATCGTATAACGATTTCAAGTTACAAGTGGTTATTAAGACACCTATTGTGGCATTATCGGGGTGTGTGGAGAGAGGTGTAGGGGGGAGGGAAGTGGCACCTCCCTAAAAAATAAGAGAAGGAAAGAAGAAGAAAACACCTGCACACACAGACAGCTGAGATTTGTTTAAATCCGCCTGTGGTATTTAACGCGGAGAGCACAGGCGCCAGTATCTCGATGAGACCGCGCTCTCTGTTAGCTTACTCTTATTAGAGTACAGAGAGGGAAGAAATTCTAAAATCACTTAGGTGAACAGACGTTAAATTAAAGAAACAAACAGAGAGGCAAGTCGCATCCAGATACGAGCGCCTGTGGTGGAGAGGTTTGTCTGCATTTCCCGTGCTAATTGATTGCATTGCAGTTAATAATATTTGTAGACATTAACTAATTGCATTGTCTCCAGTAATGAGTATGTAGTAATTATATTCACTTAGGGGAAGTGCACTGATTCTGTGTCTTGCGACATTCATGAAATTGTTTTCAACATTATCTTGGAGCTAATTGAGATACTTGTGCAAAACGCTTCGTCGGTAAATAAATGCCACTAAGTAATCATAATTACTATACCCCTTGCAATATATGCAATAGTTCGTTACAAGAACTAACCATTCTTTCACAAGTAGGAGGCCAATGTAGCCGGGCCTGATGCCTAAAGCGGTCTTAAACAAACTATCCTAGAATATACAGTTGCCCCTGTTCAAAACTTGTTAATTTTAAGCATGGCTGGGTCCACATGACATTACTTGCGTTGGGCGCCTGTAGATGACCCTAGATAGCAAAGCGGTACGTAGAGAGCACTCAGTCTTATATTTATCATGCTATACAATACAATACATCTTTATTGTCCAACTTTAACATTATACATAGGCCTACAAGCGGAAAATTGATATTGTATAATTTATAATTAGCGAACGGCATCCGAAGTCTTCGACTTTACGGCAAGTAAAGGTCCTCCTGAAAATAATACTCAACAGGTTGAAACCCCAAGCTGAATAAATCAGAGCTGAAGAACAAGCAGGATTCAGGGCAGTGCGAAGTACCACTGAACAGATTTTCAACCTCAGAATAATCTGCGAGAAATACCTACAGCACCAACAACATCTATATCATGTGTTCGTAGACTTCAAGAAGGCGTTTGACTGAATCTGGCATGCAGCTCTGTGGGCAACCATGAGAGTGTACAACACCAGCCATAAAATTATTGAAGTCATCAAAAGCCTGTATGACAAGGCTACCAATGCAGTCCTCCACAACAGAGTCATCGGAAACTGGTTCAGAACAACAATCGGTGTGCGTCAGGGATTCCTACTCTCTCCAACACTCTTCAACATCTTCCTAGAGCGCATCATGTCAGATGCCCTTGCAGATCACGAAGGCACAGTCAGCATAGGGGGTAGAGCAATCTCCAACCTTCGTTTTGCAGATGACACTAATGTATTGGCTGGAGAGGAACAAGAACTTGAAAAGCTGGTACAGAGGCTTGACACCACCTTCAGAGCCTATGGAATGGAAAATAAGTGCAGAGAAGACCAAAATGATGACCAACAACACCAAAGGCATCAACAAGGACATCAAAGTCCAAGGCCAACCTCAACACGGTGCATAGCTTCAACTATTTAGGAGCCATTGTATCAGACAATTGGTCCCGACAGGAAGTCCTCTCCAGGATCGCACAAACAACTGCTGCCCTGGCGAGGTTGAAGCCAATTTGGAAAGACAGGACCATCTGCCTGCATTCCAAGATAAGGCTGCTGCGCTCCCTTGTCATCTCTATCTTCCTATACACTTGCGAAACATGGACTCTCACAGCAGATCTACAACAAAGAATACAAAGCATGGAGATGAAGAGCTACAGAAGACTTCTGGGCATTTCCTATACCCAGAACATCACCAATGACGAAGTCCGACAGACCATCACACAAGCCATTGAACAACAGGATGACCTGCTCACAGTGGCGAAAAAACGGAAATTCCGATGGTATGGCCACGTCACCAGATCATCAGGTCTTGCAAAGACCATCCTGCAAGGCGCAGTGCAAGGAGGTTGAAGAAGAGGGAGACCGAAAAAGAGGTGGGAGCACAACATTCGAGAATGGACTGGTTTGACACTGGGTTGCTGAGGACAGGGAAAGATAGAGTACGCTGGTTAACCGATCATCTGTGGTGCCCCTACGACCTCCGAGTTACGGGATAGGATAGGATAAGATACTGAAAACAATGGTTCAAGGGGTGGGAGATGTCGCCTAGGATGCGATTTGCCTTTTCCCTAGTGGCTACGGTGTACAGTTCACTCAGCTGTTTGTGTTGGATGCCAGTTATTTTGCTCGCCATGTTCACAATCCTATTCAAGGGTGATATCTCGTAACCATGAGCAGATCAACCCACATTATGATGTTAAAAATAAAAATGCTTTCTACCAGGCTACGGTACACCGATGTCAGGACATGACTGCTGACACCAAAGGCCCTGAATTTTCTAAGCAAATACATACGCTGATGGAATTTTTTTTTACAGACCGCATCTGCGTTATCCAGGAATAATAATTTATCGTCAGTAACACTAACAGTGTCAAGATGTTTATAACTGCTGACCTATTCTACCGCCTTATTATCAATATTGATAGATGTTTGGCAAGGGGTTCTCCTATTGTCCAATATAAGTTATTTTGTTTTTGAAATGTTGAGATTGAGAAAGCTATCTTAAAACAAAATATTCAGAGTTTCTATCTGGAGAAAGTACAAAGCCAGAGAGTCGTCGCCCCTGAGTAGGGTGACCAGCGCCATGTTATTAACAATCTTGATAAAGCGTCAGAAATGAGCTGAAACGGGACCTTTTATTCGTCTAAACCGAAGGAACAGTTGAAACATGCATGCAAAATCGTGACCTTGTTGTTGTGCGCACGATTTTAGTACCCTGCCTTATTGATTCTTTATACATAGGGCTGAGTACTGTGTGATAAAGCTATGTTACATACTGTGTGCTATCTACCCAATTTGCTATCTAGGTTCCGCAACAGGCTTCCAATTTTTGTAATGTCCCTGGGCTGCGCCCGAGATAGCCTATAATCCCAATCAACGCAATAGTAAATATATGCATCGCAATGCAGGCAAAAGGCCCAACTAGACAGTATTCATACGTATACCACACCGCGTAGCTGAGACTAGACGATGCTTACGTTCGCCTCGTCACGGGTAGGTGTAAACGTAAGGTTCCGTTTGTCTCAGCTACGCAGTGTGTTCATTCATCAGCCAGTTATATGATTTAATACTTGATAGGTCGACGATAGAAGGTAAGCTTATGCTTATAATGATTCGTACTAGAAGGCTTGAATGATTGATGACGTCGTGCTTATTTTAGATGATTGATTTGGATGATTGGTTGATTACCTAATTGATTTGTTGAGTAATTGATCGGTTGGTCGTCTGTTTGTACAGACGAAAAGATGTGACACGGAATGCGCGGTATGCCAAGACTTTGCCAAAGACCCGTGTACAGTCCCCTGCGGAAACAACCATGTCTTCTGTCTCGCCTGCCTCAAAGGTAAAGATTGATGATGATGATGATGATGATGATGATGATGATGATGATGATGATGATGATGATGATGATGATGATGATGATGGAAGATGAATGATGATGGATGATGATGATGACGATAATGATGATGGTGATGATGATAATGATGATTGAGGAGGAGGAAAAAGTTGTATGGTGCTTGATAAGGATAATGACGATGTGATGGTGGTGACGTTGATGACGATGGATGATTGATGATGAATATGTATAATGATGGGGACGAAGATGAGGATGATTGATGATGATGAGGAGGAGGAGGAGGAAGATGTTGGAGCTAATGATGATGACGATCGATGGTGGAGCTAATCGTGCTTATGTTGATGCCAACTAATAATGGTTATCATAATATAAGTGTAGATCTAGCCTTATTAAAACGTTACATCAATTCTAATGACTGTGGTACGTTTCTAACATCGTATTGAAACCATAATTTGGACTCGTCATAGTACTTTCATGTTACTGATACATAGCCTCAATCGTACAAACGAGTCTCTGAATCACGTTTGTTTAATACAACCCAAGTATATTTCTGTCTTCATATTGGTCTTAATTCGCTTGTACTAACTAAATATGCATTCCAGTCTTGTTCGTTGATGTCCATAAGTCTCTATTTAAATTGATAAACAAACTTCTTCTCATGTCCTGCACCCTGGGTCAGCCACACGAAGGCAAAGCCAGTTCTTTCCAAAAGAGATCTCAGTTCAGACACCCAGTTACAGTGTATGTGTTCCATTACTGTCCATGGTACAAAGCATGCGATACGCTTGCTTTGGGAGCCGAGTGTCATCCATCCTCAACAGTCTGAACCAGTATTTCAAGGTTTTGATATAACCATTTAATCTTAATTGGAACTTTCCCAAGTCACCATATACCATTTTGTTTGGAGTTCTTGGTGCTACATTTAGGAACCTTTTACATGCAAATAAAGGTACATTTTCTGTTGGATTTTTTTTAACTAACAAGCTCCATATCTCTGATGCCTACAAGAGTATAGGTTTCATCATTGTATCAAACAACTTAAAGAATGTGTGTCTGGTTAAAGCATCAAGACTATTACGGGTTCTGAGCACTCCAAACAAAGCCTTTTCCCACTTTATGGCCAGCTGATTTGCACTTCCATTGAGGCTAATAGCTGTTGTAAAGGTAAAGCCTAGCTCTTTACAACTTCTAGTTGTTTCCCTGGACAAAACATTTCTCACTCTTCCCAAGAAATCACCCGTGTCTAAAAACCATGACTTTACTCCCATCGCTGTAAATTGTCAGCCCTTATTCCAGGCCCATTTGATTGACTATGTCTAGTTGAGATTGCAATCCTGCTGGCGAACAAGACACCAGAGCCGAGTCATCAGCAAAGAGCAAAATGAACAGCTCAACAAGACCAGGCACAAGTTGCACTCTGTGCCTGCCCTGGTCAGCTACTCTCGATGCTAGCTCGTTAATTATCACTGAGAGCATTGTCGGGCTTAACATACACCTTGCCTTAATTCCTCAGGGCATTCAAATGCATCTAAGTTGATTATTTTCACGAACACAAGCGATACCAGATTGGCATATTCGTCGGATTGCCTTTACGAACTTGGAGGAAGAATCACTTCTACATCCTATCCTATCCTCCCCAATCGTATCCCGTAACTCGAAGGTCGTTGGGGCACCACAGATGATCGTTTAACTCCAAATTTTTCTGTCAGCAACCCTCATGGCTTCGCTCAGTCTCAAGCCAGTCCATTCTCGAATGTTGTTCTCCCACCTCTTTTTCTGTCTCCCTCTTCTTCTGGCTCCTTGCACTGTGCCTTGCAGGAGGGTCTTTGCAAGGCCTGATGCTCTGGTGACGTGGCCATACCATCGGAGTTTCCGTTTCTTCACCACTGTGAGCATGTCATGATGTTGTCTTATGGCTTGTGTGATGGTCTGCCAGACTTCAACATTGGTGATTTGCCGAGTATAGGAAATGCCCAGAAGTCTTCTGTAGCACCTCATCTCTATGCTTTGTATTCTTCGTGGTAGATCTGCTGTGAGGGTCCATGTTTCGCCGGGGTATAGAAAGATGGAGATGACAGGGGAGCGCAGCACCCTTACCTTGGAATGTAGACTGATGGACCTGTCTTACCAAATGGGCTTCAACCTTGTCAGGGTAGCAGTTGATTGTGCGATCCTGGAGAGGACTTCCTGTCGGGACGTATTGTCTGATACAATGGCTCCTAAATATTTGAAGCTATGCACTGTGTTAAGGGATTGGCCTTGGACTTTGATGTCCGTGTTGATGCCATTGGTGTTGTTGGTCATCATTTTAATCTTCTCTGCACTTATTTTCCATTCCATAGGCTCTGGAGGTGGTGTCAAGCCTCTGTACCAGCTGTTCAAGTGCTTGTTCCTCTCCAGCCAATCCATCAATGTCATCCGCAAAACGGAGGTTGGAGAATGCTCTACCCCCTATGCTGACTGTGCCTTCGTGATCTGCAAGGGATCTGACATGATGCGCTCTAAGAAGATGTTGAAGAGTGTTGGAGAGAGTAGGAATCCTTGACGCACATCGATTGTTGTTCTGAACCAGTTTCCGATGGCGCTGTTGTGGAGGGCTGGTAACCTCGTCATACAGGCTTTTGATGACTTCAATAATTTTAGGGCTGCTATTGTACGCTCCCATGGTTGCCCACAGACCTGCATGCCTGACTCGGTCAAACGCTTTATTGAATTCTACAAACACCTGATATAGGTGTTTTTGGTGCTATAAGTATTTCTCGCAGATTATTATGAGGTTGAAAATCTGTTCAGTGCCCTGAATCCTGCTTGTTCTTCAGCTATGATTTGTTCAGCTTGGGGTTTCGACCTGTTGAGTATTATTTTCAGGAGGACCTTGCTGTGGTGGCTGATGAGGCTGATGGTGCGATAATTTTCACACTCCTGAAGGTTACCCTTTTCGGGAAGAGTGGCGACAAGCGACTGGGTCCATGATGTAGGCCACTCCCCACTGTGCCAGATCTTGTTACAGATAATGGTGAAGGCGTCAATCATCGCTTTTCCTCCTGCTTGAAGCAATTCCGCGGGTATGATGTCCACTCCCACTGACTTCCCCTTCTTCAGCGATTGCACTGCTGCCTCAACTTCTTCTCTTAGAATTGGGAGGATTTCTTCTTCTTCTTCTTCTTCTTCTTCTTCTTCTTCTTCTTCTTCTTCTTCTTCTCTGTTTTGGGGTTCATACTAGAACTGATTGGTCTCTGTTTGGTGTATGGTTGTAAAGGTCATAGCAGTACTCTGTCCAACTATCCAAGACTTCTTTTTCTTCTGTAAGGCATATGCCAGTCTTGCTTTGGATCGTGGAGACCTTGGTCTGTTCAACACTTGTCAGCCGCTTCACAGTCTAGTAGACCTTCTTGCTGGTATTCTTGTTCAGACTGTTCTCTATTTCCTGGCATTGATCTTCTATCCAGTTCTCATTTGCTGTGCGCATGCTTTTCGGATGTCATTGTTGATTAATCGGTAGGCATCATCTCCCTGTGAGGTGTTCTTTTTCTTTTTATCTCTCTTCTTTATCACACAGGTCCAACAGTTCAGGTGTGATCCACGGTTTCTTCTTTGGGCGGGGCTTGCCAATAATCTCAGTGGCGGCGTCTGTCACAGCTGAGTTGAAGGCGGTGATCTTGGTGTTGACATCTACTTCACCAGCTCCCAGAACGAGCAATGGTGCAAATTTCCCTCCTATAGTGGCTTGGAATATTATTGCCCCCTCTGAGTCTTGCAGTTTGCCTAGGTCGAACTTCAGTCTAGTGCTATTTGCTGTGTTTACTCTTTTCAAGTGGAGCCGGAAGGACAACATCACTAGATCGTGGTCACTTCCAATGTCTGCTCCTGGAAAAATGCGTGTCCTGGCAATGCCAACAGCCTGGAGAGGATTGGGGCCTGCCGTGTCTTTCTTGTCCAGGACACACCGTATGATGAAAAGAACTACTCACTCCATATCGGATCGGTCGTCGCCCGGATCACCAAGGACCGCGCCTTCCGTTGACCACCAGGGCGGATTTGAAAAGTGTGCTACTGGTGGACAATTTAGCAAGATCCGCACGAGAGACAACATCGTCATAGGAACCTGGAATGTCAGGACCCTAAAATTAGAAGAACTGGCCCAGGAGCTAGACCAATATCGATGGAACATTTTAGGTATCAGCGAACTGCGCTGGAAAGGCCTAGGTGAAACAACGACCGACAAAGCCACAAGTTTATTTCAGTGGGAGAGATGACAGGCACGAACACGGCTTTTGATTCTTTGTGCACAAAGACATTCTAGCCACTGTCATGGGTTGCTGCCCAGTCTCCAGTAGACTCATTACCATCCTTCTAAAAGCTGCCCATTTTAACATCACCAACTCCAGACAGACAGAGAACGACAAAGATAGTCGGAGAGAGAGAGACAGAGACAGACAGAGACAGAGACAGAGACAGAGAGACAGACAGAGACAGAAACAGAGAGAACGACCACACTGGGGATTTTTTTACATATAAACTTGGTTAACAAATGGGGTAGTTTTTAAAAATGATGAAGCAAAAATCTTCCCCATTTTTTAACCAAATTTTCTACTCGAAAACAGTATAGCACAGCCCTAAATATTGAGAAATCGCATCTACAAAGTTTTTCGAAAAATGGTCATGTACGGCATTCATAAATCTACTTAATTTTAATTTTATGAAATTTGTAAATCACTGAGAAAAAGACCCCAATTGTACCCTGTTTGGGGTGGCCTCGTGGCGCAGTGGAAAAGTCGCCGGTTTCTTATGCGGAAGTTCGCAGGTTCGATTCCCGCAAGGGGCGAACGTATGTGACTTAGGTACGAGACTATTGAGGTCACCGAGGGTTTTCTCCGGGCACTCCGGTTTCCTCCCTCCCTTCAATAATGGTACAGAACGCAGTCAATATAAAAATTTCAAAAATAAAAATTCGATTTTCTTTTTGTCTTCTAATAGCGATCTCCCTGCCTTTACACCACCTGTTTGAGTGATGGATGTGTGTTTGGTGTGTGTGAGGGTGGACGAGACAGGTGAGCGTGTATGTTGGTATAGATCGCCGCGCTTTGAGCCTGAATGATTTGGGGAAAGGCGCATATAGAATCCTGTATTATTATTATTATTATTATTATTATTATTATTATTATTATTATTATTATTATTATTATTATTATTATGATTGATCGGCTTATACACGTGTGTGTGTGTGTGTGTGCGTGTGAGTGTGTGTTTGTTTTGTTTCTAGAGTTTGCATTGTTGTGGTTGTTTTTCTTTCAGGCTGTAACTGCTGTGAGCTTCTCCTGATGGAAAGGCATAGATTTTGTAAATGAAATAAATTATTATTATTATTATTATTATTATTATTATTATTATTATTATTATTATTATTATTATTATTATTATTATTATTATCATTAATTTTATTATTATTTATTAATTAATTTATTTATTGAATGAATGAATGAACACGAAGTGACTTCATCCTCATCCTCATTCCTCTAGCTTTTCTTTCTTTTCCTCTTTTGTTTCTCGGTTCCTTTTCTGGCTGTTATTCCTTTTCCACTCTATCTTCTTCTTCTACTCAGCCCTCTCCCTTATTGCTTTGTTCTTGAAGGTGTTAACCAAGAAGTACAGTCCTTGCTGTCTGTGTGTGCAGGTGTTAACCAAGATGTACAGTCTTTGTTGTCTGTGTGTGCAGGTGTTAACCAAGAAGTACAGTCTTTGTTGTCTGTGTGTGCAGGTGTTAACCAAGAAGTACAGCCCTAGTTGTCTGTGTGTGCTGGTGTTAACCAAGATGTACAGTCCTAGTTGTCAGTGTGTGCAGGTGTTAACCAAGAAGTACAGTCCTAGTTGTCTGTGTGTGCTGGTGTTAACCAAGATGTACAGTCCTAGTTGTCTGTGTGTGCAGGTGTTAACCAAGAAGTACAGTCCTAGTTGTCTGTGTGTGCTGGTGTTAACCAAGAAGTGCAGTCCTAGTTGTCTGTGTGTGCAGGTGTTAACCAAGAAGTACAGTCCTAGTTGTCTGTGTGTGCAGGTGTTAACCAAGAAGTACAGTCCTTGTTGTCTGTATGTGCAGGTGTTAACCAAGAAGTGCAGTCCTTGTTGTCTGTATGTGCAGGTGTTAACCAAGAAGTACAGTCCTTGTTGTCTGTATGTGCAGGTGTTAACCAAGAAGTACAGTCCTTGTTGTCTGTGTGTGCAGGTGTTAACCAAGAAGTGAAATCCTAGTTGTCTGTGTGTGCTGGTGTTAACCAAGATGTACAGTCCTAGTTGTCAGTGTGTGCTGGTGTTAACCAAGATGTACAGTCTTTGTTGCCTGTGTGTGCTGGTGTTAACCAAGATGTACAGTCCTAGTTGTCTGTGTGTGCAGGTGTTAACCAAGATGTACAGTCTTTGTTGTCTGTGTGTGCAGGTGTTAACCAAGATGTACAGTCTTTGCTGTCTGGTGTTAACCAAGAAGTGCAATCCTAGTTGTCTGTGTGTGCTGGTGTTAACCAAGATGTACAGTCTTTGTTGTCTGTGTGTGCTGGTGTTAACCAAGAAGTACAGTCCTTGTTGTCTGTGTGTGCAGGTGTTAACCAAGAAGTACAGTCCTTGTTGTCTGTATGTGCAGGTGTTAACCAAGAAGTGCAGTCCTTGTTGTCTGTATGTGCAGGTGTTAACCAAGAAGTACAGTCCTTGTTGTCTGTATGTGCAGGTGTTAACCAAGAAGTACAGTCCTTGTTGTCTGTGTGTGCAGGTGTTAACCAAGAAGTGAAATCCTAGTTGTCTGTGTGTGCTGGTGTTAACCAAGATGTACAGTCCTAGTTGTCAGTGTGTGCTGGTGTTAACCAAGATGTACAGTCTTTGTTGCCTGTGTGTGCTGGTGTTAACCAAGATGTACAGTCCTAGTTGTCTGTGTGTGCAGGTGTTAACCAAGATGTACAGTCTTTGTTGTCTGTGTGTGCAGGTGTTAACCAAGATGTACAGTCTTTGCTGTCTGGTGTTAACCAAGAAGTGCAATCCTAGTTGTCTGTGTGTGCTGGTGTTAACCAAGATGTACAGTCTTTGTTGTCTGTGTGTGCTGGTGTTAACCAAGAAGTACAGTCCTTGTTGTCTGTGTGTGCAGGTGTTAACCAAGAAGTACAGTCCTTGTTGTCTGTGGGTGCAGGTGTTAACCAAGAAGTACAGTCCTTGCTGTCTGTGTGTGCAGGTGTTAACCAAGAAGTGCAGTCCTAGTTGTCTGTGTGTGCAGGTGTTAACCAAGAAGTGCAGTCCTAGGTGTCAGTGTGTGCTGGTGTTAACCAAGAAGTACAGTCCTAGTTGTCTGTATGTACTGGTGTTAACCAAGAAGTACAGTCCTTGTTGTCTGTGTGTGCAGGTGTTAACCAAGAAGTGCAGTCCTAGTTGTCTGTGTGTGCTGGTGTTAACCAAGATGTACAGTCTTTGCTGTCTGTGTGTGCAGGTGTTAACCAAGAAGTGCAGTCCTAGTTGTCTGTGTGTGCAGGTGTTAACCAAGATGTACAGTCCTTGTTGTCTGTATGTGCTGGTGTTAACCAAGATGTACAGTCTTTGCTGTCTGTGTGTGCAGGTGTGGTGCTACACCGGAGTCAGCGAAACCACTTCCCATGCCCTCTGTGCCGGAAAAGGATTCGAATTCCTCCCGGCGGCGTTGCAGTGTTCCAGAACGACATGACCACCAGAACCAGGATTCTGACTCGTGCCAGAGGTCTCAACTGCCTCAGAAGACATTCCGGGTCCTCTCTATCTGATTTCTCCGTGGAGTCGCTCTGGCAGATTGATGTCATCAGTGCCAACAATGACACCTTGCCTCGTCTTCCTAGCATGCTCGACGCTGCGGTGCTAAGGCAGCTGTTTGGCACCGGGTTGGCCGACAGTGATACTTTCAGCCTTCGCCAGCGATCAGACTCTCTCGGTTCACCGGCCAGCTTCGACTCGCCAAGCAGCAGCCCTGAGGCTCTTCCATCTGGACCCAACATTGAATCCATGTTTAACTTTGAAGGGCTGGGGTCCATCGACATCCAGCAGCAGATTGAGATCCTGGAGCAGTTCCGCATCCAGCACCAGATGGACAGAGAGCGAGAGGACGAGAGGACCATGGAGGCAGAGGAAATCACGGCGCATAGAGAGGAAGAGGAAGCGGAAGGTGGATCCACCACTGACGAAGACACCTCCTCCGTGCAGCATGCCTCCACCACAGCAGTCTACAGTTTGTCTCAACGCGATCATTCTGAAGAAAGTCTAGCCGCGGATTTCCTAAACAACATTGACACCGAATCCCCCCTAAAACCTTCTGACTCCATGTCAGAACCTGAGATGCTGAGAGGCGCGGAAGTTGAGTCGTCAAATTACTCTGGTACTGAGCCGCTGGCCTGTTTACAGTTGTCAGACCTCTTTGATGCTTACCTGCCTTCCCTTGAAGGTTCCGATGAGCTTGACATGTCGGTAGTGATGAATCTTATCCAAGATATGGAAGAGAACGAGCGTAGAGAGAGAAAGGGTTTGCCAGCTTCCTCCTCTGTTCCTTCAGCATCGCTTGCATCCTCATCAACGGCAGAGGCGACAGCCGGTCAAACCAAATCGAAAGCCACAGCAGTGCAAGAGTCACTTGGGGGGAGCAGGAAATATGGAACATGCAAAGCACCACCACCACCACTTCTTCCTCTGCAATTTCCTTCGACATCATCATCGCTGAGCAGTCCTAACCCAGCGTCAGAAGCTTCATTAGCGTACAAGAGCCTGATAACAGTGGGTGCAGCATCCATGATGAGACGGCAAAACAGCGACGCGGCAGATCAACCACCATCACCACCACTATCAACATTTTTATCCACATCAGCATCTCGCAGCTTAGAGTCGTCGTGCTCCAAACCACCTTTCAGAACAGCTCTCGTTCAGCAACCACTGGCGTCGCCACCGCCGGCACCATTATCATCATCATCACCATCGCCACCGGCGTCCTACATTGCATCTCCATTAACAACATCTCAGCCTCCAAGACCCCACGACCCTCCACCGTACATTCTGTCACAGTCCCGACCCTCACAGATCAACCCCCAACCCCAACCCACCACTGTCACCATCGCCATGAAACCCACCCTCGTCACAAAACCCACTATCGCCACCAAACCCACTATCGCCATAAAACCCACTATCGCCACCAAGCCCACCTCCACCACCACAACCACCACAATCACCATCACCAAACCTGCTATACCAACGTCTAAGCCTACCATCACCAGCAATCCCAGCTCTCGATCACGCAGCATGCACGCAGAGAGGCCGAAAAGCCCGTCGTCTGCTGCTTATGAGGAAGTCTCGCAGAGAACGGACACGCGCCGTGCTGACTCTGACCGCCGGGGAAGCTGCCCGGAGCGTGGCCCCGGTGACTGGCGAGGTCGCAGTCCGGCCCGGCAGTACAGGATCCCAAGACCGCGGGTAGACTATGAAGTACCGTCTGCCGACCACGGCAGAGCGATGCCAGCACGGCAAGACTCGCAAGACAGTTACCACAGAGGAAAGGGCAGATCCACTCTCGTTTGATCAACCCAACCTCCTTACATTTACTGACACTGTGAGAACTATTCAGTAGTGGTCCTCAAAAGCCCAGCTCTCCCCGTTTATCACAAAGGCGGCGACTTGATGATCCGTCTCACACAGCAGCGTAGTTGAGACTCGCTGAGAACCTGACACAAGTAGAGGCGAACGTTAGTCTCCGCTACGCAGTTTTGATCTCGTCCTTAACGCTCATGCAAACAGGACGTTATAATTAAACTTTGCTCTTCGTCACTCCAAGTTTATGCAGGCCATGCATGAATATCACGCACGCCTCGCAATGTTCGTTGGGGCCCTTTTGTTTAATCATTTTTAGGTAAGCTTATACAGAGTAGCTGCGCCTGCAGAAGCATACACCCGTACCCAGTTCTGAATCCATCAGCAGATTCAGATACCCTGGAGGCCGTTGTAGCACTGAATTGCTGACGATTACGAGCAAAGGTTTTCACAATTTAAGAATGTTTCTCCAAATATTATTTACTTTCGACTCTGGCAACGTCTCGGAGGTTTTGCTCCCCCAGCAAAATTCCCAAAACACAACTGATTATACAGATATTGGGTAGGTTGGGTTTGGGCGTGTCACAGGCTGCGACTACGTCTTCCCCAGACGAGGCGTCCTAGAATTTCCCGATAAAAAAGGGACAATAAAGGGTCAAAAATAAAAATAAAAAATATTAGCAAATCATCTGTTTACACACAAATATTACTACTACATTTGTCTACAGACTGTGGTTATCAAACTGCTGCGACCACGCACGCCTCTTCACCTCGCAGACTGTGCAGGCAAACCATCACAGAAACGTACAGGTCTTCAAGTCAGGCAATGAAAATATAAACACGCAGTTTACCGCAATTACGACGTACGTTTATGTGTTCGCCTATGAGAGAGCTATACTGCATGGTTGCCGCAGTGTATTTGTGTAACACGAAGTTGAAGAGCAAATGTCAGGGTTATGTTTTATTTTGTCTTGTTGTTAATGTTGTTGTTATTTGAGTTTGAGTTTCAGCAACACCAAGAATAAGAACTGTGATGTATTTCATATACACTGCAAATTCTGTCACACACCCCCATCCCTACCTCCACCCCATCCACACACTTACCCCCCCCCCTCCCTCCCTACCTTTCCAGGTCTTTATCAATCTTATATGGCTTGTTCATTGATGTTTGATGCACTCTGGGAAATCAATCGCAAATTAGCTCCCTCTTTCCTTCCGCCCACCATGTTCTCCTCTATCCCACCCATCCCATTCCCACCCCTCCATCCTCTTTGTTACCCCTTTAAACCTTTGCAAAAGCAGTTAATACTTGAAAACACGTTTTGTTTTTGTCACCCCTCCCCTCCATTCTACCTCTCTGAAAACTGTTTTATCCACAAACCCAATCGTTCTTGATACCCACTGCCTTGGATCATGGATCCTGGCGGGGTCGATTGGCCATTCTTGAAGTTTATTTGTTTCTGTTTTAAAATTAATATTAGTTCGTATTATAAATTATACACTTCCTCTCTCTCCCCGCTCTCAACGTCCCAGAATGCCAACAACCCAAACGCCAAGTTTGTTTACTCGCTCCCCTCCATTCTACAGAAGTGCAATCCTGCTGTTAAAAAAAATGCAGAATAATGATTTCCTTTGATGCAATATCACCGTCCTGCTGATTTTGAAAAAAAAAAGTGCAGATTTATTTCCCTTGATGCACAAATCACAGTCCTGTTGCTAATAATGCAGAATAACCATTATTTTATCATGATGCAAGTTAAATCACCGTCTTGCTGCATAAACAAAAAGCGGAGTTAATTATTTCCTTTGTTTCTAAAATCACAGTTCCACTGCTAAAATTAGGCAGATTTATTTTCCTTGATGCGCAAATCACAGTCCTGCTGCTAAAAATAGGCAGACAGCCAGATCCGAAAATCACGAGCTGCTGCTTACATAATGTATGATTGTGTGGATAACTGATAGGGGAGGTACCC
Organism: Oncomelania hupensis; assembly: GCA_036898135.1. Lineage (NCBI taxonomy): Eukaryota > Metazoa > Mollusca > Gastropoda > Littorinimorpha > Pomatiopsidae > Oncomelania > Oncomelania hupensis. The sequence goes on along the minus strand of CM072527.1, from coordinate 18,766,366 downwards.
TTGTTTTTTGCAATGTATGATTGTGTTGAGTATGCATGTGCCAATATTTGTTTTACATAATGTGGGGGTTTAGTGTCTGTCTGCAGTGTATTGGGACAGAAAAGCAATATTGCTATTCAACCATAAAAAGAATCGATGTAGTTGTTATGCAAATAAAGTATGTAACTTAATGTAGGCATAAAACCAAAATGGTATATGCAGAACAGCAAAATGTGTAGTCCTAGAAAACTTTATTACTTATCAATATTCTAATTATTATAAATTAATACTATATTAAATAAATATGATTTTGCTATGTGCGTTTGGTGCAACATTATTTGTTTGATACATTCATTTAATATCTGTGATATTTACTTTTATCATGTGCCTTTTCTATATGTACATAATATTGCATTGCCAAAGTTATAGAACCAAATGCGGCTGTGTTTAATTTTTAAAAAATGTAATTATGGATATATACTACTACTTTGTGCTGGTAAAGGTAAAGGTAAAGGTAGTCCCATAGCCTTGTGGCCGTAGGGGAGCGTGATGTTGGAGATCACACTTATCTTGGGCCAGCGTAATGAGGGTGATGCCCAACTCTCTCCCTCGCTGCTTTACCTTCCCCACCCTCAAGAGAGTAGGTACTCAATCACAGTTGAGTCAACTGGGGGCGTTGTTGTTTGTCGCTTCACACCTTAGCGGTCACCCATCCAAGTGCTAACCGCACCGGACGGTGCTTCACTTTCGACACAGTAGCGAGTGCTCCAACCACTGCACTATCCGACACCCCTTGTGCTGAAAGATTGAAATTAATCATTTTTTACAATTTACACACGAATTGTGATCATTGAACATTCTCTATCTGTCTGTCTGTCTCTCTTTGTCTGTCTGCCTGCCTCTCTCTCTCCCTCTCTTTTTTTCTCTCCTCCCCTTCCCTCATCCCCTCCCATTTTTTCAACTATCCCATTTGTTACCAAGTTTATATGAAAAAAAATCCCCAGTGGAGTTATACATGTACAAACACACACACACACACCCGCACACCCACACATACACACACACTCGCTCTCTCTCTGTCCCTCGCTGTGTGTGTCTCTCTCTCCCTCTCCCTCTCAATTCTTTACTCAGCTCTTTCAAAACCCTAGCTGGAATTTTATCGGGGCTCTGTGCCTTCTTTGTATCTAACCTATTCAACTTATTCATAACTGCTTGGGTGTTATTCTTAGGTCAGCTAATCTCACTCCATCTGTTTTTGAACTTCCTTTAACATTGGGTAAATTGCAAACTTCTTCATGTGTTAAAACGATCGAAAAAATGAATTTAAAATATTTGCTTTGTCGGCATCAGATGTAGCCAGGCTGCAATCCTGCCTTTTTAACGCACCAATTCCCAGATTTACCTTCGTTTTTTCTTTAAAATATTTAATCTTTTATCTTAGTCTTACAATTTAATCCTATTTAATGCTCATATTCCTTCTTTGCCTCTGTAATTATAGTCTTACATTGTTGTCTCTGTTTAATATAATATTCATATTCGTATCCTCTTTTAGTTCGCATTTATATTTTAAAAGCGTTATATTTCTTTGCTATTTGTTTTGTGGCGTTCTTATTCATCCATTTTGGCGAGACCTTTTTTCCACTTGCTTGTGAGCCCTTGATGAATGAAAGTTTTTAGTTTTGTCCAAAAAATATTTACTTCCGTGTCATAAAAATCACTTACGTTAGTAGTAGAAATTAACCTTCTATAAGGTTGAGTTCCTCTAAGGTTTACTTCTATTTTAGGAACCAATAGATTTTAAAGAAGTGTATAGTGATCACTTTTACGAAAGGGTAACAAATGCTGCACCTCTGTCACCAAAGCTTCATGGTTTACCAAGCCCTAGTCATACAGAGTTGAAATCTGACCCGGTCATCTTCTTGTAGGGTGTAAAACTTTCTGTTTAAGATAAGCACTCCTCACGTGCGCTGTTATTTCATTATCCTTGGGACCTGTCTATATACCAACCCACTTTAGGGATGAAAAATTAAAATCCCTTACAACGCATATTTTACTGTACTTTTGAATATGTTCTGACTTAAGCATTTCAAACAATTTGCTATTGTTTTCTTCTGTACTGCTGTGGCTTCTGTAAACACCACCAATTAATACATCATACTTCTGTGCACTTTTAATTTTACACCATATGCTCTCTTGAAATTCATAGGCTCTATAAATTCCATCATCTTCTTTTATTTCTTCAGCAATTAATAACTCTTTTAAGTATAGGCTACTCCTCTTTTTGGGGTCTTTATTTAAGAAAATGTCAAAACCTGGTAGCATATGTTCAACATGTTAGATTGATGCTCTCTTTGGTTTCGTATTTCTGTTAATACTATAATGTCTTGTTTTAAATTATCTATGGCTACTAATAATTCTTCTTTTTTTGTTCGAGGAGCAATCTGTATTACTATATAAAATTGAAAAATGTTTTTCTTCATCATCATCACAAACTGGCTTAGAAAATGGCATACCAACCACTTCACAATCTTCCACAACGCTTACATTATCCAATGAAGAAGAAAAAGAGTCAAAAGAAGAACAAGCAGAAAAATCTGAAAATAACTTCGAGACCAAACCAGAAATTGGCAAATCCATTTAGCTAGTTTCAAAATATGAAGAAGGGAAAAATAAATATGCACTATGCACACGATTCGTACGTGGATACGGTCGGTGGTGACTAACATTACCGTCAAGTTCAGACCTGTGTGATCGCTCACCCTGATCCTCCAGCAGCCTCCTCGCTGACGATGACCCAGGGCCAACCCCAGGAGAAGCTCTGGGCATCAGAGTGATACTGGATATGTATTTCTAAGATGGCGAGTGATCAGTACTGCTTCCAGCTGAGTAAAACCCAGGATGACTCCCACTACTGTTGACTTTAGTCTGTTTATCCAACTGACCTATATTTTAATGTAGTATCCCTGGTCTATCCCCTTTCCCATCCCTAACTCTGCACAATTTTCCTTTCCCTGATGATCAACCGTTCTTCCTTAGATTCTTCTCTGGCAGCCTTATCCTCTCTCAGCGAGCTTTTTCTTTCTCTCTCTCTTTTGGTGCATAGTCTGGAATATTGTATATCTTCTTCCTTCTATCAGACACCGACTCATTCAGCAGATCTCCCTTCTCTCTGACATTCTTCAGAATCATACTTGCTTTCTCCTCAGAGGTCACCGCTATATTCATCATCTTTGGACGATTTCCCCCCACTTTCCCTAGTCTAACTGGATCACCCTGAAAATACCTTCCCTTACCTCCAGTTTACCAAAAATCTCGTTAGCCTGCGCCACATCGTCCTCTCTCTCTCTCTCTCTCTCTCTCTCTCTCTCTCGGGGTCAAGGTCGAGACGTGAAAAAATGGCGACGTGTTTTGATTCGGGGAGCTCACAAATGGACATTTTAAAATTCTGTTGATACCCAAACGGCTCAGATAACAACCAGCAATATGCCAGTTGATCTACAACACCACCGGATATCTGCAGGTTTGATGCAGACTGCAAACAAGCGAAACTTAAAGCTAGGCGTTCACTGAATGTCTTTAGACAAACCAAAGATGAAGAGAACAGGAGACAATACGTAAGGGATAGGAAAGAATACAAAGCTTTAATTCGGAGCAAAAAATCTAGTTATAAACGAGATAAAGCCAGGCAGCTCGCGTCCTATGGCAATGACAGCAAGACTTTCTGGAAGGAAGTAAGAAGGTTTGCAGGAAAAAGAAAAGTGGGTGTTTGTCCAGATATTACTGACCAAATGTGGTTAGAGCACTTTAAGCAGATTTTTGACGTAGAAGTAGGTAATCAAAGTTATGAGACTGTTCGGGATCCTCATAAAGAGGAAACCTTAGATGTAAATTTGGATGAGTTAAACAGTCCTATTACAGAAAGTGAAGTTATTGATGCTATTCGAAAATTGAAAAACGGAAAAGCATGTGGAATCGATGAAATAATGCCTGAAATGTTGAAACAAATGGGTAATACTGCAGTTGTTTTCCTGATAAAACTATTTAATACTTTGTTTGATAAAGGAATTTATCCTGACGAATGGTCAAAATCAATAATTGTGCCTATTTTTAAAAAAGGTGATAACTCACTAACTGACAACTACAGAGGAGTCTCATTACTAAGTTTGGTCAGTAAGTGTTACACGTCAGTACTTAATCGAAGACTTGTAACTTGGATTGAAGAACAAGGGAAACTGACAGAGTCACAGGCCGGATTTCGGAAAGGTTACTCAACTTTCGACCATATATTTACTCTAAATGCTATTGTAGAAAAATTTTTATCAAAAAAGGGAGGTAAATTGTACGTGTGTTTTGTTGACCTATAAAAGGCCTTTGACTCTGTGCGGCACGAACCACTTTTTGATGTTTTACTGAGATACGGCATAAACGGTAAATTTATAAAGGCAGTTAAGGCAATATATAGCACTGTGTTGTCTTGTGTTAAAGTTAAAAACAGGTTAACGGATTTGTTTGAATGTTTAGTTGGTTTGAGACAGGGTTGTATCCTCAGTCCTGTTCTTTTTTCTATATTTATTAATGAAATTGCAGCCGCAGTAGATGAGAACGGATTGCATGGTATCCAATTATTACCCGGCCTGGTAGAATTATTTTTACTTTTATTTGCCGATGATATCGTCCTTCTGTCCGATACTGCCATGGGGCTACAAAATCAGATTAATATTTTAAATACTGCTTGTAAACGGCTATTCTTAAAAATTAACTCTGATAAAACAAAGGTAATGGTGTTTCGAAAAGGGGGATTTTTAGGTAAGAACGAAAAATGGACCCTGGATGGGAGCGTACTTGAAGTGGTAAACGAATACATTTATCTTGGATTTATGTTCACAACGAAAATGAGCTTAAACAGAAGTGTTAGCGCTCTGGCAGTTAAGGGCAGAAGGGCTTGTGTAGAATGCATAAAATTTATAGGTAAATTAAATGACATTACCAAAATTTGCTTTTTCAAAATTGTTGACTCACAGGTGCAGCCAGTTTTGATGTACGCCTCTGAAATGTGGGGCCTGAATAGACTGGACAGTATTGAAAAAGTCCACACATTAGCTTGCAAGCGTTTTCTTAGAGTACCTTTGAAAGTGCCAAACAGATTTGCCTATGGGGAACTGGGGAGATACCCCTTGTATACCAATAGTGCAGTTCGATGCATCAAATACTGGTTAAAGTTGCTGCAAATGGATGGATCAAGACTACCAAAACAGGCTTATTACATGCTGCGAAGTATGGACGATAGAGGCAAAGCATGCTGGGCAACACTAGTAAAACAGACTTTGTTTAAATTAGGGTTTGGATATGCGTGGATTAACCAGGGCGTAGGATGTGAATCTGCTTTTGTTTCAATGTTGAAACAGAGAATGATGGACCAGTATGTACAAGAATGGAACTGCTCAGTGAGAGAGAAAGATATGTATAGAGTATACAATTTATTCAAGTCAGATTTTATATGTGAAGAAGTTTTTGATTTTTTGGACATCAGATGCTTTAGAGACGGTCTTGTTAAACTTCGCATCGGTGTATTACCTATTAATGGGTCATCTTTTAAGAGATCTATTTATAACAATGTTAATATTTTGTGCATCACATGTAATGAAACTGAAGATGAAGCTCATTTTATTCATCACTGTCGTTTGTACAACGATATTAGGATGAAATACTTACTCGGCATTAGCGAACATTACACGGCGGTATTACGTAATGGATCCACTGAGCAGATTCGCAAATTGGCCTTTTATGTTTTCTACGCATTGCGTCAAAGGCAAACGTATATCGACCATATTTTATAGAGCATTGTATGTAAATATTAAGTTGTCGTAATTATGACATTCATTTTCAGAACAGAAGACGCGGATGGGTGTCATCGTCGCCATGACCTTGGACGTTTGATAATTGTTATATTTTGCATTGGGTTTGCTTGTATTGTTTTCCATGTATTGTATTGTGACCCCTTTCTAAGGGCCAGTGCCTTCAGGAAATAAAAGTTCGTTCGTTCGTTCGTTCGTTCTCTCTCTCTCTCTCTCTCTCTCTCTCTCTCTCTCTCTCTCTCTCTCTCTCTCTCTCTCTCTCTCTCTCTCTCTCTCTCTCTCTCTCTCTCTCTCTCTCTCTCTCTCTCTCTCTCTCTCTCTCTCTGATCAAATTCCTTTTCCTTTTGTCTCTCCCATCTCCACCACATCCTGCACTTTTTTGTCTACAATGTTTTGTATTCTTTTATCTAAATTCTCATACCTTAGTTTAGTATCAATCACCTCCATCCTCTTTGTTATTGCTGCCAACAGTTGCGTCATCATATCCATGTTGACTTCATACCTAGCTGTCACTTGTGCGTCACCAATACCACCCTCAGAGGGCGAGCATTTAGGACACGTCCAGTGTAGATTGGGGTTTTTCATGGCTTTAAAAACTTCTTCAGACATGCTAGCGCTCTCTCTATGGGCCAGTTGTTTGCACTCAAAATATTCAATCCCACCCGTGAACTTCTGGTCATCTTCATCACAACCGTTCTCACAAAAAACGCAACTCCATTTAGCATAGCATAGCATAGTTCGTTACATACATTACATTATTATTGTTTTATGTCCAGCAGACTCTTCCGAGCCAAATCAGGACCGGACAACCCCCGATCCGCATAAAAGATCTGCCGAAACAGCCCTAGTGGTAAAACCGAAAGCTCTTCACCAGCCAGTCACTTTACAATAAAGACATCCCACGCAGAGGACGGCTGAGGCTTCACCCCAACTTATCGAACCCCCGTTTACAAAAACAAAATAGAATACAAACATCATTATAAATTATCAACACAACACATACATATAAAATGCCTACATTGCTAAATATTAACATCATAGGAAGCCCTAGTGACCACCTGGCAGAAAGCGTCCAAAATTCCCAAGCTGATCCAACAGACTTCATACACAAAAAAGGAGTCTTGTCCCGGGAGAGTTTTCAAGAAAAAAGGTAGGAGACTGGTCTAGCGAAGAAGACTATAGTATAGCAGATTGATAGAACAGAGCAGGAATGAGAAAGAGCAAATGAGAAAGACAGCGACAGTGGAAATTTAAAGCACTAAATTTCCAGAAAGTGGGGATACTATTTATACTGAAACCCCCGGCACCCCAACGGGGGTACCATAGTTCGGCATGCAGGCTAAAAAGCCTTTGGCCCTCATAATAGATCTTGATGAGGGTCCCAAGACCCAAACCCCTGGCCGGCCTCAGTGCCTACCAATTTAGAATTTTTTAGACTCCAATTTGGTGGAGTAGATGCTATCCTTAAATAACTTGTCCAGACTATTCTTAAACACATTAAGTGATCCAGCATCCACAGCCTCGGCAGTCAGGTTATTCCAAGGGGTTACCACTCTATTAGTAAAATATTTATTAAATTTGCGAGTATTATTAAAAGTTTTAGTAAGTTTAATTTGTGACCTCGTGTTAAACCAACGTCATTAAAATGTAAAAGAGAACAAGTGGTTAAAGGATCATACAAACTGTGCACAATTTTAAAAGTTTCGATTAAACCACCCCGCTCTCTCCTATACTCTAAACTGGGTAACCTCACCTCAGTGAGTTCAGTCTCTCATCGTAGGAGAGTCCTGACATTCCACGTATCGTATTCCTGGTGAATCTGCGCTGGACACCCTCGATCAAGTCAACATGCCTCCTCAAATATGAGCACCAGACGGGGTTAGCGTACTCCAAGATGGGACGTATAAGAGCCTTACAGAGGAAGACCATTATATCCTTTGATTTATTACTTATAGTTCTTACAAGGAGGGCTCATATTTTGTTGGCTTTCTTAACAGTACTCTCAATGTGATTCCCAAAGCTGAGCTCTGTATCCACTATCACTCCAAGATCCCTCTCGGCACCAATCGTCTCAATCTTACACCTTTCTTTACCACCATTCATAAAATACTCATGATGGGGATTATTTTTGCCCAGATGCAACACCTTACAGTTTTTACTGTTAAATTTAAGTAGCCATGTTTCCGTCCATTCAACCAACTTGTCAATGCATTGCTGCATTCTCTCCTTAGACTCCTCACTTTTATCAACTTCTGCATATGCCTTTGTGTCATCAGCAAATATCTTTATGTCACACTCTATCTTCTCTGGCATGTCATTTATAAAATATATAAATAATGTCGACTCCAACACGCTCCCCTGAGGGACACCGCTTGTAACACTTATTTTGTCAGAACTGTTACCGAGGTGAGGCTAACAGGGGGATAATTACCCGGAGAACTTTTGTCACCTTTCTTATAGATTGGTTTAACCTCTGCCTCATTCCACTCATCAGGTATCATGCCATCCCTCGTTGTTCTATCAAAAAGTAACCTGAGAGGCAAAGCCAATTCATTCGCTAATTCTTTCAGCACCCGAGGATTAATTTCATCTGGTCCCGGTGACTTGCTAATTTTCAACTGCAACAGGGCCTTACTCATCTGCTCTTCAGTAACATTAATGGCATTCAGTTTTAGATTCATATCACAGTCAAAGTTCGGCACATTTTCTTCGCCTTCCAGTGTAAACATACTAGCAAAAAACTCATTTAGGGTCTCTGCTTTCTCGAGGTCTGTCTTCGTCAGTGTGCCGTCGCACTTTAAGAGATTAGAGACAGTCTCTCTAGGCTTGGTTTTGTCCAAAACATATTGATAAAAACATTTTGGATTGTTTTTAGCTTCTTTTGCCAGATACATTTCCTTTGCCTCACCAACTTACGAGACAACCATTTCACCTGGTTACGAGACTTTACATAAGCATCATAATGAGCTTTATTAGGGTATTTCTTATACATCTTAAATGCTCGTCTTTTTTGTCTAATCTTGTCATGCATATTTGTTGGAATATTCGTCTTTTTGCCCCCTCTATCATGTAGTTTAAACCTTCTCACAGGTATGAACCTTTCTTTAGCCTCTTTCAGCATCCTCTTTATCTTATCCCAACACTCATTCAAATTCAAACCCTCATGCAATTCTCTCTTCCATTAATGCTTTCGTGTAAACCTCTTCGTGCCCTCATAATCGCCCTTCGTAAACTGGTATTTTACAGGATCAGGTCCTGCACTAGCACTGGCGTTCCCACCGGTAAGAAGAGAAAATTCTATTACCAAGTGATGGCTCTTACCTAAGGGTGGGAGAAGTTCGACTGACGATACAAATTCACCATTAGTTAAAATCAAATCAAGAACATTTGCTTTTTGCAAAGCTCTATAATGAGTTGGTTCGTTCACATGCTGAGTCAAAAACTGCTGTTGTACCGTCTCAAGAAATACACTGGCTGGATGCTCAGTACTCTTCTTGGAAATCTCGAGGTCCCAGTCAATCTCAGGGTAATTAAAATCACCGGTCATAATCACTCGCTCCCTCCCATGGATTTCAAAAAGCTTGATCAAGACATTTACCCTCCCGTTTTCTTCCTTAGTACAGCTAGGTGATCTATACAAGACCCCAAATACATATGACTCCTCGTCAGGTAAAGTTATGTTGCATAAAATACTTGGGTTAAAACACTTCTCTAATTCGTATAACCTGAAGACATCCAGGCCCTCTTTTACAAACAAACTCACTCCTCTGCCCGATTTGTAAAGAATATTTTCAAATACTGATCCCATTTTTTTGTTTGATTCTTCTGCCAATTGCTCTTGATTGACATACTTCCTCTGGTTATCGCGTCTCTTTTTGTGTGCAGCATTCGGCATCTTTAACTGCATGCAACAATTACTCGAACGGTGCGAGCCACAAGAACTGCGCGACCGCCAAACATAACAGTCAGCAAGAAAAATAAACAACAACAACAATTAACTAATTATTTATGTACCTTTATCGCCCTGTGTATGTGTCTGTTTAACTACGGATATAACGAATACAAACACATAATTCGGTCATTAACCTTTGACTAAGGGTACCAAAAACTTCGAATATAACGAAGGGAAAAAATTTCCCCTGGACTTCGTTGTAAGTGCATTTGTTCGACCGTAAATTTAGCAAATACTTTATTTATAATAGTTAAGCACAGTACAAGCAAGCAAACTGATTCCCTTCTCGACCCGTACCTCCCAACACCATTTTGCATTCATGAAGCCATAGACTTTTAATCCCGGTTATATTATTATCTTTGATTAAGCTAAGCACACAAATTCTTTAGGCTAGCTCGTTGGGTTAAAATCGAAACGAAAAGTGGACAGCAACGGAGACAACATACTACTTCCGGTATTATCTAAAAACCAACTGCAAATTGGAACATTTTATAAAGTCTTATTTAAATAATTTCATAGTTTTAATTTATATTATTTTAGAACTAGAAACAAACAGGTTATTTACTTGACATACATATTTTGTCTGTGTATTGTCAAGTTACAAAAATTCAACAAGAACAATAATTATTTCGCACCCGATAGGCAAATTAAAAGATAGTGTTTTCTGCTATCAGTAGCCCTAGCAGAAGAAAAACATCAAAATTACTATAAAAACATGTAAGTAATCAATAAATTAAACAGTCACATTGGAACCATGAAAGAAATTTAGAATGATTGGTGGATGTAAGGCTGACACATGTCGAGAGGCTTGGGAAGAGGAGATCATCAAGTAAGTTTCTTTCGTTTTGGACGAGTACAAATCATTTTACTTTTCAGTCTATTTACCTTGTAGACGGCTTTTTAAATATAATATACACATGTGTATGCATTGCATGTATGTTCAATCGCAAATACGAAAATATAATACAATACGGCGATTGGGTGTCTTTGCTGCAATTAATGAGTTTTGTAGCCCCGAACGCAGTGAACCATGTGATACAAAACATGCAATTGAGCATGCTTTGCATGCTTTTTTCATACTTCTGGTCAGTCCAATTACTTTCAAACTGTCCTCAGATTTGGCTGGGTATTTCTGGTTTCTGTTCTTGTAGTATACTTAGTCACTTTGTTGCTGTGCTCTGGGAAAAACACATTGAAAGCTCAGTATTTTCTGCTGGTTTTTCAGGAGTTTTAGACCTTGATTTATTGTTGCATGAAAGCAGTTTGGTACAATTTTAGACAGAAAAACTTCAATCATAAAACAGCAAGAGTTGAATGGTGGTAACTTTCTTTTGATGAGAAAGAAGTTTTAGCTCTGCATTTAGCCTGTTAGTTTTACTTGGAGCCTTTTAGCTGGTGGTGGTAGTGGTGGTGTGACGATGGGGGAGTATGGTTATAACAACAATGGTTGCGTACCCAGACACCACCAGTATGCAAGAAAGAATGGTCATTATGCAATAATGCCGCAGCGTTGTGAGCTTGAGTTGTGTCGCATGCCAGAATGGCAGATGTACAGTAATAGGGCAGAGAGGTTTTCTTCCTCCAGTTTTGCTGGTGAGTACTGCAGTGCAGTTTTCTTGTACGTGGGCAATTGCTTTTATCTTTCTTTTGTTGAATTTTCTGTGATGAATTTCATTATTGGATATTCTCAAGAGATACATCTAGTTTTTTTCCCCTGCAGTGATCTAAGTTGGGTTGTTTGGTTTTTAAGAGGATGCAGTTGTATACTTTGTTCAGTGTGAATTTTATCTGCCCCACATAACAAATTAGCATTGTCAGTGTTGTAGTTGCCTCTGAAATAACAAAAAGTTGGAACTGGATATAATACTACTATTAGTTTTTCATATCTTTGATTCTTTTTTTGTCATTTTAAAGAGCATTTGATGGAAACATTGAGGTAGGATTCAGAAGATTTCTTTACTTGGATGTTAAAACAAAAGATTTAATCCATTTTTTTAAAGCATGGTGTTTGTGATTCTGCAGTTGCTCTCTGGTCTTTGTTTACACCACATTTACTATATGGTCCTAGTAGATTGAATACATGCAATGGACATTATTATTGGGTCTTACTGTTTGTTTCAGATTCAGAATCAGAGGAAGAGATGCCTAAGCGCAAGGGAGAGATGGGGCCACCACAGGCACCCCAAAAGATGCGGCGAGGAGGAGTGGGAAACTTCAGGGGGCAGGGTTACGCCAGTCGACACTGCAATGGACCTCCAAGCTTGCGTCCTCAGACATTACATGGAAGCAGCAGTGATGAGGATGTGTTTGTGGATATGCCTCAGCATCACCGAATGAGGGGCACATTTCCTCGCCACCCACCCCCCTTCCCCAACCATATTGAAAACTTTGCTGCCCCGCTTGATGGGGTGTATGACCCTTCGATCGAGCGTGAGCCCTATCCATCTCACCAGTTTGAAGAGTTTGATTCTGTTGACCCTCGTTTCCCACTTCCCCCACCCCACAGGTCAAGGGGAGACAATCGCCAAAGAGACCCTGAGCGTCACCACAACTTTCCTACTACCCGAGGTCGCAATTTTCCCATGGGTCATGGGGGTTCTCGAGGTCATCACTCCCAGAGAGAACTCGGTGGGCATTATGAAGATAGCAGCACCCAGCCGTCGCAAACTTGGGCTAGCGAAGAGTCCAGCGCTAGCACTAGCGTCAGCGATGGTTCATTTCACAGACTGGTGTCAGGGGATGACGAATTTGAATATGCCTACCGTTATGGGTTTGTGGATCAGCATCTTGGAGAAGGGACCCGAGTCAGCAGTAGCACCTCTTCTGGATCTGTAAGTCATGACATGCTTTGTCTCAAAAACTTTTATTTATTCTTTAAAGGGCGTGATTGAGTTTATGATAGATTTAGCAGGCCTTTTTAAATCAACCACTCTAATGTATCGATGGTATTTCAGTAGTATATTTGGGTTAAATATTTGTTCATCAAACTGGATAATAATCCAAAGCAAAACATCAGGGAGCACAAAAGCACCAGGCTTAAATGAGTGCTACCCAAATAGTAAGATGCATGCATTGGAATCGTATGATTGAATCTACCTTTGTCTAAACCTGGTACATTTTTTTCTGCTGTGAAAAAAAAATTGACAGTTTTGAATTTATGGTGTCCGTTATCACAAAGCTTCGGTCTGAATAATGTATAGGGTGATGTGATTGACTTTATGCTCTTTCCAGTACTACTTTTAGTTCTTGAATTACTGTTGAGAATAACAGCTGATACGTTTTAAGAAGAAACAAAAAATCATAGATGAAATACTGAAAGTGCAATTTTTTTTGTAATGTAACAGGACAAGTCTCGGAGAGCAGGAAGAGGCAACAGCCCTGGTGTTTGGCCAACGGGCAAATGTCAAATCCAAGGTCACATGCAACAAGGGTCTTGGGATCAGGTGATGAAACATCAACCACTGCCCGTATCTAAAGCAAACTTCAACTTTATGAACCAAGTGAACAAGGGCCTCCACAGTATGGCCACGGTGGTGAGTGTTGTACCACTTGGGCAAGTTTGCCTTGGGTATCAGTATTCTTCCACCAATTGCTTTTATCAATATGTATTATCTATTATCAAGCTGTCCAAACCAATCCAGTGTCTAGTTGTTTAGTGAGCAACTTCATGTTAACACATTTTGTGATACATGAGGTAAATCGGTTGAAATGAGACATAATCGCTGGCTTGACAGCGTGACATCTTCTTGCAACATAGGTCACCTTTTATGGTGGACCAGGCTAGGCTTGCTTCTCACACAGTGTATCAGAGATAATCTAGTTCAACAGACTTCAGGATTTCCACTAGAATTGCTGATGTACTGCACAAAGAATTGCACACCAGTGTATCCTTTACAGCTGCCTAAATTTAGCAAATTGCTTCTTGAATTGTTTTGATCTGGGACCATAACCTTTGTGTGTGTGTGTGTGCAAATTAGAGGGCATTGTCCTAATGATTTCAGTACAGGATTGAACTTCCTGTCAACTTGTTTGTTAGCTGCTCAAACAGGAATAAATAGGTGATGCATTGGTTTTCAGGACACCAAAGGGCGGACCCAGAGCAGCAGTGGCGGCGGCATGTCGCTGGTGGAGAAGCTGCATCGCTTCATGCTGTTTGTGCGCAGCGAGCACTCCACTCGCGTCAATGACATCCAGACTATAGAGAACGCTATCACAGGCTGCCACCTGGACCTGAAGACCTGTTACGAGACAGAAGACGTGGGCATGTACCAAGGCCGCCACACATTTTCTGGCAAGCTGACGCTGAGTGGAGTCTTCCTAGCCAGAGCTGTGGGGCAGGTCAAGAAAGAGCTCAAGCATGAATGCTACAAACTGGCCTTACAGGTTTGGGTTACATGACTAATTTATAATATTTTAATATTTTTATTTCATTGCTAGATTTTTTTATGGTTTGTAAGAATTTTATTTGTAAGTGACTGATTACTCCTAACACAATAGTTCTTCAATTTATGCCACAGCTTGTCAAATTTGAGATCTACTTGTTGTGTTAACATTGACTCATCTGGCAGTTATGAAAGGTGAAACAAGGCTGAAATCTGTGGCTATATTCTCTACAGAAATATGCAGAATCTGTTCTGTTACTTTTATGAGTAACATAAAAAAAACTTTTAATATTCGGTTCATTACAAAATCTATATCTAGTTGTAATAATAATAATAATAATAATAATAATAATAATAATAATAATAATAATGGATGCTATATATAATTGCCCTAACAGTTGGATAAGTTATATTTATTTAGTAGGTAAGCAGTACTTGAATATAACAGGAATTTTGCTTTACTATCACAGATCTTTTTAAAAAAAAAAAAACAACACTAAATATCTGATAGGTGCAAAGCATTGACTTTTACAGTTTTCAACTTTCCCTTTTTGCCCCCACCAGGTTTTGAGATCCAAGACTGTAACAGAAATTCTACAGCAGCATGACATCGGCATCGAGGCCATTCGCAAAAAGTTCGAAGAGTGCAGCGGCAAGGAATCCGAGTCGTCGGTGGGAGAAGCAGTGGTGAATTTGGCCAGTGCCGCCCCGATTGCCGTGGCTGTGGAAACGGTAGCGACCACCGAGGAGCGATGGATGGATTTCATCAACCACCTGAAGGGGCTCAATGCTGACATGGGCAACACTATATCCAGGTACAGCGACTAGCAAATATTTCTTTCGGTATAAGCTGGGTTGAGGATATTGTAGGTAGTTGTAGACTTTGCATATTTCAAGTTTAAGGCTAAAGAAGTCAGAGGAAAGTGTAACCAGTGGTTTTGAGACGGTGCCAGCCATTGAGCATTCAGTTAACTGCTCTATCAATCTTCTTCAGGATACTGTAAATAGTCTGCCAGGACCAAGAACCTTGTAGTACCTTTAAACAGTGATTATCTAACAGGACAAACAACTCCTTAATTCTGAAATCTTGTCATATCATACTGCTGACCCTGTTTTTTTCTGTTTGCAGTAGTAAAAGGAATTAAACATAACTGCTTGCATTCAAAAGTTAATGAAAAATCTTTGACACTCTGAACAGATCATTACAGTATCGCACAGACCTTGGAGACATTGGGTATACAATTTGTTAAAAAATGCTGCTGCACACTTGTTGCTTTCAAAAAGTACACTTTTGTTACTTTAGCGCCTTGCCTTCGTCAATGTTGCAGGATTGAACTGTCGCTGTCAGGCTCTCGCTGTGGCTTGGAGCGCATGTATGTGGATGTGCACATCATTGACCCCATCCAGGGTAAGCCTGGCTTTCAAGGCAGCTTGACTTTGGGAGGCGTGCTGCAAGGTCAAGGCCAAGGCACTAAGAAAAAGGAGGCCAAGCAGAGAGCGTATGACGTTGCCTTTGAGAGGTTCACCACGCTCAGCCTTGAAGAGATTTTGAAAGGCGTTGAGTCTCAGGTTAGTTCTACTCCCACCCTTTCTTTCTCGTTTACAAGCAGAAATTGCATGTTTTTTACAAACTCCTGCATATTGTAAAAACATTACTTGCTTTTTCTGTTGCGCTGTATCGGTGTTATGTCTTCTAATAGCAATCTTCCTGCCATTGTACCTCATGTTTGAGTGACTGTGTATTTGTTGTGAGTGTGTGGTCCATATGATCTTGTGTGTTGGTATAGATTGCTATGCTTTCAGCCTGGTTGCAACTTTTTAGGTCCTGATTTTGGCTCCTTGTAGTCCATTGGATCCTTTAAACAATCAGGCCTGGGAATCGTATGCCTTTCGTCATATTTACGACAAAATGATTTTGCCAGTACGACTAAATTATTTTCAGTACGACGAAGTCAAAAAAGAAAGAAAAAAAAATTATCCCCGAACGGTTTCAATTCTTACTCGGCTCGTTCCCCAAAGCACGCGCTCAAGCTAACAACTTCCTGTTGCACATATTTGGATCAGCGAGTTGCAGAAATGGCTTGTCACAGAACCGATATTGTTGATCGTGGCGAAAACTTTAGTGTCCAAGGAACGCACTGCAAGTGGTGTTGGGATTGGGTTGATCGTGACTTTGTTTTTGAATTGGTGAAACAGAAGCCTGATAGTGAGAAAAGAGTAAAACAACCACATTGACTCTGCCTTGCTATACAACATGGCAAAGGCAGCAGAAAAAAACAAAACCAGAAAGGAAGAAAACGGCAACAAAAAAGACAAAGTGTTACACTCAATTTGATGATGGTGTTTTTCTTTATCAGTATCCGATTCAGCCCCAATGCTGAATTCCTGATAAGGTGTAACTCAGATTCGTTTATCCACGCAACCCGTCCAAACAGCATACAAGTCACAAAGTCGACGTATGAAGTTTTCCACTTTTATTCAGCACACACCAACAACTGCATACAATTCTCAACTCAACTCAACAACTTTCACAGCAACTCTCTAGCTTCACTATCAACAACAACACTATCTCCCAACAACAGTGCGGCACACAATTTTATAATCTCTCTCTTTTCCGGAAAGATTTCGAATACCGTAGAAATGACGCACTGCCACCAATCGAATAAAAGATCGTCATCACTGACTTACGTCATTCATCTCTCCACACATACCCCGAACCTTCTCTTACTTCGACAATCGTCCCGAACCTTCGATCGATGGTAAACAAGGAAATCCAGAGTATTCTCCGACAATATCGACCAACGAAAATTATCAACGTTATACAAAGCCTCCTAACAACAATGCAAACTCAAATCAAAGGTAAACAAACTCTATCATTGAATACTTTGCAAAACGAAACGATTAGATCTATCGTGCGCGCTTTAGACACACTTTCGTTCGTTTCAACGTAACATAACCCCCCACTCAAGAAGAAATTTACTTAATTTCTTTCAACAACGTTGAAACGTAATGCACAAACAATGTACAGAATTAAAACTTACTTCAGACTGTCTCATTTACTGTCAATGTTCTCAGTTTATATACACAGAGTCAATATTTCTCATCTGCAAGTCTGTTTAGATATTGCCAATGTTCTCCACACAATGTTCTTTCAACCGCAAGGAAACGACGCCCTCGTCAGTTGCGGTCGTCATCGGCCCAGGGTCAAAGACAGTGATCTCGTGGGCTTTCCTGGAGTCAGTGCATCCTCCGTTGTCTTCCTCTCCCGTCGGATGTCCGACGCAGGCGATGTTGTCAGCTCCCAGAATGCATTCGCTGGGTCTCACGGTTCAGGTTGGCTTCTGCGGGACGGTGGAACAGCTCCCTCAAGGTCTGCAGATGCTCCTTCCGGGTCTGGGTGTGGACTTCATGTTCGACCAAAGTCGTAGAGCCTGGGACATCATTGAAGCTATGGGGAAATTCGCCCATAAGGTCCTTGAGCTCCAACTTTTGACCTTCCGTCAAGCTCGGTCCTAGCTTAACATCATCGATGCCTTCTTTGCTGTGGAAGTCTCCCAGTTCCAACAGTTCTTCGCTGTCAAAGCTGTTATCGATCTCAGCTGCTGTTGCTGCATGCACAGTCTCTAATGGCCTTTCCACGTACAGCTTAAGGAGGTTGGCATGGTATATCTTGGAATGCTGGCCGACCTTCACCTTATAGTCGTTGATCCCCACCACGGTCTCCACTTCGTACGGGCCTTTCCACTGCATCAGCAACTTATTGTGGTCGGTAGGTAGCAGCACCAGCACTTTGTTGCCAGGTTTGAACTTCCTGTTCACAGCCCTACGATCATAGTAGTGCTTTCCACAGTCCTGGGATTTCTTCAGGTTTTCTCTGGCTATCTCGAGAGTCTGCTCCAGCTTCTCCCGTAGCTCAAACACGTACTGGTAGCTGTTCTTCACCTCTGGGGTGTCCACTTCCTTCGTCCACAGTTCTTTTAGGATGTGCATCGGCCCTCGGATGGTTCTTCCGTACAGCAGCTCGAACGGAGAAAAGCCGGTGGACTCCTGCGGTACTTCTCTGTAGGCGAAAAGTAAGGCGTTGATATAACGATGCCATTGTCTGGGCTGCTCGCTGCACAGTTTCTTCAGGGTAGACTTCAACGTAGCATTGAACTTTTCGACAAGCCCGTTGCACATCGGATGGTAGGGTGTCGTAGTCAAATGCCGGATGCTCAGCAGTCTGTTGACCTCCTTCATGCAGTCAGAGACGAACTGCGTCCCGAGGTCTGTCAGAATTTCTTCAGGCACTCCAAGTCTACTGAACATGTCCACCAGCGCCTCTGCAACAGTTTCAGTGTCAATCTTCTTCAGAGGCACTGCTTCCGGGTACCGAGTCGCGTAGTCCACTAAAGTCAGTACCCACCGATGACCTTCTTCACTCGGAGGTCTTATTTCGCCGATTAAGTCTAAGGCCACCCTCTTGAAAGGTCGGTCGATCAGAGGCATCCTCTGCATAGGCACTTTCGGGACCCTTCCTCGAGGTATGGTCTTCTGGCAAATGTCACATGATCGGCAGAAACGGCTGACGTCCGCATGAAGTCCTGGCCAGTAGAACACCGCCTGGATTCTATCCGACGTCTTCTTGATACCCAGGTGACCTCCCATGATTGAGTCATGCGCTACCTCCATCACCTGGCGCCTTAGGGGTAACGGTACCAAGACTTGACGCAGTGGTTTACCTCCGTTGACCCTTGGGTGCTGGAAGATTCTGTACAGGATCTTGGCCTTCACCTCGAAATAGACCGTACCACTACCTTTGGTCACGTGGTCTTGGCGGTTCCTGTACTTGTTTAAAGTACTATCAGCTTCCTGGAGCTGGATCAGCTTATCTCTGTCCACGATGGCAGCTTTAGAGTTGTCGGCGACCTTCAGTGGCGTAGACGTCTTGTCTCTCTTGGCCTGGGCCCTGGTAGTAACAGCACCGACGATCTCTGGTCGGCAGGGCTGAGCCGGAGTAACCACATTGTCCCGTAGCAGCTCTGTAAGGTCTCCATCGGGAAATGGCAATGGATCCTCCTCCACAACTTCGACGCGTTGGGTTGAGGCAGGACTCCACTCTGGATCGGGGTCGTCGGGTCGTCTCGCGCCGTCGATGTTCCCGATCATCAAATCATACAGCGGCTTCTTCAGGCAAACCGCTTCGACTTCGCCTATGTAGAAAGGGGTGTTGACATGAATCTTCGCAACTGGCGCTCTCACACATTTGCTGTCAGCCATAAGTGTCCATTTTGAATCGCCAGTGAACTGTTCTTTAGCGATTAGGTCTTCTCTGACGATGACCCCACTGCACCAGAGTCTCTTAAAACAGTCACTTCATGATTTCCGACGCGTCCCTTGGAAACAGGCATGTTCTGTACGGTCACAGCTGCGCTGGCGACGACGGGGATGGATTTTCCGTTGGCAAGGAGAAGTTGGCCATCGGTCATGCACTCTTGCACGTCCGCAGGAGTAGCTGTGCGCTTGGTCTCACTCGGAAGAATGACGCTCCCGCCGCACACCTGATGGTCAGATCTACTGGTTTGCCGTTGATTGGAGAACCGCCTCTGCCGGTTGCCCGCCGCTGCGTTGTCCGTACTGCTCCGCTGTCCGCTACTTTTGTTTTGAGGACAATTAACCGCCCTGTGGTCTGTAGCGTTGCAGGTGAAACAGTCTCTTGAATGCCCTTCCCTGGGAGGAGGCGTGGAGTCAGTGTGTCTCTGGCTCGTCTGGCTCCCCTGGATCTGGTTCCCATGGCTTGCCGTCTTCTGAAAGTGTTTCGTCGCGCTGGGTGGCCCCAACGTTTTCTCATGAGCGATGAGATATCTTTCAGCAGCCTCAGCAACGTCTTTTAGCGTCTGCAACTTTTGTATTTCCAAGTGGATCGCGAGGTCCTTAGGGCAGGCGTTGAGTAATTGTTCCCTCACGATCAGCTCATGGAGACTCTCGTAAGTCTTCCCTTTGCCTGATAATTCCACCCACTTGTGTAGATATGATGACAGGCGCTCCACAAATTGCTTTGGTGTCTCGTCTGACAAAGGCCGGCATTCACGAAAGCGTTGACGGTAGCCCTTTTCTGTAAAGTTGTAGCACTGCAACAGGGCCTCTTTCAAGACGTCATAGTTTTTGGCGTCATCGTTCGACAGTCTGGTGTAAACTTCGAGAGCTTGCCCCGTCAGAAGTGCACTCAGTCGAATTGCCCAGTCTTGAGGTTGCCAGTTAGAGCTTTCGGCGAACCTTTCGAATCTCGCCAGATAACTGTCAATCTGGTCCTTCCCGTCGACGAAAGCTGGCAATTTTGGAGCCGTGTTGTCACTGATAACTTGTGGCGCATGCTGATTGTTTTGGATACGCGCCAACTCTAGCTGGTATTGACGCTCAGCTTCTAATCGTCTCTCTTCCATCTCGTCACGCCGACGCTGTTCCTCTAATTCTCTTTCTTGACGCCGGTCTTCTCTTTCTTCTCGGCGACGCTGTTCGTCCTTTTCTTCTCGGCGTCGCTGCTCCTCTAATTCTCTTTCTTCACGGCGACGCTGCTCTTCTAATTCTAGACGCTTCTGTTCTAATTCTATTTCTTTTTCTAGACGTTTCTCTTCCAATTCTCTTTCTCGTATTCTCTCCTGAGACTTGACGTACTCCGTCAGCTGCTTGCCTTTTAGATTCAGTTCAACCCCTTTCTGCCAGAAGTCAGTCATCTTGATGCTTCTGGAAAGTTCTTTTCTAGAAGGTTCTTTTCTGGAAAGTTCTTTTTCTAGAAAGTTCTTGACTGTAGAGTTCTTTTTCTGGAAAGTTCTTGACTGTAGAGTTCTTTTTCTAGACTGTTCTAGAACAGCACGCTTTCTGCAGTAGCGCTGATGCTTGTCACTAGTCGCCTTCGTTGACGCAGGCCCCGCTGTCCTCGTCTTATGCGACGCTGCACCACGCTGGTGTTGACGTATACGCTCCTGTGCTGAAGTAGACTCGATGTCCGCTCGACGCTCGCTGTAACACTGGCGATGTAGCTCCGAGACTGTCCCTCGACGTAGTCTTACGGTAGCCACGTAGTCCCGATCTGTTGTTCGCTCACGAAGCAACTCTTCAGCGACTACACGCCCTTGCAGTCAACCCGAATCTATCGGATGTAGTCCCAGTATGTTGGCCCCTCTCGACGCAACTCGTTGGCGGCTACCCTCGATGACTGCCTCTCGTAACGTTGACTCGCTTGTTGTAGCAGTTGAACCCTTGGCTATGGCGTGAATCCCGGCTTGACCCCCAAAATGTTACACTCAGTTTGATGATGGTGTTTTTCTTTATCAGTATCCGATTCAGCCCCAATACTGAATTCCTGATAAGGTGTAACTCAGATTCGTTTATCCACGCAACCCGTCCAAACAGCATACAAGTCACAAAGTCGACGTATGAAGTTTTCCACTTTTATTCAGCACACACCAACAACTGCATACAATTCTCAACTCAACTCAACAACTTTCACAGCAACTCTCTAGCTTCACTATCAACAACAACACTATCTCCCAACAACAGTGCGGCACACAATTTTATAATCTCTCTCTTTTCCGGAAAGATTTCGAATACCGTAGAAATGACGCACTGCCACCAATCGAATAAAAGATCGTCATCACTGACTTACGTCATTCATCTCTCCACACATACCCCGAACCTTCTCTTACTTCGACAATCGTCCCGAACCTTCGATCGATGGTAAACAAGGAAATCCAGAGTATTCTCCGACAATATCGACCAACGAAAATTATCAACGTTATACAAAGCCTCTCCTAACAACAATGCAAACTCAAATCAAAGGTAAACAAACTCTATCATTGAATACTTTGCAAAACGAAACGATTAGATCTATCGTGCGCGCTTTAGACACACTTTCGTTCGTTTCAACGTAACACAAAGCCAACACAGCTCTAGGGGCTACTCCAACACCTGCACCTTCAAAAGCAGCAGAAAAGAGGAAGCTGCTTGACAGTGCCAAAGAAGCCAAAGCCAACCACTCTGTTTCCAGTGTGCAAGATGATTGTGTGGAACTGGAAGGTGACATGTCAAAACCCCCTGCCAAGAAGCAGAAGAATGTTGAGAGTTTTTTTATTAAGTGAAATGACAGGATAGGAAACATTTCCCTTTGCAGAAAATACAAAATCTGCTGTGAAATCTCGCTAAGGTCAAATATAATACTGCACTGCATGAGTGTGGGTGTGTGTTTGTGTGTGTAATTAGAATCAGAATTTTCTCTTGTTTTCAAACCAAAGTAAATGTTACTTTCAGCTGTCAGGTCAGGCCTCCGAAGTGACTTAGAAAGGAAAAAAATGCTTATTTTCAACGGGGGGGTTCGCCCCCCTGGCATCCCCCCACAATGGCGCTGCCCCTTGACCCCTCCGGGGCCTACGGCGGCCCCTGGACCCCAGCCGCAAAGTCAGTACTCCCAAACCACTTTTCACCATTCCCAGGCCTGAACAATGAACTATTGGAGCCTGACTGGGAGTTTGGGGGAAAGCATGTATATAGCATCCAGTATTATTACTGTATAAAAAACAAAAATTGGTTTTAAATTTTTCAGGCAGTGGAAGAGTTTAAGAAAGATGGATCATTCAGATCAAAAGTTGTTGTCAAGGAGATCCGAACGGCAGAACATCTGAACAAGTTTGCCACGTTCATTGACCGCATCAAAGACAGGTGTGTGTTTTTAGAATGTGCTATATGTTAATGGGCATGTATTCATCAGTGTCTGTGTCCGTTATGTTGTAATTATGTGTATACACTTGTTGAAATAAAATGGCTTAAGTGTCATCACTATTTATCTGTTGGAATTGTATTTTCTCAGAGCATCAGTATGCTTTTGTTAGCCTAGGAATGTGCTGAGGATAGGAATGGTTTGATATGTAAACATTGTTTTTCTGACAACAGCTCGGTGAGAGAAGGACCCATCACGCTGTTGGACCTGACAGCCAACCAGCTACAGCTGTTGATCACCTGCATGTACAAAAAGGACAACGATACAAATGCCGACAACACCACCATCCACTCCTGTTTCCTCTACGTTGGTGATATTCTCATCAGCGAAGGAGAGGGCAGGTATGTTGGGGTTCATCATCTTCATCATTGTTTTTTGACTCGCATGCATAGCAATATTTAAATGTTAACAGTTTAGTCTGATTTTACTTAATTTTATGTGGTCCTGGTTCGGCTCTTGGCAGTCCGCTGGACCATATAAGCACTGAATATATATTTATCTCGCATGCATAGCAATGTGAGTCTGTTCTCGCCCCCACCCCTCCTCGCCACCCACCCTCCCCTCCCCCAAGTCCCCCTCTCCCCCTCCCAAAACATTTTTCAGATTTGTGCAAGTCTTTGTGAGAGGAGTCATAAATAATAAACAAAAATAGAAAAAAATTCAATTCATACGTCTGTCTGTTCGTCGTCCGCAGTCTGTCTGTGCAAAAACCTTAAAGTGGGCAAGTACTCCGAACCTCTTTCAACTATCACAACCAAACTTGGTAAGATGATACATACCAATGAGACCTCATAAATGATCAGTGAATGAATGGCTTTACTTCAAGTTCACGGTCACAGGTTCATCAAATGTTTTAACCTATGATTCTTTGATGCATGATAAATATAATACACACATACAATGCAAATTTGGTCAGTGGTTCGAAACCTACGGACAACACACCCTTACAGAATACGTAATCTAACCTGACACAGTCACAACGTTACTCTGTCAAAAAGACGTCTGCCTGCAAAAGCAACCAAAATGACTCTCCTAACTAAATCACATACCAGCTTACAGGACAAACTCGAGTCGAGCTCAGTAACCCCATTTCCTAATTCCGCATATGCCCTATCCGCGTTATTCAAGTGAAAACACAATACTTTAAACTTCCAGACGCAGTAAAAGAAAACTGCTGATATCTATGTACACTGTATATTAGAGATGTGCAACTCTGCACAATATATGCCGTCTCTAGCACGTGTTGAAAACTCGTTTCGTCACAATTGGTTTACCTTCTGCACTATCAACCAATCACAAAGCTTCTATTTCATTGCGCTTTGATTAGGAATGACGTCATAGTTTGATGTGACGTACATTTGTGATGCATTGAATGCAGTAGTTACTTCCCTTGTTTCACTATGAAACATCAATCATGGTGTTTGTAATTCTTTTCCCACTCCTTAAAATGTTTAACAGGGAGTGAAAAAAAAATCCTTAAAATTATTAAAGCCCACAACTTAGATTCATTGCAAATGGGGAGCCCTGTCAATTTATCCTTAACGCTCGTGCAATAGGCTTTAAATCTTGTTCTCCTCACTTTAAAATACATTGATTTTGATTGCAGATACAAGAAAGAGTCCCAGCTGGATGCATATAGCAAGGCTTATGAGACGTTGATCAGCACCCCACTGGAGACGCTGGTGTCTGAAAACCATCGCTTGAACAAGGAGGAACTGGAACAGCCTGACGTGCAGGATGTGGTCATCAAAGGTTAACTAAGGAAAAATATTTTATTTTTGAGGAATTATAAACAGAATTAAATGACCGTTATAAATATAATCTTGCGTTGTGTGTGGAAGTTTGGCAAGTCATTTGATATGAAAGAATACTGCTTTATTTAAATGATCAGGAGTGTTGGCATGGGACCATGCACCAAAGGCAGCTAGTGGGGGCCTGTGGTGGCTCCAGTTAGATTCTGTATTGGCCAGTGCCTTGAGTGGCTCTTTAAAAAACATTATCACAATAAAATAAATGATAAAACAATGGTGTTATAGAGACAAATTGCTATTTGTGAAAACATTGATTGACATTAATTGACACAATCCCAAGTATATACGTCTTTTGAATTGTTATATTCTATGTACTGTCCTCAGGTCAGATGAAGAAGGAAGAATCGAACCTGCCCCGCCTGCGACAGAGCTACCCCAACATTGACCAGGTGCTGTCGGAGAAGGACAGCGAGGCGCTGGTTATTGTGGAACACCAAGACTGGATCCATGACCGCAAGCGACACGCCTTCTGCATCCTTCAAAACTCTGCTACCATGAATATTATGATGATGAAATGGGCAACTGACGTTGAGACGGGCTTCTTTATGTGAGTCTGCGTTTGTTGTTGGTCAGTCGAAAAGTGATGTAGGTGGTGATTATGAGGTAGTATTTGTGAAGGTGCGGGTAATCATTTTGTGGATGGGCTTCAAAACGTCAGATTTGGTTGTCAAAAACAAGTGAACAATGATCCGATTACATACAATAGAAAATATCATAATTTGATACTGTATGCGCATGTATTGTTACATTAACCCTTTAACACGCGGAGCGACCTAGAGCGACCAATATTTTTGCTATGTGCATGCTCGCGGAGCGACCGGCAGCGGCCGGTAATGACGTGGTCTGATCAGAGGCTGCCATGTGGACATTATTTATAGCAAACGTGCGAGATTCTCGCACACGTGATCGTGATTTCCTGCTGTTTCCGGCAGTGTTTTCACAGCATTTTTAGAGTGTGTAGAACGCACACAGTGAATTTTCAAAGTTTGATTAAAGTTTGAAGTTTGAGAGGCGGAGAATTATGGCGTCAGATTCTTGCAGAATCTGATGAAGAAAATGACCCATTTGAAGGCTTTTAGGAGGGCTGATTTGGTACAGGTTAATGATGGAGAGGAAAGTGATTTGGACTTTCACTTTAACTGTATTTTTTTGTCGGATTTGAATAACAAAAACGATGAACAATCGGTGCTTTATTATTTGAGTCAGTGATTGTATTGCTGCATGTTGTGCAGTATGTAATGTTACATTCAGATTTTTTTTCCAGTTGCAACACATTGTAAAAATGTATGCGTCACATTTCATTTTGAAGAAAAATATGTGGTTGATTTATTAATAATGATAAGTGGAACATAATTTTGGGTGGTGCATTTTTTATTAATTTTTGTATGAACATGGTGTAGCATTTTGACGGAGTTACTTGCCTTGACCTAGGAAATAGAAGCAGATAAGGCTTAGGCTCCTGTGGGGGTTAGAGGGTTAATAGAAAAATGGATTTGGTGGAAAAAAAAGTTCATTATGCAGGGCTTCCAATCTTCCGCCGTTCGGCGAATTTCCGCCATTTTAAAAAAATTTCAGCCGAAAAATTTTAAAGTTCCGCCGTAGAAAACTGCCGAGGTAAAAATTTCATAGGGGCTCCAAAATATCCGTAACACAGTCTCAGTTTGGTTGATCTGTAATTGGCTGGTTTCGAAGACTGGAAACGGATCATCGTTCTGTTTGCGAATAGGCAAAAATGGCGGGTCTAAGTTTTGTTCAACGCGGCCAAAAGTTTGACGATGTTTCTTGTAAAAACAAGTGGAGATGGGACTGGATGGAGGTGGAGGTAGAAGAAGAAAAATTGAGTCAACATATCCGAAAGATTCCACGTGTCGGACACGCGTTTTGCGTCTTGTGCTCGAACGAAATCAATTACGATCAAAAGGCAGGATTGCACTTGAAAATCACCTCAAGACAAATCAACACAAAAAGGCATCGAAAAGTATTGAAGGAAACTTCACCATTTCAGGTTGTCCTACTTTATGTTGTGCGATGAGCATGGATCTGTGTACATACATTTGTGTTTGCAACCTTATCTTTTCCTGCCGACTAGAAAAACATTTTTAAAAAGCGAAAATTTAGACTTGTTTCACTGCCAAATGCCTTTCCTACTACTGATGGCCTAAAAGGTGCAAAACCATTTTTCATCACCATAACTGTGTATGCATTTGACCATAATTTTTTGTAAAAGCAGAACTAGTAGGAGTAGTTTAATATTATGAACATTCTATGTAACACTAACAGAGTAGACCATGAGTGACTTGCTAGTGAGGATTGTATTCTGTATTGTTTTCTGAATTCATTGTGGTTTTACTAAGTCAGCTGCACAAGAAAAATATCTTCTAATTGCAGATTTTGGTAAGTCACTTTTTGCTGAACATTCCATTTTTTTTCTTCAGTTTTTGCTTTTAAGATATGAAGCAATTAAGATCGTTAAAATGTGGTAAATTCCATATTTGCCTTAATTATTCTCTATTCATGTGAGACCTTACATCAAACCTTTTGTAAATCACTTATTTTCTTTCTTCTACTTCACTCTCACTAATAAAATTGTTTCTTTTATAGCAGACAGTGTTGTGACAGTGTTTGGGGTCGTGCGCTCGTGACCTCGTCACTCGGTCATTTTCCTCCTTTTTTATCTCAGACCATTGGAAGCCCTGATTATGACTCATAAACATTGCCAATTGACCTTTTTTTTAAATAAATAAAATGTACCCTCAGAATATAGAATATTGTTTGGGGATAATTTAAATTTGATATAGTGTAAATAGGCGCAAGCCTCCTGCACTTTAAATGGAATAAAACGAAAAATTTGATGACTGTATTATAGTTATTTTGATAGTGGCGTACATTTTCTTGCCATTCTACGGTGTTGTGCAATATAATAATAATTATAATAACAATAATACTGGATGTTATTAGAGCCTTATTCCTAAATCAGACTCAAAAGTGGGGCAATCTGTAACCAACATACACGCTCACATGTTACAAACACTCCCACATTTACAACAAACATTCCTCACGCAAACATGTGGTGTAAAGGAACGTCACTATTAGAGGACAGAAAGTAAATTGAATTTTTATTTGTGAAATTTTAGTTTGACTGCATCCAATACCATTATTGAAGGGAGGGAGGAAACTGAAGTACCCAGAGAAAACCCTCGGTGACCTCAATAGTCTCGAAACTAAGTCATGTAAGTTGACCCTTTGAGGGAATCGAACTCCACGACTTCGGCATAGGAAACCAGCGACTAATCCACTGCGCCATGAGGCTACTCGGTGCACTGCATAGATTTGACTTGGGCAGAGGATGCAGGTTGTATGGCAGGTGTTCTGTGGAAAGAAAGAATTGACAACATGAAATACACGGTTTAGTCTAGCTTCTGTAGAGGCATAATTTTAGGCCTGCTGTATGTCGTAGGCATTGTTCATACTTTCAACTGCCGGATGTTTGTTTTGGTTTTCAGTTGCAGAGTGTTGATTCAAGGGGAAGAACTGGGAATGGCCAAAGCGAGCTCCAGACAGCAGGCTAGGAATCTTGCAGCTGCCGACGTTCTCTTCAAGATGTACGAGACGCACCCTGTCCTGCGAGTAAGTTTTCTTGGTCATTTTTTAAAATTCCGTCTTGTTAGTTTCAATCTTATTCACGCCTCCTCTTCTCCTCCTCCTCCTCTTTCTCCTCCTCCTCCTTCTCCTTATTTTCCTCTTTCCCCGCCTCCATTTGATTACATCTTATTCAACCTTCTTAATTCTTCAACCATCTTACTTTTTGTACTTGGTAAACTCATTTGAGGTCTTGCATGGGGTCATTACATGCTTCACACTGTGCAAAATGAAAATGGAAGTTTACTCTAAACATGCATTCAAACGTTTGTTCACACTGCAAGTTAATTTCATCATGCAGTTTCTTTAACAAGGGCAAGGCAACACAGAGTATTACTGTTAATCTACTGTTGGGCCTACTTTCATAATTGTTGTTCCAACTGATAACGATGACCAAGGGCGGATCAGCAGGTTCACGCGGGAAGGTGCACTTTTTTTTTTTTTTTTTTGGGGGGGGGGGGGGGGGGGGGTAGAGAGCAGGTTTTGTATCTTACCTCAGATTCATAGCAAAGAACAGTTATTCTTTCAAAACAACAGTTTATGGGCAAAACGCCCTGACATACATGTGTTACACTTTCTTTTGTTGTTGAATTTGAGCTGTTACATGTCTAACATGTGTAGGCCGATTGGTAAGTGTGAGTAAACGAAAGAAGAAAGGAGGGAGGGGGTGGGGGTAACAGGAGATTGAGGCGTGAAGAGGGCAGGGATTGATATGGGAAAGAAAATAGGAGAGAATGCATCTTTGGGGTAAATGACGATTATTATTATTATTATTATTATTATTATTATTATTATTATTATTATTATTATTATTATTATTATTGTATCACTTTGGTGGAAAGACTTTAAATACATTAAACAACTTCTTCTTCTTCTTCTTATTGTCCTTTATTATTATTATTATTATTATTATTATTATTATTATTATTATCATCATTATGCTGCTGATGCTGATGATGATGATTAGCATGATGATTATTATGAATATTATGGATATTCTGAATATTCTTCTTCCTCTTCTTTTTCTCCTTCCTCTTCTTTCTTCTTCTTCTTATTCTTCTTTTTTTTTTTTTTTTTTTTTTTTGGTCGTCCGTGGGAGGGGGGGGGTGCATGTGCACCCGTTGCACCCCCCCAAGATCCGCCCTTGATGACGAAGATGTGTTTTACATGTACCTTTGGTCTTCCATAGCCATCTTCATTGATGATACTATTGCTGACCATAAAGATGGTTTGGTAGCAGGGATGTTGTAGCAGGGATGTTGTAGCAGGGATGTTGTAGCAAGGATGTTGCAGCAGGGATGTTGCAGCAGGGATGTTGCAGCAGGGATGTTGCAGCAGGGATGTTGCAGCAGGGATGTTGCAGCAGGGATGTTGTAGCAGGGATGTTGTAGCAGGGATGTTGCAGTGTGTAAATAAATAAATGCAATTCTAAGTCATCTTCAACTACATGTGTTGTTTCGTAACAGTATTAGACAATTACAATACATTCTTCACTATATTATTATTCTAATTTGACCTCAGATTGGCAATGCTGTGGACCCTTCAGACTACTGGATAACCCGAGCACAACTTGAAGAGAGGATGAAGGCCATGCCGGACTCGGACTTTGCCGAGGCGGACGCGGAATGGAACGAGTACCTGGCCAAGCGTGTCCTGAGCAGAAGTGAAATGGAAGACGGCACTGACTCAGACATGACTGACGAACAGAAAGTGGAAGGAAAGGTTAGGAGATTGAGAAATTCTGTGAACAGTGTTATAATATTATGGATGTTTGTGTTATTAGGGCATTTTTGTGTGTGATCTACCCCCGTTGGGGTGCCGGGGGTTTCAGTATAAATAGTATCCCCACTTTCTGGAAATTTAGTGCTTTAAATTCCCACTGTCGCTGTCTTTCTCATTTGCTCTTTCTCATTCCTGCTCTGTTATATCAATCTGCTATACTAGCTTCTTCTTCGCTAGACCAGTCATTTACCTGAAAACTCTTCCGGGACAAGACTCCTTATTTGTGTATGAGGTATGTTGGATCAGCTTGGGAATATTGGACACTTTCTGCCAGGTTGTCACTAGGGCTTCCTATGATATTATTTAGCAATGTAGGCATTTTATATGTATGTGTTTTGTTGATAATTTATAATGTTTGTATTCTACTTTTGTTTTTGTAAACGGGGGTTCGATAAATTAGAGTACAGCCTCGGCGTCCCTTGCGTGGGATGTCTTTATTGTAAAAGTGACTGGCTGGTGGAGAGCTTTCAGTTTTACCACTAGGGTTGTTTCAGCAGATCTTTTATGCGGATCAGGGGTTGTCCGGTCCTGATTTGGCTCGGAAGAGTCCGCTGGACCTAAAGCAATAATCATGTAATGTAATGTGTGTGATCTAGAACTAATCAGGATTATTTTATTGCATGACTTTCCAATAGTTCGTCATTCATACGAAATAGGCTCCTTTACCCACAAAGTGCACAAGTTGAAACATGTAGTGTTAGGGTTCATTGTTGTTTATCTGTAATGTAATGCCTATGTAGTTTGTATTCATTTGGAAGGATATAGATCTGGAATTTTACCAACAGAAATTTGTTGTAAAAACCTGAGTGTCTGGATCTATCTAGTGCTGTAGCCATTTGTTTTAACAACCCATTTTCAAACAGTAATTGGTGTTTTTCCTTTACCAAATTTTTTCCTTAACTTATTTTCTGGATTTTTGAATGTCAAACTGTTCTAGAATGGTGGTACCTAACTGATCATCCTTGAACCATGGATAAAAAAATTTTTCACCCGCTAATAGGCAATTCGTGCAAGCATAGTTTGTAAGCATTTCAATGCGGACGGTCAATTTGTAAAAATGATACTTTAATCATACGTACGTTTTATCGCATTAGCTGCAGAGACGATTGCGAGAAGTGGCGATGAAAGTGATGGAAGAGTTTAAGGAGCGTGACGACATACTGGAGGACTTGGTGTTTGGGCCTGACCTGCCAGTGACCGTACGCCGACACTTGCCCAACATGCTGGTCAAGCTAGGCTTACGCCACTTCCAGGGACAGAAAGATGGCCAGTTCTACTACGTCATCAATTTCAGGGAGCGTGTTGATAAGGTGAGACCATTTTTTGCACAGTTTTGAGGTTTGCAGAAAGTTTGTGTTTATGAATGAGGATTGCATAAAAGTTTGGGTGTTGAGGCTACACATTTTTTTCATTAGAAGCTACATTTATTGTTACTTTAGGTGTCTGTGGTATTATCTAGTCAGAGATGACAGATTTTTTTGACTCGCTTGCATACCAATGTGAGTGTACTCGCCCCAAACAATTTTTTTCAAGATTTTTGCAAATCTGTGGGAGATGAGTCCTAAATTGTCCAAAAATTATATTTTAAAAAAAGTCCTGTCCGCCGTTTATCTGTGCAAAAACTTTAAAAGTGGCTAAGTACTCGGAGCCTATATTGACTATCACAACCAAACTTGGTAAGAAGGTGTGTATACCCATGAGACCTCAAAAGTGATCAGTGAATGAATGACTTACCTTCAAGTTCAAGGTCACAGGAATATCAGATGTTTTTAAAAAAAAAGTTTCACCAAATTTCACTCTTTTTTTTAATTTTTTTTACAAGTTATTAATATTGAATTTATGATTCTTTGATCCTTGATAGATATCAATGAAACACACATATTTTGCAAATTTGGTCAACCTCACTCCAAGGTCACTGGAGCTGTCCAAAATCAGTTTGTATAGGTACTTTGAAGTGACCTTGACCCTAAACTATGAGAGATATAAAGCCCGAACTTGTATTTAGAGATGATAGGTTGATTTTTCATATGTGTTCCGTTTTTGCACTGATCTTGAAGAGCAAGGTCACTTTATGACTTGCAAAAACAAACAAAATTCAGGTTATCGTACAGTGAAATGGCTGTTTATTTAACCCATCGTACGCAATAACCTTGAGTTATTTGATCAGACATGCTTGGGAGATCACGTAAGGGTCAGGATCATCCCAATGTCAAGGTCACTGAAGGACAAGGTCATCCCAAGGCTACAGTTTTGTGCATTATATAACGTTTGCTGTACTTTATTTAATAGTACATGAGTGTATTTGGAACCAGAAGTCAATGTCATCTCAAATCAAGAGCATAGAAAGACCGAAGTCGGTATTAGTATTACTTTGCCTTTCAGTACCATAATTTCATTTTGTTTTTTTCTGGGTACTCGTTTTCATCTTAAATATTGAGTTCCATAAGGAGCTTGTGAATGGTATGGACTTTGCCCTTCAAGTTAAATTAGGAATTATCCCAGGCAAGGTATGGAGATAGGTTGGGTTTATTCAAGTCTTACCTGATGTATTTCATTGAGTCACTTCTAACTGTTATTATATAGATACATATACAGGTGCATACCTTGATTATCTTTTACCCATTTATACTACTTCTAGCTTTTAAAACTCATCTCGTCTTACACTCTTTTCAGTATTTTTGTAGCAAAATGACCGGAAGAATTCTGTGCTAGCACTAGATATAAGCAACTGAATTAGGAACTTGTAGACTGCAGGCAGCGCATGCCTTTAAGATCTTCAATGTATTTGCCTCTTGTCCCGATGTCTTCAGTCAGCAGAAGCTATAATGTTCTTTTTTTTCTGTCGCTGTCGCTCAGATCGTAGAAGCCATGAAGGAAAGGGGAGTAACCCACACCAGCCGTTTCATGCTGGTCACAGACCGCAGTGACCTCCCTTGCCATGCGGACATTGCAGAGGAGCTGGAGACTGCTCGGACCCTGTCTCGCCATGACCGCCTGATGGCACGGACTGCTCAGAGGACTGGCTCGGAGCGAGAGATCAAGGATGCTGCAGTGGGCAACTCTTTGAACGGATCGTTGTTCGAGGTGGAGACTGCTGATGCCACAGAGATGGAGGATGGCTTTGTGACTGCCCAATCTTCAATGCTAGTAGGTGACACAAAGGTGAGTAAAATGTCGTCTGTGGTTAACTTTTAGCACCTTGTCGTCACCACGTGTCGCCACAGCAAAGCTTTGTTTACTGTAGTCAACCCATGTCGTCAGCCACTGTTACTATATTTTCACCGGAAATGTCTTAGAATATGGGGAACGAGTCAGCGTTACTTCCAGAGCTATTTCTAATGCTGTACTTTCCAAAGAAAGGGAGCTGTGATTTTTTTAAGTTGAGCTTTGATTTTCCAGGTCTGTTAGGTCTCCAAAGGGTGGATTTTGATGATGAAGCCCTCTTTCATGAACTTTTCATAGATTCAGATTCTGAGTTACTTCACAGCTTTTATTTACGCAAAGTGACAGCTAGGAGGGGTGTATCTTATGGGGAAGAAAACGAGGTTGCCGATATTAGTGGCGTATTGAGTGTTTCAAGCAATGAAAGTATCGGAAAAGTACCGGACGGTTACTATCAACAGTGGCTGATTGATTTTGCGAATTTATCAAACCAGATCGTATTGATAACATTTTAGAGGCACAATTATTTCAGTTATTGATCACTGATGGAAGTGTTTAGAATTCTTTGTCACTGAAATAAAAGTAGACTGTACTCCATGAGTTTGTGACTTTAGTCCGTCTGTCTTGTTGTATCCATGGTGTGTTTATTTTGTTTAGGTACAAAAACATTTTTTATAGCCTTTTACATGGTTTCATCACATTCTACATTCATTTTATTTCCCTTCCAAAAATCATGATACATCTACAAATAAAGTTATAAGCTTTTTAAATAGATAGGTATTGTGTAGAGTGACACCCATTAAAGTAATGCAGGTACAGGGGAAAGAACTTTTTAAAAAAGCAAAAAAAAAGCATGGTGTATAGGTTAAAACACAGTAAAACGAGATTTGATTTGTTAAAATTCAGTTTAACTTTTAAATAATTCATAGCACAATAGTTGCTAATATTTTGATAATGATGAACTTCAAGCTGATACCCACAGATGTCAAGCAGTAAAGTGCCTTTTTCCAAAAATACCATGTTGGTTTTCTTTAAGAAAAACGGGAAAGCATCGTTAAATAAATGTACCACACACTTTGATTTTGAGGTATGGTGCATTGTAAAACTGTTCTGTTGTAGTAGTGGTTTATTTTGGGATATTGTGCTTTATAATAGAGGTGGTGGTACTGTTACTGTGGGAGCTAATCTAGTGAAGCGCTTGAACGCATGAGAAATATGCATGCTAGTGTTATAGTTTATTTACCAAGGAAGTTAACATTTGTTTACATTTACGGTTACAGGGCACCCCCAATACCACCCCCAAAGGGTCTTCGCCAGAAAAGAAAGCCAGCACCCCAGCAGAGGAAGTGCTGCGTAACTTTGCCCGGGCGATGATGGCCTCTGGTATCGGCCAGACCCTCATCCCCATGAAGTCCAGCACCCCCTTTGGTGGCAGCGGTAGCAAGAACTGCAACCAAGGTGGCAACATTCTGGTCAACCCTCCTCAGTCCCACAGGTGTGTTTGTTGTCCTTTATTTAGAAGCAAATTTTTGTTGCCCGAGTTTTGTTGGTGCTGTGATGCTTGTTTAGTAATAACATAGGGCTATTTCTCATGACATGGTGTATTAGTGTGGTTTCACTTTTGATGATGATGATGCAGTGACGATGTGGTCTCATTTAGTACCGTCTCCAAGTCAGTAGCCATGCCCAATGTTTATGCAAGGGAAAGAAAATTCTAGAAAACGTTGGGCAATCATAGTAAAAATTACAGTAAAGCTAGGAGGCAGTGACATAGGACACTGTTCAAA
The DNA here is from genome assembly GCA_036898135.1 of Oncomelania hupensis. Taxonomy (NCBI): domain Eukaryota; kingdom Metazoa; phylum Mollusca; class Gastropoda; order Littorinimorpha; family Pomatiopsidae; genus Oncomelania; species Oncomelania hupensis. Next base: position 18,731,265 of record CM072527.1, on the reverse strand, counting down.
AGAGCTGAAGTCGCATGAGCAATTCTGCTACTTTGTTTCAACATTGTTTAGAAACTTTTGTTTCAAATTATTTGAAAGTGGTTTAACATGTAGTTAACATGGTAATAAAAGTAAATATCTGCAACATATGCGCGAAAACAAAATGCAAACTCCTCTCTCTTCGAGAATTGCACTCTATTTGCACTGCTTTTTTGGTTGTATAATACATGGTCGACTCCACCGATTGCAATGAGATTATTCCAAATGCGTCATAGCTTTGATAAAACTTGAGCGTTTGTTGCCGATAGATTTTAAAGTGGTCAGTTCCTTTTTAAGTCATATTGGCTACTACTGTTTGACTGCACATCAACGAATGCACATTTAGTGCAGTGCCAGGCGAAATGTCTGCATTCTGATTGGCTACAACAATGTTGTTGCAACACAAGATAGAGCAGGTTCTAAATCACCAAACATTTTTAAAACGGTTGCACAACAGATGTTTCAAACATAGTCACGTATAAAACAATCAAAAAATAAAAACAGTATCATGTTTCTCATGTGACTTGAGCTTAGCATGTTTTCTTGCAGTGTTCATTCTTGCTATTCATTTATGTGATACATGGTATGCTATGACTATTGCGCACACTAGCTTTGTCTCGGTATATTTATTCATGTGAAGGTATATAGTTGACATACACCGTTTTCTTTGTGATTGAAAAAGCGTACTTGAAAAATTGTTTGAAATAAGTTTTTCGTTTGCGAGCGATTATTTTGTTCTTGATGTACTGTTTGGCTGAAGCAGTGATTGACTGGAGAAACATTTATTTATATTTATTTTATTCGTTCTTTTTGCAGTTTGATAGGAAAAATGGGAGGCCCGTTGATCAAGAACATTCTGATCTCGCCACCACGAGTGGAGGGTGTCAACACCAGCGTGACCCTGTCGTCCCCCATGAAGAGTTTGTCGCTGAGCGGATCTTGCTCCTTCCCACAGCCTGACTTCTCATCGCCGACCGTCAAGGACACCTCAACTTCCCCCAGTAACAAGTGAGTATTGAACGCATGTAAAGCACCAGATCTACAAATCGTAAGAAACGTGCCATTTGTCTTGCCTGGTGTTGATGCACAGAGCCTGCCTAACTCATATTAATAATAATAATAGTAATCACCATCATCATCATCATCATAATAGTATCATAATTCATTGACTGGCACTTGTGTAGTCTTTACAAGGCAGGAAAAAAGTACCACAATTTTAGGCCCACAAGGCAAAACTTTATTTTTGACTGAAGTCTGACGTTTGTGCCTTGCAGGTTATTATTTTTTCTGTGGGCAAAAATAGAAGAAGAAAAAAAAGTGACCAACCGCTGAAAGGAGAACAAAAAGCACAAACTTGATAGTGATAGTAATTGAATGTATGATGCAAATGTGACATTACTTAGGGAAATATCTGTGTGACGTGAAGTGAAGTGTAATAAATGCGTTGTGGTAATGTGTTGTTGGTTTTTTAGGTCAGGATATGGGTCCAATTGCAGCACCATCAGTCCCAACAGTTCCACGCAGTCGTCCAGGCATTCTGCCTCCTTCCCAAACCCTTCGTCTTATCACCACCACTACCACCAGCAACACTTACAGAAACCACAGAACGCAGGAAGCAGATCTCATCCTCAGCAGATCAGAGGTCAAGACAGAGAGGTGCAAAATCAAGGACAAAGGTCTTCTCGCTCCCCTCCCCTACCTAATAGAAAGAAATCCACCTCGCCACCACAGCCGAGGAACTTGGTTTCTGCTCCTTTAGGTCACAACAAGAATGCGGCACAGAGCAACAACAGGAACAGTAATGGACAGCCGAGCAGTGCTGGAAACCATTTCTCAGACAGCAACTGCAACAAGTTCCTTAACAATCGGAACCAGCAGCCAGATCCAAACCAGTACCAGAATCAGTATGCTGCAACCCTGAATCAGTATGCCAGTAACCAGAATCAGCATTTGCCAAGCCAAAATCAGTATGCCTTGACCCAGAATCAGTATGTGGCAAACCAAAATCAGTATATTCCCAACCCGAATCAATATGCCTCCCTCCAGAATCAGTACATCCCTGACCAGTCTCAGCAAGGCCAGAATCATCCTGTGAACGCTGGATTTTGGCAGGCATCGGTATGGGGGGGAGTAGACCCCTCTGCGCCCACCACCATTCAGATGTCGCCAGCTGATGGCTACAACACGCAGAACTACTACGGGGCTACCAGCACATATGGCGCTGCTATGTACGTTGAAAATGAAGTGCCAGCACCAACGGCTCAAGGCAGGAGATGGCAGCAAAACACTCGTATGTGAACGTAGTCTAAACCTAAATTGCATTTTTCTGCCTGGAAATGATGTACCGCCATAGCTCAATCGTAATTATGACTGGAGTGACGACGATGTTATTTTTGGGCACCAATTTAATCTAAACTATAATGTCGTTCTGCTTTGCTTGGTTGCTGTGATGGACAGAAACACTGCAGTTGTGTGAAGAAGCATTGGCTGTACAAAAGGTGTAATCCTGACTTCACTGCCAACCATTGCTAGGCCTGATTTCAGATTCTAACTGTGAAAGATTTTTGTATGAGAACTACAGAGGTGGTGTGATGCCATTTATACCATGGTCTGGTCTGAGAGTAGGGCATTTTAAGATATAACATTGTTCAGATTAATTTATTTGATTTCATATCAATGCTATGACTGAGATAGAATGGTTGTTGGTACAGGATCTGGACTGAATGGTTTTACAAGACATTATCAGTATTGTGAAGATGTATTGAAATAAGTTGTTTTTGTCTTTGAAGAAGAAACAAATGTATCCAAGGTAAGTTTCTGAGTGATGAAACTTAAGAGAATCTAAAATTGTTAGATCTTATTGACGCTAATATGTCCTGTGCCATAGCAAGTATCTTCGAGCAATTCTTTGAATATTGAGCTTTGACACTCATTACTCAAGTTTTATGAGTGTATCATGACAAAAGACGATGCCAAGCCAAAACGTTTGGTTGATTTTATGTTACTTCAAAATTGTATGAAGAGTGAAGTAACTTTAGCATTTAGCTTGAAATTACTTTTTAACATGTTCTTCTTTTTAACATGTTCTTCTAAGTCTTTCTTTCCTTTGTCTCTTTTACAAACATTCTTCTGTCCAGTCAGTGTGTGTTAACATCAGTTTTTATACCCATTGCTTATAATTGTAGGTTAGTGAATAAGGTTATAGTGTGATAAATCCTATGGAGGGGGAGGGAGAGAGGAAGGGGGTATTTGTGTGCCTTAGATGATTGTGCAAAGTATTGGTGTGCATGTTTTTAAAGTGATTTTGATTTTTGCGGTGCTTCATTTCAAACACTGTGTTCTCCATCTGTTCTCTTTGCATTATTCTTCCACATTTATTTCTTGCATCTTTTCCTGTCTTTTTCTTTTCATTTCTTCAGTCTAAACCTGTTGGGATGAATTTTTATTTTCCTAGTTTCTTACAATGCCATGTTCTTAATTTTGTACATAAAAAGTAAATTGTAAATACGCTAATTTTAAAGTCTGCAGATTGGTTTTACAAACAGGTTTGACAATTTAAAAAAATTAGTTAGCGGAGGTCGATGAAATAGTTTTCTCTTCCTGACAAATCAATACATTTGTGCAATACCTGTAATAATATTCTATCTGTACCAGTGAATACAATCAAATTGCTTTCTGTACTGTGATGTTGAAATAGTGTGTAAAGTGGCCACCTTGGCTGCATACTAATGGAATAGAAATGTTGTATATGCTTCGAAATAAGCTATTTATTAACTTTTTTTAAAAAGTGTCCTCAAATATGCTGTCTAGTTTTCAAATCTGATATCCATCCAAGATTAGGGATTGGATTTTATTCAACTTTTTTCTTGTTTTGTCAAGAAATTCAAAAACTTGTTTTATGTCTTGTTTACACTTGTTTGTCATATTTTGTTACACGTCCATTTTACAGCTATTTCACTGCTGATTTTGTGTGTGAAATGGTGTTGTGAGGTTAGCCTTGTTTACTGGCTTGAACGACTTTCCCAAACGTGTTGAATGGAATGTACATATCGAATGAATGGAATTCCACCTTCTTTTGTGGGTTTATTTATCTTATGATGGAATGATCAAGAGATCTTAATACACACATTCAACTCTTAAAACTTGTTTCGTGTTTTTGTTATTCTAATTTCTCCTTGTCATTATTATATGTGCAGTGTGATTGTGTGTTTGTGAGCATGCAAGAGTGTAAAACATATAGGTGTGTGTCGGCAAAGGAATATGTGTACACGTCTCTTTCCGTTTTTTGCCTTCTCTCTTCATCCTCTGCCTTGTAGCAGCAAACTATTGCAAACTTGGGCAGGCAAACTGTCACAACTGTTTCAGAGGCAGCCAAGATAGTCTTATGATGCCACATGAGCCAAGTTTTCTGTGGCCGCTGAAGACCCTTCCAGAGTAGAAACAGCTGTCTGGTCAAGATGGCTATCAAATACAATTGAGACATATTTTCAAAACTAGTGCACTAATAAGAGTGGCACTTTGAAAGTTGCCCCGAGGAGGGGGGAAGGGGGGTACCAGGGGTTTCTGTATAAATAGTATCCCCACTTTTTGGAAATTTAGTGCTTTAAAGTTCCACTCCCCATGTTGGGGTCCCGGGGGTTTCAGTATATATAGTATCCCCACTTTCTGGAAATTTAGTGCTTTAAATTCCCACTGTTGATGTCTTTCTTATTTGGTCTTTCTCATTCCTGCTTTGTTCTATCAATCTGCTATACTATCTTCTTCGCCAGTCACCTACCTTTTTTCTTGAAAACTCTTCCGGGACAAGACTCCTTATTTGTGTGTGAGGTCTGTTGGATCAGCTTGGGAATATTGGACGCTTTCTGCCAGCTGGTCACTAGGGCTTCCTGTGATGTTATTATTTAACAATGTAGGCATTTTCTATGTATGTGTTTTGTTGATATTTTATAATGTTTGTATTCTATTTTGTTTTTGTAAACGGGGGTTCGATAAATTAGAGTATAGCCTCTGCGTCCCCTGCGTGGGATGTCTTTATTGTAAAGTGACTGGCTGGTGGAGTCAGTGCCTTCAGTTTTACCACTAGGGTTTCAGCAGATCTTTTATGTGGATTAGGGATTGTCTGGTCCTGATTTGGCCCGGAAGAGTCCGCTGGAGCTAAAGCAATAATCATGTAATGTAATGTAAATTCCCACTGTCGCTGTCTTTCTCCTTTCTCATTCCTACTCTGTTCTATCAATATACTATACCGTCTTCTTCGCTAAACCAGTCGCCTACCTTTTACTTAAAAACTCTTCCAAAACTCATTTGTGTATGAGGTCTGTTGGGGGGTCAGCTTGAGAATATTGGACGCTTTCTGCCAAATGGTCACTAGGGCTTCCTATATTATTTAGCAATGTAGGCGTTTTATATGTATGTGTTTTCTTGATATTTTATAATGTTTATATTTTATTTTGTTTTTGAAAATGGGGTGTTTGATAAATTAAGAGTATAGACTCAGCGTCCCCTGCATGTACAGTGACCAGCTGTGGAATGCCTTCAGTGTTACCACTAGGGTCTTTTCAGCAGATCTTTTATATGGATCAAGGGTGAGTCTTCTTTCAACCAAGTTGTGGTTCTGATTTTGTGGTTCTGATTCGGCTCTTTGCAGTCCGCTGGACCCTGTAAGCAATGAATAACTAACTGTGAAAGTTATGTGGTTGTTGAATGGTGGTGTGCTGTTGCAGAATGACTTCATCTTTACACTACAGTTGCTCTGCACTAAACCTTATTAAAGGTTGATCTATTGGGTGACATTTAAACACTAGTTATTTTCATATTTTATTCTCTTTTGTCTTTGCTTTAATTTATTTTCAGGTTTATTCTTCTGTGCACTAGATGTGCTATGACAGAATCTTGGTGCTTTAGAATAACAAAGCTATACCCTTTCATGCATGAACTTGTTCTTCCTGCTCATGATACATTTTGTGAAACAAAAATCCAATCAATTTGACCTCCATTAGCAACTGGTCAATGCACAACAAAGCATTGCTGCTCAACAGTGGTAACATCTTTGTCATATAAATTAATAGGCTTTGTTATTAGTTTTCCAATGAATGGGTTTAATGGTGTGGGATATTTGAATTGCCCAAATTATGGTTTATTTGCGATGCTTTTCATGAGCAGCTGACATAATTATATTATTGCATATTCTGTTAGCAATGCTGAACCCAAGTGTTCAAATATACATGTAAAAATGCCTTCTAAGGGATTTAGATCACACATTGTTCATAAACACATGATTAAAATAAAAAATGAAGCATTTATATTGCATGGATATGTAATGCAGTAATGTCACCAATATAGGCTAAATCGTTGAAATGGAGTCTCCTTACATTGCTAATATTCCGACTATTAGAGCCCACTTTTGTGTCTTGTGTAGAATGCTAATTGTGGTTAAAATCTACTGAAGATAATTGAGTGCGAGCGATTGAGCCGAGTTGTTCAACTAAATAACCCTTATAGTTGTGTAGCATATGGGATGGATGGTGCACCATACAAATCTAAAATTAAATTAAGACTATTAAACAACAATAACTGCATCTGTACGTTAAAATGTCTCCTTTAAATGCTGTGCATCAAGCATGCATGTGATAATGTAACAGCAGGCTTTAAAGAATACTTGTAATAAGTTGGTGTATGCTCCTGCTGTTATCAAATTATGCACAGTCACACCATTTATCTTGAAATTGTGTGCACATAAATTATTAACTTGAGGTGAAGAACATTAAGGTTTAATGTTCTGCTTCACGAGTGTTAACAGTGAATCATCACATCGGTCTCCACTTTTGTGTGAACTTGAGGTGCGTGAGTAGCATATTTATGAAGGATAGTGTCATACTCCCTGACCAAGAGATAGTGGAGACATATACATTTAAGCTGATTATGATACTCCCACATGATAAAATATTGCACTTGAAGGACTTGAGGGCTTCAGTAGTGTAGTGGTTGTGGGGTATGAAGGTTAGTATTACATGATTGTTCAAGTGATTATGGTTAAAATAAAAGAAATTAAAAAGCTGAATACCTTACATACGGTACATAACAGATACTATTTTTTATAATCCTAAAACAGAGAAATAGGAAATACTATACAATGGTTTGTTGATCTAGCCGGTCATTTCAATTAGTTTAAAGGGTGCATAATACTATAATCAAGTGCTGAGCCAGCTGCTGCAAGGTTTCAGTAACAAAGGGTGTGTACAGTTGTAATGGTACAGTTTTCTAAATGCAAAGATAATCTAACATTTCAATATAGAGAGGCTCTACTGCTTAATGACAGAGGTTCTATGGTTTAAATGGAGTGTTTGTTCGGAAGGTAGACAAAAGGTTTGTGTATAACACAAGAAGGTAGACTTGCATGAGAAAAAGGGACCAGACTTGGCAAAAGCATCTTTCCAATAATATAGACTGTGCAGTGTGGAGATCCCATCGATAAGTGACGAAGAGAAGAAAGAGGTGAGTAATTAAAACATTTGTTTGAATGAAGATATATTGTAGTGCGGCTTTTGGTATAAATTATGTGTGGAGTTTGATGGCCACAAAGTGTATATATTTTGTAAGTGTGTACAGTCCATGTATATGTGTGTGTGTACATTTCATGTATTGTATATGTGTTTGTACAGTTTATGGGGGTTGTCCGGTCCTGATTTGGCTCGGAAGAGTCCGCTGGACCTAAAGCAATAATCATGTAATGTACAGTTTATGTATTGTATATGTGTGTGTACAGTTTATGTATTGTATGTGTGTGTACAGTTTATGTATTTCCCCCAGTGGGTGTGCCGGGGGTTTCAGTATAAATAGTATCCCCACTTTCTGGAAATTTAGTGCTTTAAATTCCCACTGTCGTTGTCTTTCTCCTTTGTTCTTTCTCATTCCTACTCTGTTCTATCAACCTACTACACTATCTTTCTATTCGCCAGACACCCCTTGGGGTCATGAGCAATCTTGCCACTGTAGATTGTTCAAACCTATAAAGGGAACAGTGAAAGCCACAGTTGAAAACCTGTCTTTCCTTTATAGGCAAGACAGATTCACTGCGGCAACAGTACCCCCGTTGGAGTGCCGGGGGTTTTCAGTATAAATAGTATCCCCACTTTATGGAAATTTAGTGCTTTAAATTCCCACTGTCGCTGTCTTCCTCATTTACTCTTTCCTATTCCTGCTCTGTCCTTCACTCTGCTATACTATCTTCTTCTTCACTAGATCAATGACCTACCTTTTTTCTTGAAAACTCTTCCTGGACAAGACTCCTTGTTTGTGTATGAGGTCTGTTGGATCAGCTTGGGAGTGTTGGACGCTTTCTGCCGGGTGGTCACTAGGGCTTCCTATGATTGTACTATTTAGCACTATAGGCATTTTATATGTATGTGTTTTTTTGATGATTTATAATGATGTTTGTATTCTATTTTGTTTTTGTAACCGGGGTGTTCGCGTAGTTGAGGTCAACCCTCAGCCGTCCCCCGCGTGGGATGTCTTTATTGTAAAGTGACTGGCCGTTGGAGGGCATTCAATTTTCCCACTGGGGTTGTTTCAGCAGATCTTTTATGCGGATCGGGGGTTGTCCGGTCCTGATTTGGCTCGGAAGAGTCCGCTAGACCTAAAGCAACAATAAATCAATCAATCAATTCGCCAGACCATGTAGTCACCTACCTTTTTTCTTGAAAACTCTTCGGGAACAAAACTCCTCATTTTTATGTGAGGTCTGTTGGATCAGCTTGGGAATATTGGACGCTTTCTGCCAGGTGGTCACTGGGGCTTCCTATGATGTTATTATTTAGCAATGTAGGCATTTTCTATGTATGTGTTTTGTTGATATTTTATAATGATGTTTGTATTCTATTTTGTTTTTGTAAACGGGGGTTCGATAAATTAGAGTATAGCCTCAGCGACCCCTGCGTGGGATGTCTTTATTGTAAAGTGACCAGCTGGTGGAGTGCTTTCAGTGTTACCTCTAGGGTTGCTTCGGCAGATCTTTTATGCGGATCAAGGGTGAGCCCTCTTTCAGCGAAGTTGTGGTCTTGATTTTTTGGTCCTGATTTGCCTCGGAAGAGTCCGCCAGACCTAAAACAATAACCATGTAATGTAATGTAAGTTTATGTATTGTATGTGTGTGTACATATGTGTGTGAGTGTGCATGATGCTGGTATGTTTGCATGGCTGAGAATTATAATCCCCAAATCCAAAATTCCCAATAACAGTGTGTGTATGGGCATGTGTGTATGTATGAATGTGCATGTGTGTATGTGCACAGTGGGTTAAGGGTGGAGTGTGTTTGTGTGAGGATATGTGTGCATGTTAATTGCTTGTGAGTTTAAGTGTGTGTATAAGTCTGAGCATCCAACATGAACATTGTTTTTGGCGTTTTTACAAATGAGACATTAAAAATGTGTACTAGCATGGCACCCACACTTACCACTGTTTGACGACAGGTAAGTGCTTATACCTTATAGTCACATGTACTTTTGTATAATTTGTAAAATGATGATTCATGATGCTCTCTCTCCCCCCCCCTCTCTCTCTCTCTCTCTCTCTCTCTCTCTCCCTCTCTCTCTCTCTTTCTTTCTTTCTTTCTCTCTCTATCTCTCTTTTCCCATTTTCTATCACAAAATTAAAAAAACATGTCTGTTTAACACGAAAGCTGTGCAAATCTGAACTGTACGATTTTGTTTTGACAACTTGTACAAGTGACATAAGGAGCTGGCAATCCTGCGTTCTATATTGTAATACATGTATTATCTTTTTATGTCCTTTTCCCATCCAGTCTTTGAGAATGTAAAAATATAATATTTGCATGCGTGTTTGGGAATATAACAAAGATTGTTATTAAAAAAAGCCATGAATATAATTGTGTTTCTTGATAAAACAAGGCTGGAATCCACACACCATGAATAAAATGTTATTTAAAACACTATTTTTTTTTTTCAATTATGCAATAATGGGGTGGCCTCGTGGCACAGTGGATAAGTCGCCGGTAAAATTTCCTATGCCGAAGGTTGCGGGTTCGATTCCCGCAAGGGGCGAACGTATGTGACTTAGGTACGAGACTATTGACGTCACCGAGGGTTTTCTCCGGGCACTCCGGTTTCCTCCCTCCCTTCAATAATGGTACAGGACGCAGTCAATATAAAAATTTCAAAAATAAAAATTCGATTTTCTTTCCGTCTTCTAATAGCGATCTTCCTGCCTTTACACCACCTGTTTGAGTGCTGGATGTGTATTTGGTGTGTGTGAGGGTGGATGAGACAGGTGAGCGTGTATGTTGGTATAGATCGCCGCTCTTTGAGCCTGATTGATTTGGGGAAAGGCGCATATATAGCATCCTGTATTATTATTATTATTATTATTATTATTATTATTATTATTATTATTATTATTAATCAATGTTTTAAAAAACAACAACAACCTCCCACTACTTGCAAAACGTCGCCAACAACTCAGGCTGACCATGCTCTACAAGATAACCAGAGGACTAGTTACTGCTCTCCCTCCCAACACCTTCCTTACTGCTGCAAAGAACAAACGGAAAATCCGCCCCACCACCTTTAAAGGATATGACACACAGAACATCATAGAGAGGCAGATAAACAACAACAACACATGCTTTATCTTACCACCCTCATCATCAGATCTCTACAGAAACTCCTTCTTCGTAAGGACAGTAGTGGAATGGAATAGCCTTCCCGATGACATCATCAACCTATCCTCACCTAGCTCATTCTCCTCTGCAATCGGGAGGTACAGGGATGCTGACTGTAAGTTCTTATAGAGTCAACATAATAGAACAGTGATTTTAAACTTTTAATTGTACACATATCACCAGGCTTCCACAAGAGGAGCCCTTTTAAGAATATAATTAAATAAAATCAGAACTACAATAGGCAATATGAAGTTAGTACAAAAAGAACTATGAAGCATAATTTTTTTTTCTTTTCTTTTCTTTTTTTTTAAATCAAATTAATTAGCGCGCACACACCACCACCACGTTAATAGCCATCTATGGCTCCTGTGGTGTTTTCTGCCAACAACATCATCGGCAGTATCCAGATCCAGATCCAGATCCAGAACATTTATTTGAGTTATTTGGATTTGAAACAATTTTCTTCGAAGTAAATCTAGTTATGTAGACTGCGGGCACTTCTAAAAAGCAAATAGATTAATTCATTCCCATTTTTCTTATTCTTATAAATTTCGTATTCCCACATGATCTCAAAATTATTGTTATTGATTCACCGCGGTAGCTTTCGGTTACTATAGAGGCTGTCTCCTTGAAAGTAGGAATAGTCGGAAAGACAGACAGAGCATTCGAAGTCAGACGTCATATTTACGCCAGAACGTTGGTAATTCAGTTTTCTTTTTATCAGACACTGTGATATGTACTTTGCGTTTATATGTTCTTGTCGTCGTTGGAATATACAACAAAATAACGCTGTTATTCCAATAGCTAATACCAGTAATAGAAGACGAGGCTTGAAGTTGAACTTCATTTGAAGAGCTCTCCTCTGTTCTGTTCCTCTATGTCGATTTTTGAAGTTGGTAGTTACGATCTCGGATCTGTATCGTATGCTGTTGTGTTGACAAAAAATTTACTAAATAAATAGATCAATAATCACCCTCAGTGCCATTTAATTGTAATAGTTTTTTTCATTTATTTTTGTTTGCAATGCCAATGGGATGTTGAAATTTTAATAGGCCTACTGAAATCATATTTAAAATTGTTGAAGCAAACTTGAAATTGAAGATCAGCGGTATGTGTAAAAAAAAATGATCAGTGCATTTTACATGCAATTAATTGTAATAATTTTTTCTTTGATTTTTGTTTTCAAATAGACAGCAAGCATTTTTAAAATTTGAATAAGAACTCGTGAAATTAAAGTGGCCACTAGTATGTCTATTAATATCTCTGACACTGTTGAGAATACAGCCAAACTCGGTTATAACAAATACGCTTTCAGCTAACAACGCTTTTACCAAAGGAAAAAAAATCCCTGCCAGAGTTGTTCTTATTTAGTTCTGAAAACTTTATGAATACAACGACCCAAGGGTAGCAGGTCGTTTCGCCGATAATTTTTTCGGCGACACCGCCGAAACATAGGTCCACCGCCGAAAGGGCCAGCCGCCGAAACGTCCAAATTAAATTACCCTCAAAACGTTCACAAGAGGTGAAATGAAGTAGAAAAAAATGCAATGATCTATATAACAGATAATATTTATTTAAAAGATTAATATACATTCACCTCGTGACGCCGGAAGCGCATACCTACACAGGGCAACAGATGTCCAATGGTAATAACTGATGACAGAGTCGAGGTGCATAAAGAACTAAGAGAGCAAGACCGGTAAGAGGGAACCAAAAATATACCTAACAGGTGTACTCAGTTGTCATAATTAGAGTGGTCTTGAAGGGATAAACTACTGATCGACTTGAGAACACATTTATTACTATTTAAATGACCTAATTTTGTACAAAACAAACCGAATCAGAAAAGAGTTAAACATTTTATTTATTTAAAAAAATCACTCACACAAACATATAAAATAAATAATAACTAGCATTGACTTGTCAACGGTCACTCAACACTAAACCCTCCTCCCCACCGACCCCCCTCCCCCCCCTTCTAAAACCCCCCTCCACATGTTCCGACTACTACCGCAAACAGGAAGTAGCAGTTTTTACGAGCTTCCGCAGAGTCGTAGAGTTCGCAGATTCGTACCTAATCAAGAACTTAATCCCGAGTCAAGACCCAAAAACTTAAAAGTCCCAAAGCAGGTCTAGAACGAACTATCGCCCAATTGAACTGCCGCCGAAACGACCACACGCCGAAACGACCAACTGCATCGCCGAAACGGCTCTTCGCCGAAACGACCTGTATTCGACCCAAGTTACGCCTTTTACAGCAGACACCAACTGTATTTTCTTATTCCAGATACCAAATTTTGAGGGATATAACAAAGTCAAAGTACCAAAACATCACAAATGATGTAAATTCACGGAAATGACATAAAAACAGTTTTTGTTTGCTGAAATGTCAACATCATTCAGGTGTCTGTAGAAGCCTGTGTAGAAGGACTCACATGGTTTATGGGCACATTTCTTCTTAAACTTTTGGAAATAAAATCATTTTGCAAAGTACTAGTTTAAAAGACATGTCATTTTTTAGATCTGGCAGAAAATGAAAGGCCAAACTTTTTCTTTTTGTTCTTGGCTCCCAGAAACTGTTCACAGACACAGGTATAGGAAAGTATTTATTTTTTATTTATTTAATTTTTTATTTTTTATTTTTATCCATTTTCTGAAAGTAAATAGGCTGAATTTTCAAAATGTCTAAGAATAAAATACATGAATGTGTATTTCCTTTTCCTGTCTTCTTTGATACACTCTAAACGAAGATCCCCATCATCATCACTGAGACTATTACTGCTTTCCAAAGGCTAATATAAGCATTCATTTTCAGAAAAACAATACAACAGACAAGATTTTACTGCAAGAGTTGATGATTGCTGGTGGTGCATCTTTCACACTGTCACAAGAAATCTACTGGAAAATAGCTCAACAGCTGTCAAAGTGATCATCGATATTTTATTTATTTTATCATTCTTATTTAGCGCTTTGTTAGCTAAAGAGCTGTTCAAAGCGCTGGCCAATATAGGATCTAACTCAAAAAGCTGAGGCACCTACTTGCTGCTTGACGCTCAGACGACTGAGCACAATCCTAGGCGACCTGGGATTGGGGAGAAGGGAAAACTATACACAGAAACAACCATCAGATTAATTGCAACAGTAAGATGGCAAGTGCTAAAAGCCAATGTTTATGTCTGGCAATCGAACCCACAAACTTTGTAACACAAACTCGCCACGGTATGACGTCACAGTAAACAAACCCACTCGAACGCAAACCGGTAGGCCAGTCACGGAAACCGGTATGAACCATAGCAAAGCTTAATAATGCGTCGCCATTTTTGCCACCGAAAATCTGCCGACGAATGCAGTGATTAATTTATTGCTCACCGTAAAGCCTACTAACTATAACTGAAACGATGTTTGCCAAAAATAAAAGTAAATAACAGGCCTTTCTTACCTATTTCCGTCGCAGAATCATAATCAGCGTGGCTGGCTCTCTCTCTCTCTCTCTCTCTCTCTCTCTCTCTCCTCTCTCTCTCTCTCTCTCTCTCTCTCTCTCTCTCTCTCTCTCTCTCTCTCTCTCTCTTCATTTCTCTTGTTTTTCTTTCTCTTTCTTTATTTTTGAAACCAGTCAAACAAAATAAGAACCGGTAGGCTCTACCAGCTACTGATTTTTTCAACCGGTATTTTTATTCTCCAACGTTTCCCGGCGTGTCGTAAGAGGCGACTAACAGGGGTGATGTTAGCACGGCATCACTGGGCGAAAGTCTTCTACACAGAAGTCACCGGCCAGGGCGGAGGAACCTCACGTTACTACAGGTTCAACGACCATGTGCTCAGGGCCAAGGCGAGCCACACTGTATTCGTGGATTTCGGCTGTGGCCAACAGCCTGGAGAGGATTGGGCACCGCCAGGTCTTTTTTGCCCAAGACACACTACATGATGACACAATCCACTAATTCCATACCGGATCGGTCGTCGCCCGGGCCGTCACCCGGCACAAGGACCGCGCCTTCCGTTGGCCACCAGGACGGAGGTGTTAAGTATGCTACTGATGGACAATTTAGCAAGATCCGCACGAGAAACAACATCATCATAGGAACCTGGAACGTCAGGACCCTAACTGCGGAAGGAAAATTAGAAGAACTGGCCCACGAGTTGGACCACTATCGATGGAACGTTCTAGGTATCAGCGAACTGCGATGGAAAGGCCTAGGTGAAACAACGACCGACAAAGGCCACAAGCTCTATTTCAGCGGTAGGGATGACAGGCACGAACACGGCGTTGGATTCTTGGTCCACAAGAACATTCTAGCGACTGTCATGGGTTGCCGCCCAGTCTCCAGTAGACTCATTACCATCCGTCTGAGAGCAGCCCCTTTCAACATCACCATCATCCAGGCCTACGCCCCAACATCAGACTATGACGACAGCGAAGTGGAGGATTTTTACGAAAATCTACAGGCGGTCCTTGACCAAGTGCCGAAGAAGGACATAGTCATAGTGCAAGGCGACTGGAATGCCAAGGTTGGCCAAGATGCGCACCGCAACTGGGGAGACACATGTGGACCCCACTGCAACAACGAGACAAATGACAGGGGTCTGAGACTCTTGGAGTTTGCCAGATACAACAATCTGGTACTGGCAAACACGCTTGGTCTCCACAAAAACTCCAGACGATGGACATGGCACAGTCCTGGCGGGGAGCATCACAACCAAATAGACTACATCATGGTCAAGAAACGCTTCAGATCAAGCATCAACATTGGCAGGACACGTACTTTTCCAGGAGCAGACATCGGAAGTGACCACGATCTCGTGATGATGTCTTTCCGGCTCCACTTGAAGAGAGTAAATACAGCAAAGTGCACTAGACTGAAGTTCGACCTGGACAAACTGCAAGACCCGGAGGTGGCAGAACTATTTCAGGCCACAATTGGAGGGAAATTTGCACCACTGCTCATTTTGGGGGCTGGTGAAGTAGATGTCAACACCATGACCACCACCTTCAACTCAGCTGTGACAGATGCCGCCACTGAGATCCTTGGCAAGCACCGACCAAAGAAGAAGCTGTGGATCACACCTGAACTTTTGGATCTGTGTGATAAACGAAGAGAGATAAAAAAGAAAAAGAACACCTCACAGGGAGCTGATGTCTACCGAAAAATCAACAATGACATCCGAAAAGGCATGCTCACAGCAAAGGAGAACTGGATAGAAGATCAATGCCAGGAAATAGAGAACAGTCTGAACAAGAACAACAGCAAGAAGGCCTACCAGACTGTGAAGCGACTGACAAGTGTCAAACAGCCCAAAGTCTCCACTATCCAAAGCAAGTCTGGCATATGCCTTACAGAAGAACAAGAAGTCTTGGATAGATGGACAGAGTACTGCTCTGACCTTTACAACCATACACCAAATGGAGACCCATCAGTTCTAGCATGTCCAGAGAACAGAGAAGAAGAAGAAATCCTCCCAATTCTCCGGGAAGAAGTTGAGGCAGCAGTGCAAGCGCTAAAGAAAGGGAAGTCAGCAGGAGTGGACAACATACCCGCGGAACTGCTACAAGCAGGAGGAGAAGCGATGATTGTTGCCCTCACCATTATCTGTAACAAGATCTGGCAGAGTGGGGAGTGGCCTATACCATGGACCCAGTCGCTTGTCATCACTCTTCCCAAAAAAGGTAACCTTCAGGAGTGTGAAAATTACCGCACCATCAGCCTCATCAGCCATCCCAGCAAGGTCCTCCTGAAAATAATACTCAACAGGTTGAAACCCCAAGCTGAACAAATCATAGCTGAAGAACAAGCAGGATTCAGGGCAGGGCGAAGTACCACTGAGCAGATTTTCAACCTCAGAATAATCTGTGAGAAATACCTACAGCACCAACAACATCTATATCATGTGTTCATAGACTTCAAGAAGGCGTTTGACCGAGTCTGGCATGCAGCTCTATGGGCAACAATGAAAGTGTACAACATCAGCCCAAAAATTATTGAAGTCATCAAAAGCCTGTATGACAAGGCTACCAGTGCAGTCCTCCACAACAGAGCCATCGGGAATTGGTTCAGAACAACAATCGGTGTGCGTCAAGGATGCCTACTCTCTCCAACACTCTTCAACATCTTCCTAGAGCGCATCATGTCGGATGCTCTTGCAGACCATGAAGGCACAGTCAGCATAGGGGGTAGAGCAATCTCCAATCTTCGTTTTGCAGATGACATTGATGGATTGGCTGGAGAGGAACAAGAACTTGAACAGCTGGTACAGAGGCTTGACACCACCTCCAAAGCCTATGGAATGGAAATAAGTGCAGAGAAGACCAAAATGATGACCAACAACACCAATGGCATCAATACGGACATCAAAGTCCAAGGCCAATCCCTCGACACAGTGCATAGCTTCAAATATTTAGGAGCCATTGTATCAGACAATGGGTCCCGACAGGAAGTCCTCTCCAGGATCGCACAAACAACTGCTGCCCTGACAAGGTTGAAGCCCATTTGGAAAGACAGAACCATCAGTCTACATTCCAAAGTAAGACTGCTGCGCTCTCTGGTCATCTCCATCTTCCTATATGCTTGCGAAGCATGGACCCTCACAGCAGATCTCCAACGAAGAATACAAAGCATGGAGATGAGGTGCTACAGAAGACTTCTGGGCATTTCCTATACCCAACACATCACCAACGACGAAGTCCGACAGACCATCACACAAGCTATTGGACAACATGATGACCTGCTAACAGTGGTGAAGAAACGGAAACTTCGGTGGTATGGCCACGTCACCAGATCATCAGGCCTTGCAAAGACTATTCTGCAAGGCACAGTGCAAGGAGGTAGAAGAAAAGGGAGACCGAAAAAGAGGTGGGAGGACAACATTCGAGAATGGACTGGTTTGACACTGAGCGAAGCCATCAGGGCTGCTGAGGACAGAGAAAGATGGAGTGTGCTGGTTAAACGATCATCTGTGGTGCCCCTACGACCTTCGGGTTACGGGACAGGATAGGATAGGATAGGATTTTTATTCTCAAACCGGTAAAATACCGGTAATTTCCAGTTAAATCCATCTCTGTTGCCAGATAGCTATCATTTGCCAGACGGGAAGTTTGTTCTTAGACACAAAGCATCAGATTAACCGGTTTCGTTCTTTGAGATCCAATCCGAGACAATTCTCAGCCCCTTCCTCTGTTTGGCACAGGGAGGCAGGACAGAGAGATGAGTTAGATCGTCTCCTATAAGAGTTAAAATTATGGCCGCAAAATGGAAATGAATTCAGCTCACTGTAATAGAGAACTTGAAATAATATCGCATGTAGGAGCGCATCCACGCAATTAAAAAAAGCTGATATAGCCGAGGAATTTAAAATTCCACCACGGTCGCTAAGCACCTTCTCTTAGAATATAGACTACAGACTATTCAGCCAAATGACAACAGCTAAATTGCTTATTATTAATTATGGAAAATTGCCCTGATGTTGGTAAACTGTCAATCACACAACGTTCACACCACAGGTAAATATCATAATTCCGACAGTAATATAATGTCTCACACACAAAACACCATAATACTTTAAAATCTGAAAGACACTATTGCAACATTGAGCGCAATTACACTGGACATACAAAATATCAAAAATGGACATATGTATATCTTTGACAAGCCAATTATTATACACAATGCTATAAAAGAGAATGCATGCACATGTACACACACACACACACACACAGTCATTACATTACATTTACATTACATAATTGTTGCTTTAGGTTCAGCGGACTCTTCCGAGCCAACTCAGGACTGGACAACCCCCAATCCGCATAAAAGATCTGCTGAAAGAACCCTAGTGGGAAAACTGAACGCCCTCCTCCAGCCAGTCACTTTACAATAAAGACATCCCACGCAGGGGACGGCTGAGGCTTCACCCCAACTTATCGAACCCCCGTTAACAAAAACAAAATAGAATACAAACATCATTATAAATTATCAACAAAACACATACATATAAAATGCCTACATTGCTAAATAATAACATCATAGGAAGCCCTAGTGACCACCTGGCAGAAAGCGTCCAATGTTCCCAAGCTGATCCAACAGACCTCATACACAAACAAGGAATCTTGTCCCGGAAGAGTTTTCAAGAAAAAAGGTAGGAGACTGGTCTAGCAAAGAAGATGATAGTATAGCAGATTGATAGAACAGAACAGGAATGAGAAAGAGCAAATGAGAAAGACAGCAACAGTGGGAATTTAAAGCACTAAATTTCCAGAAAGTGGGGATACTATTTATTCTGAAACCCCCGGCACCCCAACGGGGGTTACACACACAGTCACTCAAAGAAAACAAAAACATCAATATATGTTTAAAAGAACACTATTGCATACAAAAAATACGATGAGAATACAAGAAATATCTATATGACTGAAAGCCTGACAAAGAAAATTAGCTCTCCTCTCTCTATCTATCTCTCTCTCTCTCTCTCTCTCTCTCTCTCTCTCTCTCTCTCTCTCTCTCTCTCTCTCTCTCTCTCACTCTTATGATACACTTCCACAGAAGACAGCACACACAGGTATAGACACATATTATACTTTCGAGCCCAAGGGACTAAATCAGTCAAATCTATCTCTATCTCTCTCTATGTAAACTTTATAAAATGAACTTCTTTTGCCATAACATGATGAGAAAACAGTTTGAGGTGTTCTGGGCTGTAAATCTTACATCAGAGACTCATTTAGAGATGTTACAGATGTAACGAATACAAACACACAACTGGGCCACTAACCGTCAACTACGGGAAACAACAAACTTGGGTTTAACGACTTAGAGAAAAATTGTTCATCTGGACCTTATTGTAAGCGGGTTCGACTATATAGATAAACAAAATAAATACAGGTCATTTTACCTCCAAATGATTTTCTGGATCTGGATCTGGATCTGGATAGCCCGCCTGTAGATGTTTGATTGGCGGGTGCGCCACAGAAGCCGATGACGACTATCAACGTGACGTTTAATAATAATTTCTTTGATTTTTATTTCCCAGTATTTCTGTCATGATCTCTGAGAAAGAATATCTAGAATTAAAAAAAAAAAAACATTCTCAGGGCATTTTGGCTCCAAATGATTGTAATAATTCTTTATTTGATTTTATTTGAAATGAGACCGAAAGCAGTTTGAAATGTGAAGGGCACAAATTCTAAGGCTTTGTTTACTTTTGGCAAAAATTGGTGTATCACTATCAGGTAACCTTGGCATTGTTATTACATTAAACAATGATACAGTGGGCTTTCCTTGATCAAACCAACCACTACAGTTTGAATGTTCCATTTTGGTTCTGAGGGAGTGATTTCCCCCGTTTTAACATTACATCGATGCCATACCGTGTGGCCTTTGACCCTATTTCTGAATGAACCACGCAGCTTTGAAGAATGTGTTACTTTGGTGTCTGGGATAGGGTAGGTCTATTTTATCTTGAGCTAAAATGAAAAACTTACAAGCATTTTTTTTTAATAGGTTCTGTCCCTTACTGGCGTTGGTAGCTGCTATTTTTAATAATAATAATAATAACAGGTTTTTATATAGTGGGTACTCCAGCCTACGCCCAGACTCACCACGCTTTACATAGTCAATACATAAAATACATGCACTAGATCAAACATCGCTTTTGTTACGATACACCAAAAGACAGAACAGTAAAAGTAAGAACTATTTACAACTTTGTACAAAATGACAAAAGACAAAAATAGAATGGCAAAAACTTATTCACAGCTATTTATATGGCCAGATAGACCCAGGAAAGGAAAACAGTATAAATATTTACTTTTAGCTCCAGATTTTGGCTGACTAGCTTCTCAATGAATTGATTGCAGTAATTCTTTCATTGATTTTTGTTTGCAATTAATAAAATTTGGATAAGACTAGAGCTCATTGTTGAAATTGTTAAGTGGCCATCAGCATGTCGGCAGTTGTGACGGACACTGTGGTCAGAAAGAATACAGAGATCTATAAAATTATCTGTGCATTTGCCATTTTACCTCCAATTGATTGAACATTATCATTTTTTCATTGATTTTTGTTTTCAATAACTAAATAGTATATGAGACAGCAAGAAATTAAAAACTTTCAACCTAATAAAACATTATTGCTTACCACAGCCAAATGATCCAACTTGCCATTCCATATAATAATGAAGCAGTTTTGACACAGCAACAGCAACATTTTCATTTGTAAATTTATACATATTTTATTTGATGTTATTACTTATTTTATTTTATTTTATATATATATATATATATATATATATATATATATATATATATATATATATATATAAGTATAAATCGTCTTTTAGAGGGACTCTTGTAAAAATGGCTCTTAAGTAGACGACAGCTATATCTGTCATGTGTACTTATTTTTTCTGATATGTTATATCATGTGTTAGGTTTATAGTAGCCATCTATAATACATGTATCATTGTGTCATTATAATATTTATTCTGAGATATAGAAAAAATGGTCGGTCCCTTTAATGAAAATAAATCTTGACCGGTATTTAGAGGGACATTAGCATATTATGGCTCTTAGGAGGACAGCTATATCCCACAATCTTATTGGGCTCTTATGAGGACAGCTATATCCCACAATCATATTGAGCTCTTATGAGGACAGTTATATCCCACAATCATATTGGGCTCTTATGAGGACAGCTATATCCCACAATCTTATTGGGCTCTTATGAGGACAGCTATATCCCACAATAATATTGGGCTCTTATGAGGACAGCTATATCCCACAATCTTATTGGACTGTTATGAAGACAGCTATATCCCACAATCATATTGGGCTCTTATGAAGACAGCTATATCCCACAATCATATTGGACTCTTATGAGGACAGCTATATCCACAATCTTATTGGACTCTTATGAAGACAGCTATATTGGGCTCTTATGAGAACAATTATATCCCACAATCTTATTGGCTGTTGAACAGCTGGTACAGAGGCTTGACACCACCTCCAGAGCTTATGGAATGGAAATAAGTGCAGAGAAGACCAAAATGATGACCAACAACACCAATGGCATCAACACGGACATCAAAGTCCAAGGCCAATCCCTCAACACAGTGCATAGCTTCAAATATTTAGGAGCCATAGTATCAGACAATGAGTCCCGACAGGACGTCCTCTCCAGGATCGCACAAACAACTGCTGCCCTGACAAGGTTGAAGCCCATTTGGAAAGACAGGATCATCAGTCTACATTCCAAAGTAAGACTGCTGCGCTCCCTTGTCATCTCCATCTTCCTATATGCTTGCGAAGCATGGACCCTCACAGCAGATCTCCAACGAAGAATACAAAGCATGGAGATGAGGTGCTACAGAAGACTTCTGGGCATTTCCTATACCCAACACATCACCAACGACGAAGTCCGACAGACCATCACACAAGCCATTGGACAACACGATGACCTGCTCACAGTGGTGAAGAAACTGAAACTCCGATGGTATGGCCACGTCACCAGATCATCAGGCCTTGCAAAGACTATTCTGCAAGGTACAGTGCAAGGAGGTAGAAGATGAGGGAGACCGAAAAAGAGGTGGGAGGACAACATTCCAGAATGGACTGGTTTGACACTGAGTGAAGCCATCAGGGCTGCTGAAGACAGAGAAAGATGGGGTATGCTGGTTAAACGATCATCTGTGGCGCCCCTACGACCTCAGGGTTACGGGACAGGATAGGATAGGATAGGAATCTTATTGGGCTCTTATAAGGACACCTTTTATTTTTTTTGTTAATGCATATAGCATTAACTATAGCATTATCACTTATTATATGTCCGTAGTCAATGGAGGGAAAAAAATTGAATGTTGATGTCACTGATATTAATGTAAATTGTGATATCGCTGAGTATGCTGATGATGATGATGGAGAGAGAGAGGGAGGGAGAGAGAGAGAGAGAGAGAGAGAGAGAGAGAGAGAGAGAGAGAGAGAGAGAGAGAGAGAGAGAGAGAGAGAGAGAGAGAGAATAGCATCTTAAATAAATTTGTGTAACAGTGAAACCACTTTGCATGTTTTTGAATCACTTGATGCATTCTTCCCTCCATAATTATTTATTATGAGTAAAGTAAAAGTCAGGAAGCATCAATTAAAACATTTTAATGGATCATTAAAACTGCATAACATTAAATCAAAACACTTTTTCTTTTTTTTTACAAATCATCTTTCTGCCGCCTTTTGTTCTCCTTTGTAGTGTCCATCTTAATCTATGTAATGACAACTTTGCTTAAGTAATTTGGATAATAGGCACAAACTGATATCTAAGCACTTTCAAATGATCATTTATTAGCTTGAAACCATGCTTCCATAGTGAGAAAGAAAGTGTGAGCAAAAAGATAGAAGGGAAGAGAAGATAGCAGGGGTGGGGAAAAAAGTTTAATTGTAAACAATATAATGATAAAGAAAAAAAGCTAAGACAGACCTGTGATCTTAAAAAAAAAGGGGGGGGGTGTATACGTATATATACATATATATATGGTAGCATAAAAAATACATATATTATAAGGTAAGTAAAAAACAAGCCTATAATCTTATAATAATAAACAACAAATCATTATCCGCTTAAGTAATTTGGACAATAGGCACAGACCGATCAAAAAAATAGCTTTCAAATGATCATTTATTAGCTTGAAACCACAATAATAAGAACGCAATAATAAGCAAATGTCAACAAATAAATAGTTCCATACTAGAACCAAATATTAATCATTTAAATGACTAAGAGGAGATCATGTCAACACAAATTAAAAACTACACATGGATACACATGTTGACACAATGCTTACAATAATTACACACAGTTGTACACATTCAACTGTTTAAAACATCTGCAGATCTATAACCATATAACTAAGAAGAAAAGTAAAAACTGATGTGTACAGACATATGATGAAAAAAAAAAGAAGAAGGAAAGAGAGAAGTAGAAAGAGGGGGAGAGAGAGAGAGAGAGAGAGAGAGAGAGAGAGAGAGAGAGAGAGAAATGAGAGAGAGAAAGAAAGAGAAAGGGAGAGAGAAAGAGAAAGAGAAAAGATCCAGATATTTATTTAGGAGGAAAGAAAAATCCAGTCAGATAGGCCGTATTAGGATAAATAAATGAACATTCAAACAATTAAACAATAGTAATAATGGCAATAATAAGCAACAAAAAATGAAAGTATATTAATAATAATAATAATAATGATAATAATAATAATAATAATGATGATAATAATAATAATAATAATAATAATAATAATAATAATAATAATAATAATAATAATAATAATAAATAAATAAATAAATAAATAAACAAATAAAATGAAACAATAAAAAAATAACTTACAATCTTGGTCATAATGTTCCAAACTACACTAGTGCTAACCATGCATAATTAGAAAAAATAGGATAACGTAGGTCAATTGCCTAAAACAGACACAGATTTTTTACACATTTCACACATTTATTTTCCAGCTGCTTAACAAGTCTCTTATGGCAAGCTGAACAATTTCTTTAGTTTTTGTTATGTCCCTATCATTGTCTTTAGGCGGTAATGTACCGAAAACATCTCTCCATTTGGCGTTTTTTCTTGCTAGAAATTGAAGTTTTTCGCTTAGTTTGGGAAGACCAGTCGGAGTCAAAGAGTCAATGTCACGCTTTATATTTAAGTCCAGAAACTTGTTGATACGAACAACCTTGTTGAAAAGATTCTGTGCAAAAACCACACTTTCCTTAGTCCACACCTTGACCGACCCCGGATGCTGGGACGCTGCTTCTTATGATTGTGTTCTAATCCTCCGGTCACTGAAAAAGCCTTGGCAACCACTGCACATCACAATCTTACTTTCACCTTGCTGTCTTTGTCTCAGTAGCTCTTCTCCATTTTTTAATAATGACATATTTTGCTGATAGATGCCTTGCTTTCTTAAGGCATCAAAGGCTTGCCTTTGCTCAGAGCAGCCACTACTTTTTCTTCTTTTGAATGCTTACTTTTGAGGTGCCGCGGTAGTTTGGTTTGGAAAACGCCACAGAAGCCAGGGGCAAGGCTTTGCAGGTCGGTCTCCCTTTCCAGCTGCAACAGTAAAATGAATTTTTGTCCTAAATTTAGTTTTACTAGTGAAGTGTCAGTAAAATGTACTATTTTGAATATTCTGTTTGATGGGTTAAAGAGCCCTATATAAAATAAAAATATCTAACCATTTCTTAGATGACTCCAGCCCTTAGCAATGGATTAAAGAAAACTTCTAAAACAGTGACTCCCCCTTGATATTCTTTATTGTTGGAGGTCTGAACTGGTTCGTTTTGCTCACCTTTACTTCAGTTTATCTGTTTATTCCTTAATTACCGGTAGATAAAAGTGTGGAAGGCGAGAGGGAAATTGAAACGCATTTTGTACTGTTCACTAATAAAAATAGTTTTTGGAAAAAACAAACTTGTTACTAGCTCTTGTCAGAAAAATGCATAATTTGCGACATCTGAATAGAAAAAGGGTGGTATCAGTAAATAAATCCAGAAAGAAGATTGTTGCACCTGTATGAACTTATTAAACACTCTCACAGAGTTAGTACACTTAGTATTTTAATGGAAACAGTTTTAAAGTTAAAAATAGCTACCATACAAACAAAAGACTGGTTTAAAAGAGCAAAACAGGCAGTCAATGTTAAGAGTTGTACAAATCATCATTATTTTATTATTATTATAAAAATATAATTATTATTATTATATTTCTTCACAAACACACAAAAAACAAAACAAACTTTAAAAAATCTTCATTCACATCTGCTTTTAAAACTCCTTTGTTTCAACAATTTTAATTATCTGATTCTGCACGATAACTTATGTTTGTCAGGCTAGTATGAACGTGAATGTCTTGTGTGATTTTTGTGCGCGAATGCGCCCTTAGATTTAATTTATTTTCAGATAAGCGCATTACAAATTCTGTTATTATTATTATTATTATTATTATTATTATTATTATTATTATTATTATTATTATTATAACACTTCTGTCTCATAACCTTAGAACTACTTATAGAACTACTTATCATGTGCAACTTACTTTCATCATGACTAGGTCTTGCCTGCCTTTCAGTCATGCCCGACCTTCTAGGTAGGTTTGCTGGCACCGGCAAGGTCAGGTCTTCATCGCTGCCTGCTGGAAAAGTTAAACTGTGGTGACAACCTACTACATTGACTAATGATTATGTATTTAACAGATTTTGTTATGCCTAAAGTGACAATTTTTTATGCCTAAAGTGACAATCAAAATAACCAGGGAAAGCTTAAACTGCAGGAAATGTGAACAAGGTATAATATTTGAGGAGTCCGAGGGAAGAAGGAGCTAAGTTGCAAAAAGTGAAATAGAAGATAATCAAATTTTAAAGTTTGAAGACTCATCATTTGCGTAGACTGCTTAGGTTCTTTTTCATTTGTTCTCTGTGACATAATTTTAGAAAAAGAATAAAAAAAGATTGAATAAAATGTGGATTACAAAAAAAAAAGTTAGTTTATATATGCACAGACAAGTCATGTCCTTAATATGGCGCATGCATTACACACACACACAAACCAAAGTATCAACAAAATCTTACAAACTAAAATTAACAAATGCAGGCAAAGTTGGAAAAAAATAATAAATAAAAAATAAAATAATAATAGTTATCTTTTATATATAACACCTGTGGCCCATAAGCTTACAAAAAACAAAAGCCTTAGTATCACTTGCAACTCACTTTCATCATGACGAGGGCCTGCCTGCCTCTCAGGTATGCCAGACCTTCTACGCAGGTTTGCAGGGACCGGGACGGACAGGTTCACGTCTTCATCACTGCCTGCTGGAAAAGTTAAACTGTAGTGACAACCTACAACACTGAATAATGATTATGTATTTACACTGAATAATGATTATGTATTTAACAGACTTTTTATGCCTAAAGTGACAATCTCAATAACTAGGGTAAGCTTAAACTCTGGGAAATGTGAACAGGGTACAATGTAATTATAAAAAATGTGGATTATAAAAAAAGAAATTGTGTTTATATATGCACAGACAAGTTATGTTTTAAGACGATGCATACTTTACACAAACACAAACCTAAGGAACAGAAAATAACAATAACAACACAAAATAAAGTAATAATATATATATATACTAATCTCCAATATAATATAACACTCCTGGCCGTTTCACCGGGCTAGCGCAGTTGGTTTGCGCGTCGGACTAGCAGTCAGAATTCGAATCCAGCGGGCGGAAAAAAAAGTGGCCTTATTTCATCGTCTATTTTAATATTCCATTGTTGGGATGGTTCAATGATTTATTAATTAGGTTCCCAGTTTCCTAATTCCTAGGATGGTTATCACTGTCTTCATCTCTAAAAGGCTGATGGTCTCTGTCGACGTTCAGCAAAATAAATAAACAAACAAATTTCTGGCCCATAACTTTAGAAATATTTATCACTTGCAACTCACTTTCATCATGACTAGGGCGTGCCTGCCTCTCAGGTATGCCCGACCTTCTAGGTAGGTTAGCAGGAACCGGCAAGGTTAGGTCTTCATCAGTGCCTGCTGCAAAAGTTAAACTGTGGTGACAGTCTACAAAACTGAATAATGATTATGTATTTAACATATTTTTTATGCCTAAAGTGACAATCACAATAACTAAAGAAACTTAAGCAGTGGGATATGTGAACAAGCTATAATGTAATGTCAATGATAATAAAATGTGGATTACAAAAAAAAAATAATGTTTATATATGCACAGACAAGCAAAGTTCTTAAAATGGCGAATGTGTTACACACACACAAACTTTAGTAACGAAATCTTACAAACAAAAAGTCCAAAATTAACAAATGCGCAGGCAAAGTTAGAACAAAACAAAAATAATAACAACAAAAATAAAATGTGGCCCATAAAACACACACAAAAAAACCTTAGTACATGTTATAACTTGCAACTTTCATCATGACTAGGGCCTGCCTGCCTCTCAGGAAGGCCCGACCTTCCAGGTAGGTTTATTGCAAGCACCGGCAGGGTTATGTCTTCATCTCTGCGTGCTGTAAAAGTTAATGTGGAGAAAACTTACAACACTGAATACTGTTTATGTGTTTAAAGAATTGTCTATGCTGATAAGTGACTATCACTCTAACTAGGGAAAGTATAAACTGTGGGAAGTGTGAAAAGAGTATAATGTAATTACCATAATCCTGAGCAAAGGCAGAAATTATTTATCTATAAGCTCAAAAAGGATTGATTCTGCTAAACGATAGATTCTAAAGAAATGTTAACTTGTTAAAATGACTCTTTGGGCGGCTACTAAACACGATTTCGAAGTACTGTACTACTACAACTTAGGCTTACGCCATGTTGTCGGTAGATCTCAAACTATACCGGTCAACACATATATAATATACAATATTTTAGGTTAAATCCCAATACAGTGGGCTTTATTCTAGGAAGTGTTAAAAATACAATATTACTTATTATTTTTATGTTCTTAAAGATTGTCATCTAAAAGTAATTTAAAATTGATAGGCCAAAGTCCAAATTTCATTTAGTTTTGCAAACTCCTGAAAATAATACTCAACAGGTTGAAACCCCAAGCTAAACAAATCATAGCTGAAGAACAAGCAGGATTCAGGGCAGGGCGAAGTACCACTGAACAGATTTTCAACCTCAGAATAATCTGTGAGAAATTCCTACAGCACCAACAACATCTATATAATTTGTTCATAGACTTCAAGAAGGCGTTTGACCGAGTCTGGCATGCAGCTCTATGGGCAACAATGAAAGTGTACAACATCAGTCCTAAAATTATTGAAGTCATCAAAAGCCTGTATGACAAGGCTACCAGTGCAGTCGTCTACAACAGCGCCATCGGGAACTGGTTCAGAACAACAATCGGTGTGCGTCAAGGATGCCTACTCTCTCCAACACTCTTCAACATCTTCCTAGAGCGCATCATGTCAGATGCTCTTGCAGATCATGAAGGCACAGTCAGCATAGGGGGTAGAGCAATCTCCAATCTTCGTTTTGCGGATGACATTGATGGATTGGCTGGAGAGGAACAAGAACTTGAACAGCTGGTACAGAGGCTTGACACCACCTCCAGAGCTTATGGAATGGAAATAAGTGCAGAGAAGACGAAAATGATGACCAACACCAATGGCATCAACACGGACATCAAAGTCCAAGGCCAATCCCTCAACACAGTGCATAGCTTCAAATATTTAGGAGCCATTGTATCAGACAATGAGTCCCGACAGGAAGTCCTCTCCAGGATCGCACAAACAACTGCTGCCCTGACAAGGTTCAAGCCCATTTGGAAAGACAGGACCTTCAGTCTACATTCCAAAGCAAGACTGCTGCGCTCCCTTGTCATCTCCATCTTCATATATGCTTGCGAAGCATGAACCCTCACAGCAGATCTCCAACGAAGAATACAAAGCATGGAGATGAGGTGCTACACAAGACTTCTGAGCATTTCCTATACCCAACACATCACCAACGACGAAGTCCGACAGACCATCACACAAGCCATTGGACAACACGATGACCTGCTCACAGTGGTGAAGAAACGAAAACTCCGATGGTATGGCCACGTTACCAGATCATCAGGCCTTGCAAAGACTATTCTGCAAGGCACAATGCAAGGAGGTAGAAGAAGAGGGAGACCGAAAAACTTCCAAAAGAGGTGGGAGGACAACATTCAAGAATGGACTGGTTTGACACTGAACGAAGCCATCAGGGCTGCTGAGGGCAGCGAAAGATGGAGTATGCTGGTTAAACGATCATCTGTGGTGCCCCTACGACCTCCGGGTTACGGGACAGGATAGGATAGGATAGGAATAGGATTTGCAAACTGACCGCCATAATATTCATACTAATAGGCCTAATTGATATTCCCGAATCGGCAATGGTGAAACATTGAGATGAATTTACTGTGGTATAATCTTTGTATCAAAGCTAAGTATTTATACAAAACCCTCAAAATCTTAGGGAAGACAAAAATAATAATAACAAGTTATAAAATAAAAACTCACCTTTTTATCCAAACATGGCCACCAGTCCTACGAACACAGCGCGAAAAAGAACTTGGAATCACATCCGGGCTCTCTCTCCCTCTCTCTCTGTTCTTAAAATAGCCAACTTTTCTATATGTTGTACGATGTGCAGATTACCGATAAAAAGTGGATTATGTGATAATTTTTTAATTTGGTTTTAAAGAGTAATAGGTCAAAAGGTTCAGGTCAATTTTTTTTAAAAATATAGCTTTACCTATATTAGATATTTCGAAGACAAGTATGGCATCATAAAGGCCAAAAATACAACAGTCCTCATAATGAACTATTTACTTCAAACAGCATAACTTTCAAACGGTTTACATTTGCAAACGGAAAATTTGTGAGATTAAGCCAAGGACTGATGAGTTCTTGGTAGCGCAGTGGTACCGCTAAATTCTTATTATTTAACCCTCCACAGCTGATTTCATTAAGGGGACACGCTATATGACCCGGTAATGCACAAGTCTTGTAAAAATGGCCTTTAGAGGGACGTAATGTCCACATAATGCACCCTTAATACTTATATATATATATATATATATATATATATATATATATATATATATATATATATATATATATATATATATATATATATATATATATATATACTATAATTTTACCAGAATTATGGCAGTATGATCTTTTTTTCACCGGAAATAAAATTAATATTTAAATAATCTAATTGTTATGTTCAGTCTTAATAAGCAACATTTACCTCCCTTTGCAACTGGTGACTTAGATGCTCACCTTTTTTCAAATTCTCTTGACTTTGCAGTGACTCTATGGCGAGATTGCGCTTCAGTCCAGCTTTACTACAACAAGCCTTTGGACGACAGTCAGTGCGGTCATTTTCTTGTGTTATAAATGTGAAAAACAGACTTGAAGTTGAATCAAAATCACCATCGATAGCTCTCGGCAGCATTTGTGCTTTGTCCTCTGTGAAGCATCTTTCCCTTTCAGTAAGTTTTAGTAGCTTAGGTGTTGTGATTAGCTAAAGATTGTTTAGTGAATATTAAATGGCATAGTGTAACACTTTGCTGGGCTTGCCAATACCATTGTGTGCTTTAGTGCAATTTTCAGTATCATTTTGGTTTGGGAACTGCACTGATGTACTATTTAATTTTTTTATCTCTCTTTTTTTTTTCAATCTTATTCAATGTTGATAGCTGTGCATTTCTGTTGTTTTTTTCTGTAATTTTTTTTCTTTCTCATCCACTGGCTTTTTCCAAAAAGCATGACTTTAAACCAACACATTTGACTAAAAAAATTTGCCAAAATATTGTTCAAGCTTAACTACTAAAGCAGATGAACATAAATGGCAAGCTGATATAATTAATATTAATATGTTTAATTGTAAGTGTCCTCTCACTGCGACTATACTGAATAATCATACATTATTATAGAGAATTATAATAATTATTAATTAATGAGAATGCTAAAAATGTACTTGCAAAAATGTATGTCTTTCAATTTGAAACTGGCAGGTTTCCACATTTTATTTCAATCCACTAATCAGGTGAATTAATTTTGTTTAATTATAAGAAAACAAACGATTTTAAATACTTTACAAATTAATTGTTTATATTATTCTATCTGGAATCCTTTTCTCACACAAAATGAAACTAACATTTGTCTGCACATGTCACATCTTTCATACCACTGACTGCTCCCACGAACTGTACAAGGTACTGTTATTAATTAACCAGCTCATAAACCCAGAGAAATGTAGGAACTTTTTCAACAAGACCCACTGACAGGTAGACTTGCACTCCCAAAGTCTGTCACGACAACAGCCAATAATGGCTCCTGTGATGTATCAATTCCAGATCCAGATGGTGAACTGGAAGACAGCTTTGCCCGATTCAGGGAAACTGGACAAATTTGTTAAAGGGAGAAGGAAGAGTGAGAAAAAAGTTCTCCTCATTAAAAAAACAAGTTATTTTACTTGCATTTGGAGATGACCATTACTTTTTTTGGCACCCCAGTTCAAGTGTGATTGTGTGCAGGTTTGTTGAAGTTTGATCAAGTTGATTCAATCAAAGGATTGTTTTTGGTTGGTGTGGTCTCCTGTTTTTGGTTGGCGTGTTCTGAGGTGTGGTTTTTTTTTGTGGGGAGGTGGGAGTGGAGAAGGGGTGGGGGAAGGGGTTGGGGTGTTCTACTGGTTTGGGTTGGCATGTTCTGCTGTTTTGGGTTGTGCTACAGAGATTGGTTGTTGTTTTGTTACGATACTTTTTGGGTCGCTGTGTATTTTGTGTGTGCATGCAGCGTGTATGTGACTTGCTGGTCAAAACGACGTATTGTTAATGTTAAGTGTGTGCCAGTCAAACCACCCCTCTTCGTACTTAGTCTAACACTAACACAGATTTGTAGCATTTAACTAAAAGGTTTAATTCAAATCAAACACAAGAAAATTAAGCAACAAACATAATAATCAGAAAATGAATTTTCATAAACAATAGTTGGAAAACAATAATAAAGTCCAGCCTTACCTTTTCCATACCATCCCACACACCACCACACAAGTCCAGAATAACAGTAACACACAACAATAAAATAAAATAAAATATTGTCTATATATGCACTTCCAAATTTGTGACTCAAATACATCACAACATCATATGTATGCATTAAAGACTGTCTAAAAAGATTAATCCAAAATGTTCGCCACTTTTTAGAAAGATGTACTCAAAAATATATATGTATATAATATATAAAAAGTAGTTCACTCAAATGAATTAGTCACTTCATAATAATTAACTAATTTTAAAAAAACGAATAACAGAAGGTGCTTAGCATTCCAAAATAAGCTGGTTAATAAAATAGTCCAAACTGATACTCTACACAATAAGAACGATGAGGCAGAATGGCTGAGTAGTCCTCACTGAAAATCAGCAGACGTATCCACCGCCCTTTTGGAATCGGGAAGCTCCAAATCCAGAAAGTAAAAAGAACGTAGATAAAGATAATGAAGCCCATCCTGTCACAAAATCAAAATAAATCTAAGTATCTTGTTATCTAACAACAATAAATAAAACCTTGAACTCATTAAATATCAAACACTATTTACATTTTGTTTACTGTTCTAATCCAAATAACACTCGTGTTAAACCAACATCATTACATTTAAAAGAGAACAAGTGGTTAAAAGATCATACAAATTGTGCATCAATCCTGTCCAGAGTAGAGGTGAATTCAGTAGCAACATCTTCAGCTTGCTGCAGGGACATGCTGTTGCTGATGTTGATGTTGTAGCCAAGGTAGGTGTAGCTGTGGTCACAATCATACATGGGCAATGGCTCGTCCTGGATGCACAGTGTTGTTTTGCCAGTTCTGTCCTTTTTGCACCAGCCACTGCCAGAGCCCTTGCCGTGTAAGAGGCCGCACTTCCTGTGCTTCAGCTCCATTTCCGTCACCACCATCAACTGCTCAGTCTTCTTCACTGCCTCAGCTATTTGTCACCCATTGGTGCTGGATGTGCTGACATCATCAGCATAACCCTGGACTGCACACATTTACACATATATACCCATATGCACAGAGCTATAAGGCGGACATACATATTTTGCATTGTCAGGCACCTGAATACTTCCATGTCGGTGGAAAATGCTTTAAGTTATGTAGTTGGTCCGAGTTGGCTAGCAATGGTTCTCCTTGCAACAATGATAGACACTGAAACCACTTGCAGATTAAGATTTTACTATAAAATTGTATACAACTTCTAAACAACGAAAGCAAATTATGTATGCTTGAAATTTATTGTGTTATATTGTATAATGGTATATATGTTATTTCTTCTGCATTTGTGTATAACATTTTGTGCTATTTGTGCATGGATCAGCACTTTGATTATTTTTTTTGGTAGTTTTGTAGTTTGGCAATTAAAATAATTTAACAACTTTTGTTTTTATACAACTATAAACAAGAGAGAGAGAGAGAGAGAGAGAAGAGAGAGAGAGAGAGAGAGAGAGAGAGAGAGAGAGAGAGAGAGAGAGAGAGAGAGAGAGAGAGAGAGAGAGAGAAATAAACAATTGTAAACCGGTTTAAATGTCCATGCACTGAGGATATAAATTTACATGTGAATTAAGGATAACTTTATAACTAGCAATGAATGACAGCTTTTTTTTGCATCTATAAATGCCAGAAATGTGCCCTGTATTGTTTCATTAGCTGTGATATGATGGTATGGATTATTAATGTGATATATGTGGATAGGATGCTAAGAAAAAAATAAAATGAGGACATATACGTGTTGAGCAGAAAGCGGCAACTTATAGCTGTGAAACTGCAAATTAATGAATATTTATATTGTTCATTTTCAGACCATGACTTCAGAAAAGCACACTTATGCTGACAGACTTAGAGGAAGTGAGAAAAATGTTTGGTAAGATTTTTGTGTGTGTTTTAAGGTATCAAATATCAAAGGCATTCCATTCCACAGACGTTACAGATTTTGAAGCTTATGTCCTAGACGAGTGAAGGGTAAATAAATATTAGAAGAAAATTATAATATCGACTGATGAAAGCTATCAACATTATACACAACTTTCTCTAGCAACAGTGCAGAATCAAATCAAAAACATTATACACAACTTTCTCTAGCAACAGTGCAGAATCAAATCAAAGGTAAATACCCACGGTTATTGGTCACTTTGCAAAACAAACTATTCATAACTATCATGCGCTTCTCAATCGTAACAGTGTGTGTTCCTTACTCATTTATTTATGTGTGGTGATTAAGATATCGATCCATAATGTATCGTGGTGCAGTGGATTAGTCGCCGGTTTTCTATGCCAAAGGTCGCGGGTTCGATTCCTGCAAGGGGTAAAATTATGTGACTTAGGTAGGAGACTATTCAGATCACTGAGGGTTTTCTCCGGGTACTCCGGTTTCCTCCCTCCCTTCAATAATGGTATTGGATGCAGTCCATCTGGAATTTTACAAATACAAATTTGATTTCCTTTCCGTCTTGCAGACCATGTATCTAATTTCTCAGTTTGAGATCAATAAAGTTGTATTGTATTGTATTGTATTGTAATAGCGACTTGCCTTTACACCACCTGTTTGAGTGAAGAATAGGTGTTTATTGTGTATATAGGAGTGTCCGTAACATGGGAGCATGTGTGTTGGTTACAGATCGCTGCACTTTGAGTCTGATTTAGGAATATAGCGCATATAGCATCCAGTATTATTATTATTATTATTATTATTATTATTATTATTATTATTATTATTATTATTATTATTATTATTATTAATGTTTTATGGAGAAAAAAGCTTCACATTTATTTTCGCTAGATGATTTATTTCTTGTTTATTACATTTGATATATCTCACATTCTCATTCTATTACTCATTATTTTATGTAATTTGCAGGGTCGAGTTTACAAAACTTGCATCCGAACCTGGTGTATTAAACTTGGGTCAGGTAAGAAAGGCATTTTTTTCATGTGAAATAAAGAAAATAAAAGGACTGTTATTTTGAAGTTAACATTCTACCACTCTCCCATACTCATCTATCAGATTATGAGAACTAAACATCTAGCAACATTCCCATACTCATCTATCAGATTATGAGAACTAAACATCTAACAACATTCCCATACTCATCTATCAGATTATGAGAACTAAACATCTAGCAACATTCCCATACTCATCTATCAGATTATGAGAACTAAACATCTAGCAACATTCCCATACTCATCTATCAGATTATGAGAACTAAACATCTAACAACATTCCCATACTCATCTATCAGATTATGAGAACTAAACATCTAGCAACATTCCCATACTCATCTATCAGATTATGAGAACTAAACATCTAACAACATTCCCATACTCATCTATCAGATTATGAGAACTAAACATCTAGCAACATTCCCATACTCATCTGTCAGATTATGAGATCTAAACATCTAGCAACATTCCCATACTCATCTATCAGATTATGAGACCTAAACATCTAGCAACATATTCCCATACTCATCTATCAGATTATGAGACCTAAACATCTAGCAACATTCCCATACTCGTCTATCAGATTATGAGACCTAAACATCTAGCAACATTCCCATACTCATCTATCAGATTATGAGAACTAAACATCTAGCAACATTCCCATACTCATCTGTCAGATTATGAGACCTAAACATCTAGCAACATTCCCATACTCATCTATCAGATTATGAGAACTAAACATCTAGCAACATTCCCATACTCATCTGTCAGATTATGAGACCTAAACATCTAGCAACATTTCCATACTCATCTATCAGATTATGAGAACTAAACATCTAGCAACATTTATCATTTTAACAGAGAAATAATCATATCCCGTTTCATTACTTTATAATAATGATACTAGCAATCTCATTGTTGGGCCAGGCGTGATAAAACAATAAGAATAATAATTTAATGGTATAAACCTCAGTTTCAAATTACAGTGTGCCTAAAATGCTCCCACACTTGCGCTCACACTCGCAGGTTAAATAAAGAAGAAATTGGACAAGAAACAAATGATAAACATTGAGGAAAAAGGCATGGGACACAGGGGAAAGTTGTTTAAACGTCAGCAATTTAATGGGTACAGTTCAAATAAACGAAAACAATACTCTCCACCTCTTGCTCACCTGCGTTAAGGTGCACACATTCAAGCCCATCTACCTTCCTGTGAGTTGTAAATATATTGAGCAAACAGTAGTTGATCAGTGTGCACCCACCCATAACACACCCACATTTACAACAAAATATGTAACAATACAGCGTAACCTTAGACAGGGCTGCCACAGTCTCACGTTAGCCGAGTACGAGTACTTTGCAAGTTGCTGGAGCAATGACATCATAGCAGAGATTCTGCGTGCCATGATGTGATAACATAATGAAGTGTTGTTTTGTTTTGTTTTGTTTTTTGTGGGGTGGTGTAGGGGTTGTTTACCCCTTGGGGTCATGAGCAATCTTGCCACTGTAGATTGTTCAAACCTATAAAGGGAACAGTGAAAGCCACAGTTGAAAACCTGTCTTTCCTTTATAGGCAAGACGCTTCACTGCGGCAACAGTACCCCCGTTGGAGTGCCGGGGGTTTTCAGTATAAATAGTATCCCCACTTTATGGAAATTTAGTGCTTTAAATTCCCACTGTCGCTGTCTTCCTCATTTACTCTTTCCTATTCCTGCTCTGTCCTTCACTCTGCTATACTATCTTCTTCTTCGCTAGATCAATGACCTACCTTTTTTCTTGAAAACTCTTCCTGGACAAGACTCCTTGTTTGTGTATGAGGTCTGTTGGATCAGCTTGGGAGTGTTGGACGCTTTCTGCCGGGTGGTCACTAGGGCTTCCTATGAATGTACTATTTAGCACTATAGGCATTTTATATGTATGTGTTTGGTTGATGATTTATAATGATGTTTGTATTCTATTTTGTTTTTGTAACCGGGGTGTTCGCGTAGTTGAGGTCAACCCTCAGCCGTCCCCCGCGTGGGATGTCTTTATTGTAAAGTGACTGGCCGGTGGAGGGCATTCAATTTTCCCACTGGGGTTGTTTCAGCAGATCTTTTATGCGGATCGGGGGTTGTCCGGTCCTGATTTGGCTCGGAAGAGTCCGCTGGACCTAAAGCAACAATAAATCAATCAATCAATCAGGGGTTGTTTTTTTAAAATTTTCCAGGGCTTTCCTGATTTCCATGCCCCAGACCATGTGCGGGAAAGTCTACAGCGAGTGGTGACATCCACCAACCCATTCCTGTTTCAGTACACACGTCCTTTTGTGAGTCCAACTTGAATGAATGGAGCATAACATTTACTCCCACTGTTGCCGATATGGCAGACGATATATTTCAGATCATATCTGTAAGTGTTGTAAAATAGATGGGAATCGATTAATCATACAGAACGAAATTTCGGTTAATACATCATGCGCCATATCTCAAGAAACACTCAACCAAACTTTGTAGGAACATTACTTAGGTTGTGGCCAGCCCCTCACCTCCCCCCCCCCCACTCCCCTGCCATCATATTTGTTGTACAGAATTGATGAAGCCAAATAATTAAAGAACCTTGCAAATGTAAATGACCCCCGTATCTACTGCAAATGCAAATGTGAAGCTTGATAAGGTCAGTTATAAGTGCGTTTTTCGCTTCATCTAAACATTAGCATAGCCGTTTTCAATTTGTTACTAGCAGACAGCTCAGATAGTGCCATATCATTCCATGTTTTCCTTTTGCTTCTTTAGAATAAAGCCATGCCATAACACCATTTAGAAAATAAACACTTGATAAAAAGCTTATTTTTCAGCTATATGTGTGAGCGTCTGTACATTTATTTGAATGGATTCCATATCCATGTGAACATGCAAAGACAGGTCATAGCTACAAAAAACAGCTTAAATCCATGGCAGGTTAAAGCAGTATTATTATTATTATTATTATTATTATTATTATTATTATTATTATTATTATTATTATTATTATTATTATTGGATGCAAGTGCCAGCCGTTTTAAAGTGTAGTTGTTGCAGGGTCACCCCAGGCTAGTCAATGCACTTTCCAAGGTGTACGCTCCAGAGCTGAAACGTGATGTCAACCCACTTACTGAGGTCCTAGTAACTGTTGGTGCCTATGAATCTCTCTTCTGCATCATCCAGGGCATGATCAACCCAGGAGATGAGGTTGGTTTACTTTTAATTCATCAAATAAATGTTCACGTTATAACAGTAGTGAGGACATGACAAAATGTACATTTCAGCACATTTTCAGCTATTGTCCAAAGTATATCCTTTGCTGTATTGAATGGAGTGTCTTTTAATATTATTCTACTCATTTTCTCACATGAAATACCTTGGGGGGTGGGGGATGGGATGGGATGGGGGTTTGGCCTTAATACAGTGAAAAAAAGAAAAGCATAACTGGTTTACAGAGAGAGCGTTATAGTAGAGTAATGCAAGCAAAACTCACCGTTGCGGTTGTGTTCATCTGGAAAATGAATCTAATTCGCAGCTCTTTGAAAAAGTATATGTGTTCCTGCTGTGATTACACGACTTGCTTTGTAGGCTGGCTGACATTCACAAATTCCCCAAAACATCTTGAGAACTACTGAATCATGAACTTTTGCCATGAGAATCCATTGCCCAAGTTGCAAGCGCGGCCAGTGAAATCACTACAGAGCGTAGTGGTCCTCTGCTCTGCACACTGAAGCACAATAGGCTCTTCATCTACAACAAATAGCGCAGACATTTGTACATCCAAAAGCACTGTGGTTTATAAAAAATTATTTTATATAACATTAGAGAATATAACATTATGCACCAGCTCCTGTACCAACAAGGAGTAAGCACATACAGACTGAACATAAGCAGGACAGCATTTCACCCCGAAGCCAGAGCTTATATCAAGGAAAGTAATCTAGTGGCAGAAGGTCTATTCCCTAAAGATCAAAACAGCAATTGGACTGTTAAAAGATCAGTACACAAACAGCCCACAACACACACACACACACACACACACAAAGCATACTCCATCCGCTCAACTTCATGCATGCACACATCCTCTACAAGGACCTAAGGAAACAGCCGCAATTACTATAGTTTACATTCACAACTGTTGCTGCATTGCTGACACAAGGTCATGACATTCTATTAATTGAAGGTTAAGGTTTTTTTGCCAGTCATGTTGACAGTCTCTCTGACCTCCTGCTCTAAGGCATATGCAAAGGCCATGATAGAATAGAATGGTGAGTGTTCTCTATATGTTGTTGGATTTGTTGTTCTCCTACATCTTGGGAAACGTCTGTGTGATTTGTCATTCTTGCATACACTTACGGTGTTGGCTGGGTACTGCAAGAAGTTGTTCCGCTCTGTTGTAATGTCTGCTGTACCTAAAGGTTATATCTTGTATATTTTGCGAACCTGTGAATATACTAACTCCTCCTACTATAAGCCTTTGCTGACTGAAACCATTGCCCAAAGTGCGAGGTCGGCCAAATGATCAGTTGGAAGTTAACACATCTTTTTTTCTTCCCGTCGTGTTGACAGTCTCTGACCTTCCTGCTCAAAGGCTACATGCAAGGGCCGTGGTAAAATGGGCCACTTTAGAGTCTTTCCTAACATTTGCGCAGGTTTGCTGTGTGAACACGGTGCATGAGGTGACTATGTTTGCCGGGTTCTCCATGACATTTTATCACACAAAATTTACCAAGAAATTATTCTTTATTCTCATTCTCTTGGACTTGTTTTCTTCTTTTTGTGGACCTTCTGTGTGGTTTGGCATTGTTGCAGATCTATCCACAGTGTTGGCCACATACTGCAAAAAATATGCCTCCATTGCATTGTCTATTTTTTTTTTAGGTTTCTTACTCAGTTGCAGTTTACTGACTCATCCTATCATAAATGTTTGATGACCAAAACCATTGCCAAATCACTACAGCGCATAGTTGTCCCTAAGTTTCCTATTCTGCATAATGAATTACAATAGGCTCTTGATATATAACAAGTAAATGAGACATTTATAAATCAACAGCATGGTTGCTTTGAAAGGTTTTTCATATAACCTTGTTAGTCAGTTTGACACTGTGCCCAAGCTCCTGTAATAAGGTAGTTTTAAAAAAAATAGTACAGGCTTTCTCTTGGAGAGGTGAAGAAAGCACCCAGACACTCAAAAGCCCTGGTGATGTATGATATCCAGAGCCTTCAGGTAAGATTTTCTGGCGGAGCAATAAACCATGCACCCGTAATCCAATTTTGAGTGTACCAGAGAATAGTATAGAAGAAGCACAGTCCATCTGTCAGCTGCCCAATCCGTATGACTGACTTTAAGCACATTTAGACCCTTCTGACAACTTTCTGTGGGGAAGGAAATTAAGGTTGCTGTCAAAAATAAGCCCCATAAATGTGACTTGTTGGAAACTTTTATAGGATGTCCGTAAATGTTCGAGTGCTGGATTCCAAAATTGATTCCCGTTTCTATGAAAATGGATGCACTCAGTTTTAGAAAGTGATAACTTGAAACTGTTTTACTCTACCCATTTTTGAATGTTTTTAATGCATAGCTGAAGTTGACATTCCGCCCCTGTTTTTGCCTGTGTACACTTTGTGCATCTGCTGACTGTGCTCGGCAGGGACTCCATGACATGTAACCACATCACGGTTTCCGAGAGGTTTTCCACACGGAGGTATTCTTCTTCATTGTTGTCCGCATATTCATGGACTCTTTTGTTATCCTCCATCTGGGGAAACTTCTGTGTGGTTTGTCATTGTTGCAGACATATCCAAAGTGTTGGCTGCATACTGCAAGAAACTTGCCCTTTGTTGCAATGTCTGCTGTACTTATCTCTTGTACAGCTTTGTGAGCCTGTGAACAGAAATAAAAACTTGGTTTTTTTACTCGGTTGCAGTATACTGACTCATCCTACCATAAACGTTTGCCAACCGAAACCATTGCCCAAGTTGCAGGCTCGGCCAACTCACCACCACGCATAGTTGTCCCCATGTCTCCTTTGCAAACTCATGATAATGGCTCTCTATCGTCAACCTTTTCTACACAATCCATTGCCCAAGTTGCACGCTCGGCCCAATCACCAAAGCGCTTAAATCATAAAAATACACCTAAACAGAAAAACGCCTCCAACCAACAGTCTTTGCCATTTTTATGTATATTGTGTTGTGTGGTATTGTAGAGAAAAGTAAAGCCTTTGCATCAATGTAATTGCTTCCCAGTTTGTGTTCAGTCATTGTTGCTTTTTTTTGGTTGATATCTGTTTCTCTGAATGTGAATGCTATAGAAAGGTTTCATTGACATGGTGATGGTTACCGGTATAGATATGGCATTTTAATAGCAGGAATAACTTAAATTTGTCATTTGTCTGTTGTTTTCCTTGAAAACAGCCTCTATCACCTTGTTTTAAAAAAAGTCTCTTTGCCTGGCATTGTTTCATTAGATCATTGATGTTCCTATGGTCGGCAGGTGGTGATCATAGAGCCGTACTTTGACTGTTATGAGCCTATGGTGAGAACAGCATGCGGCACACCAGTTTTCATTCCTCTCAGACCTGTGAGTCACTTTGGTTTTCATTTTGGGATTTGTCATGTGATCTTTTAATATACAACTTTTGAGGTCCTGATTCAGCTTCTTGTAATCCGCTGGACCCTTTAAACAATGATTAATTATTTTGGGATGTGGACTTGTGTTTGTCATGATGGTGAAATTTGTGTTGCTTTTTCAATGAAAGCCCGGACGCTACTTTAAAAACTGTTGAATTGCGTACCTTGTCATAATAATCCTCACAATCACCATGATGATGGTCTGCATGGCTTGTCTCAGAGCAAGACAGGCACAATATCATCCAGTGCAGACTGGGCATTGGACCCACAAGAGCTGGAGTCCAAGTTCAACAACAAGACAAAGTTGATCATTCTCAACACTCCAAACAATCCTTTGGGAAAAGTCAGTTTTACGATCACTTTTTTCATGTTCTGTGTGTGCATGTGTATGGGATGGAAGGGGGGGGGGGGGGGGGGGGGGGAGGATGGATACATGTATGTTTGTAAATGGGTCTGCATATGGGGCAGTTGCCAGGTTGTGGTGGGTCTGTGGAAAAGGGGGTGGTGTTACATGAGTGCAGATGTGTTTGGGTGTTTGTGTCCTCACCATCACCACCACTCTTAATCTTATTATATTAAAAATGAAATGATGCTTTCATTCAAAAAGATGTTTGTGTTGAAATCGGTGAATCATGTAATATGGAGAATTGGGAAGCTGTTTCATGGAACTTGCAATATATTGGATTGTTTTGTTGTTGTTGTTGTTTTTTGTGTGGCTATTTTTAGTAAGATTTGTAAATGTATGGTTGTGTGACATAATTCTTGTAATATATTGGACAGTTTTGCACAGGATTATTTATAAATATGCTCCAACATTGGTAAAAGTAAGCTAATGGGTAGTACAAATGTATAATGTTCTTGAACATTAATATCTTTATTGTTAGTCTCACCTTCACCATAATTACTGTGAAAGTTTATCTTGTTTTACCATGTGGGCCTTTCAGGTGTTCAAAAAGTCGGAACTGGAGATGGTCGCTGGCTTGTGCAAGAAGTATGATGTGGTTTGCATCGCGGATGAGGTGTATGAATGGATGACTTATCCTGGATCTCCTCATCTCAAGATTGGTAATATCTTTGTGTGGTAATATCTTTGTGTTGGTTATGCTTAGACGGAAGTGCATGTTTTTCAGTTGCATGGATAGAGGGGTTTGTCAATGGCATGTGCCTCTTCAATGTCCCACTATGTCTGCAACCTAGCAAGAGTTCAACATGGGCGATGAAGAGTTGGTGCATACAGAGATAATTAGGGCCAGGGCAGAGGGAAGCTAGAGAGAGATTAAAGCCCGTTTTCTATTATTAATTTTTCATTAATGAACTTCCTGTCTGTGAAATCTTTCAGCATAGAAAATACATTTTTCAACTCAACTCTTCAGTCAACTCTTTATTAAAAAAATAAAAATAAACATGGGTACCTACTGTATATATGAAAATGAAAAGAAGAGGTCTGTAAACCCCCATCCTCAGTGGCCCAGCATTGGCTCAGTTATGAGGGGTGTTAGATGA
Organism: Oncomelania hupensis; assembly: GCA_036898135.1. Classification (NCBI taxonomy): domain Eukaryota; kingdom Metazoa; phylum Mollusca; class Gastropoda; order Littorinimorpha; family Pomatiopsidae; genus Oncomelania; species Oncomelania hupensis. The sequence continues at coordinate 18,687,908 of CM072527.1, read as the reverse complement.
TGTACCCAAGGCAGTTAGTGGGTGCCTGCGGGCAGCTTGAGTTGGCCAGAGCTTTAAGCAGCTCTTGTATAACAACCATCAAATACACACATCAAATGCAGCTTTTCATTAGTTTTGTTAATAATAATGATAAGGGTATCTATATAGAGCTTTTTCCTAATGACATCAGTTCAAAGTGCAGTTCTCGCCCATTTATTCTTAACGTTAACATCGAAACACCTACGAAAAGAAGTGAAACAAAAATGAGACAGTAATAAATTATGCAATGACATAATACAAACGTGTAAAAGAATATTTACAAATAAACTGTAAAAGACAAGGGAGGGAGGAGAAGAGTAGCTAAGGGGTGAGGGTACTGGGGGCATGCAGTGTGACCATGGTGGTCTCAATCACAAAATAATTAGTTTTGTTACGTCTTCAGCTACGTTGCCAGGGATGTGGGAAAGGACGATCACAGTAGGAAGTGCTGGTAAGACATTCAGTGTGACAGGATGGAAGCTAGGATGGTGTATAGGACCAGAGAAGCTGATCTATGGCGCTAAGCTTGTTCACCAGAACTGTGTCTACACCTGTCCTACACCCATCCAGGTAAACATTTTATTTTTGGTTGGGGGAGGGGGGGGGAGTTTTTTTTTTTTTTATTGGTGGTGGTTAGCTCAATAGTGGAAGTTCATAATGTGAGTGGTGCATTGTGTGACAATACGGGGATAGGTTGAAGAATTAATCCAGTCCAAACGAATACTTTTATTTTCCCGAAGAGACAGTTTCGCAGAAGGTACGACAATACTTTGTTTTTAAAAGGATGCAATGAATGAAAGAATGAAGAAAGAAAAGAAGCCCTGACGGACCCAACATAAAAGCTAATTTACTGGTCTTTTTCCTCTGCACACCCATAGGAAGCCGTAGCACAGGGGCTGGAGATGGAGATTGAGCGCCGGGGTACACCAGAATGCTACCTCACGTCACTGGCTCTAGAACTCCTGCCCAAGCGGGACCAGCTGGCCAAAATTTTGGAGGATCTGGGCATGCATCCCGTTGTCCCCGAAGCTGGCTACTTCATGCTGGCTGACATTTCACAAATGAGTAAGTAAACAATGTGTGTTTGAGGTTTAAATGAGCATTTCCATTGCTAAGGCCCCCGATTTCATCTGTTGTTTTGCTGAGATAAAGCATATTCTACAGACTGTATCATTATTGATAGAATAACATTCTGAAATGAGAAATTTTTGTATGTCCCTGTAAAAATGAACAATAAAACAAGACCTGTTTTTGTTGAGGATTTGGAAAACGAGTTGATTTGCTCAAGATCCGCAAGCATACATGCATCAGAATGAATGTATTGGCTACCCCTTAATTGTACATGCATTTTCTTAGTTGTTTCTTATCATGAGTACCGAACAAGGTAACGATAAACGAGACTTGTGGAATCGGTGGTTTAGGAGGGAGAAATGCTAGAGAGTTGTAGACAATAAAACGAATAGACAATCAGATGAACAACAAAGAAAGTAGTCTACACATATGCGCAGACCGGTATTTTTTAAAAAAAGCGCATCGACCATGTGAATAGAGTACTTTTGAAGTCGTTCAGATGTATTGTGATTGCAGTTATGATAGGTAGTAATAGTAGCAAGCTCAATGATAGATGAATGCAAGAATTATGTCATAATGCAAAAGTTTTTACAATTGATTTGTAGTTAGTTGTTCTAAAAGTCGATGCTATTATTTCCATTCATTCCAGATGTGGATCTGTCCAGCTTTGACTCTGATGAACCAAAGGACTTCAAGTTTGTCAAGTGGATGATAAAAGAAAAGGTACTTTCGCTTTTCAGTACATTCAAAGAAATGTCGAAGCACCAAAGCGAAAAGTGATTTGTGGCTCATTGGAAATCGGTTTTATCAAAGTGTGCAAGGTTTGGCATTGAGTGTGAATTGATTTATAACAGAGATGCTCTGGGAAGTCGTGAGTTAATGTGTTGTGTGATATTTTCAGTGAGAAGTTTTGATTGTTGATCATCGATTGCAGGTAAGTATTAAGGTTTGGGTCAATTATTTATTTGTATTATTTTCAGAAATTGGCAGGTATTCCTCCATCAGCATTTTATTGTGCTGAACACAAGAGCATGGGAGAAAATTATGTCCGCTTCTGTTTCATCAAGGTAAGAAAACAAGTTTAAAACATTATTTTTCAACTTGCATTACATTTTCCACAGCTCAATGCATGAGAATGAATGTGTGCATTCATGAGCAGTGAAGAGTTGTTTGCATTGGTCCTATCCTTGAACAACTCACACGTCCATTGCTATTTCAAATGTGTAATATTGAAATTAATATGTACTATTGCACTTTGTACTTCAGTTTGATTCTAACAAAATAGCTAGTGAAGTATTTTTAAAGAATCTTTTACTCTGGAGTCTGGTAAAAAGTCTTGCTTGACCTTTTTTCGTCTCTTCTATATATATGTGATATTGTAATGTTTTGTGTACACAGGGGCATTTATCAACTACCAAGGCAATGTTGACTACCAATGTGTTGTGATTCTGAGACTCAGAACCCTCTCAATTCTCTGCAGTGTTTTGTGTTTATTTTTTTCAGAATGCCAGTACTCTGGAGAAAGCAGGAAACGTTCTACAACAATGGCAGAAGTCAATCTAGGGATAGTCACATTGAAGTTTATTTCAAATTCATATCGTAAATAAAAGATTTGATGTGGAAAATCTACATGTAAATTTAACTTTAGTTGTTTTTTTTTTGTCTAAATGAGATCAGAAGAGTATTTTTTACAAAATTAAATTCACAATGTGAATAGAGTTTTAACATGTTCAAGATCTTCCATGAAAATGGAACATTTCCAATCCAGATTTTTGTTCTCTTTCATATTTGTGCTGATACTTAGCAGTTATTGGCGTATCAATTTTACAGATGAGTATGTGTTTTTGTTTAATCATTTAAGAATTACCGGTACATTTACGAGACTTTATTGAAGGTCCAACTCTTTAATTTCACTTATTTTGTAACCCAATGATTGTCCTGGTTGCTCTTTATTTTTGTTAAGGCAACTGGCAGTACTGAAAAGACAAATTCTTTACAAGTGTCTTTAAGTTATTCATTATTTTATTTTGGTTGAGAAAACGGTACAACATTATTTTCTTCCGTTTTCTCAATTATTCCAGTACTGTGTACAGTCGTTATGTTATAGAAACAAATGTTTGGTTTTATGTAATTTATTCATTTAAAAAAACAACTGTACTTTTCAAAGAGTTCTTTTCTGTTGTAATCTTTTTTTTTTCATTGGGGCAACACTCACTGTGAATTTTAAAAGGGTACGTGGAGGAGGCGTGATCAAAGTGAGTTCCTTATGATCAAACTGTTCCGTTTTGCAGTACAAGCAAAGAGTGGTTAGTGGATTTTTAGCGGACCTTGTTTGTTAATGGTGACCTATGGTTTTAAATTGTATATTGGATTTTTCAGGTAAAACCGGTAATTTTTCATGTTTATGGCATTGTTGCATTAATAATAATGAATGGAACCGGTTCAGTACTTTTGCCTGTCTGTCTTTTAACAGTGATGTGTGGACAATTGCTGTGTCCATTTTTAAATATGGGATTATTTACATCGAATTTTATGCATTACAAAACGGTGTGTAATGAAATGGTCTTGCATATGTGTGTGTGTGTGTGTGTATATATATATAGGTAAAAATGTAAAGGTAGTCCCATAGCCTTGTGGTCGTAGGGGAGCGTGATGTTGGAGATCACACTTATCTTGGGCCAGCGTAATGAGGGTGATGCCTATCTCTCTCCCTCGCTGCTTTACCTTCCCCACCCTTAAGAGAGTAGGTACTCAGTCACAGTTGAGTCAACTGGGAGTGTTGTTATTTGTCGCTATTTGGCATTGGTTTCATATATATAAAATGTGCAATTTTTTTTTCCTTTTGTATTGGTTACATGCAAAATGCATTTAGAGGTTGTATGACCGTAGCTCTTTGTATCTTACTAGTTTTATCCAGTCTTTGAATTTGACAGAGGTTTTCCTTAGTGATAAATATTTATTTGGATTGCCTTACTTGGACTAGCGGTATATTAATAGTGTAAGATTCTTAAATGATGTGTGTGTGTGTGTGTGGGGGGGGGGGGGGGGGGGGGGAGGGCACTTCAAGTGTCAATGAGTGATTGGGTGTACTTGTGAGAGAGATGGAGTCATGTTTTCATTTGTTGATAGTCACGGGATAGCCAGTTGTACTTTGATATAGTATGATATATTATTATTCTTTAGTGAACCAAATGTTATTTGTGAATAAGCTTGATTTGTAATATATATCGTATATACATATTTAAACTCGATGCTTTGATCGTAAAATGTTTTTATTCCTATACTTGTTCTATGCCTATTTTAAGTTTTAGATTATAATCAGCCATCTTGTGTGTGTTTATGGATAATACATCTACACTTTCAAATGAATGTGTAATGTAAGTTAGGGATGCATGTGTTTATACCTGAGAGCCAACAAGTAGTGTTATGTACAGTTGTGTTTGTAACAGCTACAGAGTTTTATTGTTACTGTAAGTTATTGCCATTGTTAATGTGATATATGTGACAAAGAGATTATAAAGTTGTCTTATCTTATCTTTTTTTGAAAACCTGTATAGTTTTGACAAGATATTGTTAAAACATAATTTTGAATCATAACGTGTGTATTGTTGCAGTTTGAATAGAGTGGCATTTAAATTCAGATATATATTAAGTCGGCATTTATTCAGTTATCGCTTATATTCAAAAGGCTCTGAGGATAATGAAAGGTTTCAATATTCCATAGGAAAGGTTATATTTGTGAATTATTATGCAAAGCTGTTTTGGTCATGTATCAGAAGGTTAATCAAACTCTCGCAGACCAAGAGAACATTTATTCCGTTATAAGTTTCATCGTTGAAGTTCTTGAGTTTCATACCATTTGGGGATGTACTATATTTGACATTGGTTTCATATCGTTTGGGGATTTAATATATTTGGGGACGTTTTGTGATACTTTTATGGTCGTATGAGATAAATGCAGTAGCTTAAATGGGGTTTGGATATTTGCTACTCTAGTGTGTATTTTATTGTCATTTGAGGATTTATACCCCAGTGTATCTTGTTTCATGCAGAATTCCAGCCCCACCCCAGGGTTTTCTGTATAAATAGTACATGTATCCCCACTTTGTGAATATTTAGTGCTTTAAATTACCACTGTTTCTGCCATTCTCATTTGTTCTTTCTTGTTCGTAATCTGTTCTTTCAATCTACTTTCTTATTCGCTAGACCAGTCACCTACCATTTTTCTTGAAAACTTTTTCTTAAAAACTCTCCCTCCAGAGGGTGCCGGAGGTTTCTGTATAAATAGTATCCCCACTTTCTGGAAAGTTAGTGCTTTAAATTCCCACTATCGCTTTCTTTCTCATTTGTTCTTTGTCATTCCTATTCTATTCTATCAATCTACTATACTATGTTCTTCTTCACTAGACCAGTCTCTTACCAAAAACTCTTCTGGGACAAGACTCCTCATTTGTGTGTGAGATCTGTTGTATCAGCTTGGGAATATTGGACGCTTTCTGCCAAATAGTCACTAGGGCTTCCTATGATATTATTATTTAGCAATGTAGGCATTTTATATGTATGCTTTTTGTTGATATTTTATAATGATGTTTGTATTCTATTTTGTTTTTGTAAACGGGGGTTCGATAAATTAGAGTATAGCCTCAGCGTCCTCTACGTTGGATGCCTTTATTGTACAGTGATCAGTTGGTGGAGTGCCTTCAGTATTACCACTGGGGTTGTTTCAGCAGATCTTTTATGCAGATAAGGGGCGAGTCCTCTTTCAGCCAAGTTGTGGTCTTGATTTTGTGACCCTGATTCGGATCTTTGCAGTCCGCTGGACCCTGTAAGTAATGAATAACTAACTTGAAAACTCTCCCAAAACTCCTCATTTTTTCATGGGGTCTGTTGTCTCAGGTTGGGGATATTTTGGACGCTTTCTGCCAAACGGTCACTAGGGCTTTCTATGGTATTATTTAGCAATGTAGACATTTTATATGTATGTGTTATTGTTACTATTTTATAATGATGTTTATATTCTATTTTGTTTGTGCAAACGAGGGTTCGATAAACTAGAGTACAGCCTCAGCATCCCCTGCTTGGGATGCCTTTATCATAAAGTGATCGACTGGTGGAGTGCCTTCAGTGTTACCATTAGGGTTGTTTCAGCAGAACTTTTATTCGGACCAGGGGTGAGCCCTTTTTCAACCACGTTGTGGGCCCGATTTAGCTTTTGCAGTCCACTGGACCCTATAAACAATGACTAACTAACTAAATTCCAGCCCCACTCCCACTCCAGAACATGTTGCCTCCAGATCTTTCATTAAAAACAGGAATCAAAGCAACACCATCGTGTTTTCATTTATTTATTTTGTGACGAAAGAAAACATGCATTCATTACAATATTGTAAAAAACGTTAACAATACAAATGTTTTTTAACGCTAGTTTTATTGCAAAAAAAGCATTGGGATAAAATATTAACATGAAAAAGGCCATTAATGTATATATTGCATAACATTAAAATTAAGCAGTTGACTGTAAGGAAGGCACAATAAAAGCAGTATTTATATACGCATTATTAAACCTCAATTATTGGAGACGGAAGTATAGGATTGCTTAAACGCACTAAAATAATTTACTTGTAGTGCTTGATGATGATGAGAAATGAAACATGTACAGCAGTGTCAATAAAAGAATTGCCAGCAGTTAAGAGTTAGATCCTGTATCAGCCAGTGCCTTGAACAGCTCATAAGCTGTGAAAGCGCTATAATATTTTTATGAACGATGACTTTTTTTAACATAAATTTAATTATGTGCGTAGAAAGCTGAAAGATGAGCAGTACTAGTACTCATATTTTCTTCATCTACACCTGGGTCGTTTCATTTTTATTGTGTTATTTTGTTTAACCAAAGTTTACAATATTTTTGTCATTACAGCATAATGGAAGGCTCGGGATATTAAAAACAAAGCAAACATAGGAAGAGGCGGATCATGTAAGAACACAGAAATATATTGTTATATATATTAACTCTTTCAGAATTGAACATTTTGGAAACAGAATTAAAAGTATTGCAATCAGGCATAAAGTATACTGAGGGTATGCAAATCTGTTTAGACTCCACATTTAGTATGAGAATTATTTTTCTTTAATTTGTGTTGTGCCTCCTTTAAATATCGCTCGAGGCATGAACTAAAAAAACTACTTTTACTATTAAACATACGAAGGAAAACTGGTGAACTGTTAACATATTATATACAACATATATTCTACTTTCTAACTCGCACGCATAGGAACAACCTCGCACGCATACTATTACTACGCAGATATTTTCTTTCGTTTCAATCAGTGGAAGGAAAATAATGAGTTTTCAAGGTTTTAAATGACTGAAGTTCAATCTCTAATTAGAGTGTTGAGCTGTGGGATGCTTTATAGTATAGTACCGTTGATAAAGAACTTCAATGGATACAGGGGCATGGTTAGTCTTGAAGCTATATGGTATTCACCGGCAGTGCAGTCACCTGTCAAACAGAGATAAAAGACGACAGGTTACACGCGTCATGCATTGTTGAAGGCTAAGTAAGTACTAACGAAGACCTTTCTGCTATTTGATAACTCCTGGAAAAGATTTTTTTATTTTTATTTTATTATATTTTTTAAACAAAATACATGTATTGCCGAAATTTGTGTGTGTCTGCTGTGCTTTCATCTCCTTTTTCTTCTGTTATCTCGTCTTGTAACCAAAAGTGGCAAACCAAATAATAACTATCACAACAAGCTCCTACAAACAAACAACCGTCTGCCGTGGGATGACAAAGTACAAATATCTGGAGTTTCCATCCTAAGAACACAGTAAGATACACTTTAATTGTAAGTTCTTCTTCTTCTCCTCCTTCTTCTTCTTCTCCTCTTATCTTCTCTTCTCATCCTCCTACCCGTCTTTCTCCTCCTCCTTTTCTCCTTCCTCCTCCTTGTTCTCTTCTTCTCCTCCTCTTCCTTCTCCTTTTCCTCTTCTTCTTCTACCCTCCTCGTCCTCTTCTTCTGCCTCCTTTTTCTTCTTCCACTATTTCTTCTTCTCACAGTCAATATGTCTACCATTCTGGCTAGTTGTGAAGGACAGATACCCTTTCGATTTAGAGATCCAAATAAGTAGATCATCACAACCCAAAATGTTGATTTTCTCAAAGCAAGCTCTACTGAATTTGTTTACTTTGTTAGGAACTGGCAGTTTATAGTGCCTCGCGGAAACAGACTGGCCAAGAACAGGCAACTTAACCACATATTTTGATAAATTATATGCCAAGAATCATATCCACATTCAATCAATAAATGTTATGTGTTAGCCGAGTGAATGCGCACTTTTTTCTGAATGTTGCGTTATATAAAAACTGATTTTATTATAAATCACTCGATACAAACCTTAGTGCATCGAGCAAACAGGTCGACCATGAAGTAGCAAGTATGTGGCATGTCTGCAGCCACGATGCCTCTGTCCTTGCCGTTGACGTACAGATGGAGCTTTCTCTCGCTGTCTATGGCCAGCCCCACTCTGCTTCCTGCTGTTACGTCCTTCAGGGCTGGCCACGGCTCTGACCTCTGTCACAGGCAACAAAGTAAGACTTGGATGATAATGATGATGATGATGATGCTGATGATGATGATGATGATGATTGTGATAAGAGGCCAGATTTACACAGCACTATAGCTTCTTGCCTTACTTAGCTGTAACCTTAGTAAAGTAATGTTGCCCTGCAGCAGACGACAGAAGTCTACTGTGGGCTACACATTTGTATCCTGACGCGGTCTCAGCTAGGTAGTGACATCATCTAGCTTAGTATAGCAGTAGTACCGCCACCCACACTAGAGAGAGCCTCTGGTAGTTTGAGTTTTCCCGGGCTTCTGGCTTACCACCGGGATAGGGAGTCATTCTTCGCTCGACTTGCATAGAGGAAAGAGCTCGGCTCTAATAGATCTCTCTACTGAAGACTAAAAGCAGGAACTGGTGAAATTCTATTCAACCTAGTTAGCCACAGCCTGACATTGTCAAAAAGACGAGCAGGCATCGAAGGCCCGAACAGAAGCAAGATAAGTAAAAGTCTGCACTGACATTCGGTCTGCATTGGAGCCTCCCGCATTGAGCGACGAGAGCCCACCAGTCTGTCAACAAGGGAAGAATCCACCACAATACAGCTCATAGAATCTAGAGTTAAGTCATATTTGCACCAGTGCACCAAAACTGTTAGAAAAGGACATCACTAGTCCACCTTTCCAGAAGACTGACCCGTTGGGCAGAACGCACCAGTAGCCCAATGATGAAACAGTAGCTGCCTAGAATTATCAAGGAGCGAACCATTTGAAGTGATATTTGGACTTTTAAGTTAGTATCGTGATTAGCAGATCTTGTATAGAGTAGAGGAAATAAATGTGTGAACATTGTTAACAAGTGGCTGGACTACCTATGTTTCATAGCCGTGTGAGAGCTAGTGTGACAGTGATCTTTTCCATTTTATTTTTATCTCTGTACCCCAGCCTAAACACAGACCTAGCTAAACTTATAAATGTATTAAGTTGAGTCACAGGGAGATTAACTAGCGATCCCCATCGACGAAAGACGAGTGGGTAATAGCATTCCATTGTGCAGAGCCCAGCAACAATAGACCCACCGTCACAATGATGATGATGATGATGATTATTATTATCCATTATCATCATCATTTAGCTTCGTGCTATAAGCTTATAGCTTGTGCGAGGTTTACCTTTTGCCCGAAGATGTAGGCTCCGTCGTTGTCCAGACACAGAACATCATTATCACGGCAGAAGAAAGTATTGGGCAACTCTGTGAAGTTATCCGGATTGTCCGTGACCACGCCAAGGCGTGTCAGCATGTACTGTGGTTGTATCGCGTCTATGCGAACCTGTTATAACAAACGTAACAGCTGAGGATCGTAGCCTGCCGAGATCTACGTCTGGCCCAAGACTATGATAATTTGGTAATCGCAGAAATTTGTTTACAACGTAAGAAATGTGTGCGCATTGGCAGAGATAGATATGCACTTTTTAACCCCAAAAGCTGATTAATTAAGAACATGAAGGTCACACTACCGGTTTTCATGTAGCTCAAATTAATGTTAAAAAGTCGAGGAGCGCCGTGAGACAGGCTTCGAGTGTGAAAGTGTGTTTTCGCTCTGTACGTAGCCATTAATTCACATATTGACTTATTCATGCATCCAGGCACATTTTCGTCCTACATACACCATGTCGTGTCATAGGATGTATAAAACACGACTTCACGGCTACTCAAGCAAACTAACGTCGAACACAAAACAACTTGACCGACATTTTACTTAGTCCATGTTATAAGGGTCGGCATTGCTTACAGAATACCGCCCTTATTGTAGGATAGTCCTAAATAGTCTGGTCTGTAACCCCTTGTGCCTTGAGTCCCCGGAGGATGGAGTCCACTATAATAATGATGTCCAAGATGCTATTACTTCCAACCCATTAGATGAGACTACCGCTGCAAGTTCTACGAGGGTGGTCCGATAAGTAGGCCTACTTAGCTACAAAAGAAAAACGAAAATTTTGAAAAAGTGGCGATTTTTTTTTTATTATAGTCTTTTTTAGTTCGAGATACTAATTGACCCAGCGATGCTCCAACTTCTTTAACCCGTCTGAACAATATGTTTTCTCGAGGTCTGCAAAGTAGGCCTTCGTGGCAGCAATGACCTCCTCATTCGACTCAAATTTCTGCCCGGCGAGTTACTTTTTCAAGTTTGGAAACAAAAAGAAGTCGCATGTGGCCAAATCTGGAGAATCCGGTGGATGGGGCAGCAGTTCGTAGCCCAAGAATCGAATCACCGACCGATATTGCTTTTTCCATTTTTCTAAAATCCGCGGACACGCCCGCTTCCACACGCGGTCAAAATAAAACTACGAGTCCGATCCGGCTGACATTTCGACAGTAGCCGTCTACAAGAATAAATTGCTCTTGCGATACTGGCGCTATCGGCCGGTGAGGCTAAGTACTTATTGGACTGCCCTCGTATTAAATTCTCATCGAACTGCTTGATCAATCTGAATCTGAATAAAGCCAATGAAAGATCAAGGACAGAAAAATGGTGGAAGTGGAATTTAAAAAAATAATGATCAACCAAAAATAACCAAAAAACCCCAAGGGAATGGATCTCACCTCGTACAGCATATTGGTGAACATGGGGTCACGTGACATGACGATGCCATCGTTTTTGTGAATGAATGTCTTTTGGGCGGTCTGTTCGTTGTTGGTCAACAGAATGTTTTTACCATTGTTCCTATGAAAACGGAAGTCCGATTCCTGAAAAAATTAATGGGGCACACATATTTGCACAAGACATTAAGGTGAGTTTGTGTAGATTGACCTGTAGCTTGTTCTTCAATAGTACAAAGAGGAGGTAAGCCCAGAGAGAGAGAGAGAGAGAGAGAGAGAGAGAGAGAGAGAGAGGGAGGGAGGGAGGGAGAGAGAGAGAGAGAGAGAGAGAGAGAGAGAGAGAGATTCATCATCATCGTCTTCATCACCGTCATCATTATACACATTACATTACATGGTTATTGCTTTAAGTCCAGCGGACTCTTCCGAGCCAAATCAGGACCATCATTATACACAGGAATCGTCGCCATCGTGATCATGATCACCACCACCATCATCATCATCATCATCATCATCATCATCATCATCATCATCATCATCATCATCATCATCATCGTCGTCGTCGTCGTCATCGTCGTCATCGTCGTCATCATCATTACTATCATCATTACCACCATCGTCGTCATCGTCATCACCTTTATTATCATCGTCATTATTAGTATCGTCGTCGATATCATTATCATCATGTCGTCATTGGTACAGTTAGCACAGTCATGAACGCCTCACCCTAGCTTGTTTAGTTATCAACAGTGACAGTATCAAACACGCCAGTTAAGACTGAAATATTCATCCTCACCATGCCCACCCTCCCCAGCCTGGACAGTTCTTCCTGAATGTGGATGACGACCTTGGGGTCAGTAGCGAAGGTCACAGAAGCCGTGAACCTGGGGTCGGCAGGCAAGGTCACTTCAAGATCAAGGTCAAGGACGCGTTCCTTCAACGTGGTCGCCATGGGTCGGAAGCAGCGATGGCCCGGGAAGCTTTGAGTGCGCTCGATGGCCTCCTCGTACGACGTGATCAGTTCCTGGCGCTGCTCCAGGAAGGTGATCTTGTCCCCGACCACTGCTTTGACGTCAGAGCGCGAGCTCCTGACCAGCTTCTTCAGACGACTTCGACAAGCGTTGACGGAAGAGATAACGGCATCGCAAGTCTTGTCGATCTCCACTTCGGCTGCCTGCACAAAACATAATGTAGAAACTTCTGTACAGCAAGTTGTCAGCTGCATGACAAAATATGGTTACCACACCAAACGACGGGCGGGAACTCTTAACAAACATCAAACGATTTTGTTGAATTACCGCACTTTTAGTTTTATAAATCCTACAAAATATATATTGTTTTCTGTAGCTTTTTTCATGTTGTTATCACATCTAGAAGTTCTAATTTAAGGATTTTGGTTCTTGAAATTGACTCGCCTAATAATATGCTTCAGTGGGTCATTAGAGTCGACAATGTTTGCACTGATTTAAAGCAAAACTACTAAACTGTATGAAAATATATGCAAGTAGTCATCACTTAGCGTGAATTAGAAATTTTATGAGTTGTTGCGGGGTTTTGATATACACTTTATGTTAGTGATTAATAATCATCTTGGTAGATGTTTGCTGATAGTGTAGTTTAGTTTAGATTTTACACCGTATCTGTCGTACTACAAGTACGGCTCTCAAACTCAGTTTAGTTAAAAGTGAATGCAGCTCCTACCTTCACTCTCTGCCTAGTGTCGCTGAGATGTTTCTTCAGCTTCCGAATGTTCTGCTCGATGTCTTCGTTGGCGGATCTTAGTGTGCACGCCGCCTGCTCCAGATCCGCACGCGCCTGCTCCACCCGGTGCTCCAATGACATCACTTCCGTGCACTTCCGGTGTTCCCCATTAGCCCGACAGATCAGGCAAATGGCGGATTGGTGAGTGTTGCAGAACATACTGGCGGCTTGATCCTCATGGTGCTGGATATAATAACACTACTAGCACATAATATGTGTCACCAAACGTAGCAAGCGAAGGCTATGGGATTTACATAGGCACATACGCAAGCTTACGGAAGGAAGGACGTATAGGTCTAAGCGTAGCCTTTTTTCCATTAATCTTGAGTTCCTTTTGAACAGACATGTAGACTAGGAAGTTATGATCAGAATATAATTTAAGTCATATATTATAATTATGAATGATTTAAAATCAGGAACATTTAGGCCTATACATGTTTTGGGGTTTAATACATTCCGTTTGGAACTGGTCTTTGACATTAATTAATGTAACCCTCTTGAATAGTCGACAAGGATGGCTTTGTGGTCCATTGCCAAAGGTTTATGTACATAAAGGTCTTATTTGCCATGGGTTCGATCCTGCTTTCATAAAGCTATTAAATACATGCTGGGTGGATCTGGGTGGCCAGTGCCTGCAGCAACTCTGTTTGCCGGTAAGCGCACTGTCTATCAACAATCCACAAACAAGGATAAATCTACTAAAGACATTTTTGTCTGAAAGAGCCATCGTGATCGTATTTATTTCAAGCTCTCGCACTAAGCATGTTCACATTAAAATTGGCGCTTCATAAGACTACATCATCACGATCATCATTACGATCATCATCATCATCATCATCATCATCATCATCATCATCATTGTAAACAAAAACAATAACATCATCATCATCATCATCATCATCATCATCGATAATATTTTTGGATGCAGTCAATCTAAAATTTAAAAATGTAATAATTGTACTTCCTACTCTTCTTCTAATATGGATCTCCCTGCCTTTACACCACATGTTTGAGTTATAGATGTGTGTTTATTGTGTAACTGAGAGTGTCTGACATGTATGTTAATACAGGTCGTCGCGCTTTGCGCCTAATTGGTGATTTGGGGGAAACCAAGTATATGTCATCTAGCATCATCATCATCGTCGTCGTCGTCATCATCGTCGTCGTAATTGTCGTCGTCATCCTCATCATCATCATCATCATCATCATCATCATAGACCTACATCTGATACTTCTCCAGCACTAACCTGACATAGCTCGGGCTGCGAAGATGCTGTGGCAGTGACAATGTCCACTGTGAGGGTGGTCAGGTCGTAGACAGCGTGATGTCGGGTGGCTGACTGACGCCTGTGGACCGTGGCACAAGGCTTGCAGAACGCGTCTCTGCAGTCCAGGCAGTAGTAGATCGCAGGAACTGGCAGGCTGTCACTTGTACCTGCGCCCCTCCCTCCCGTGTTATCATTGGTGAATAGGGCATCAGTAGATTTTGGAACCTCCTTCACCAGCGTTCCGTTAGATTTCCCGTCCTTACTGGACAACGTTGAGCCTTGTTCAATAGATTTCACATGTTGGGGTGAAGAGGGAGGGGTCGTTTTGGTTGGCATGGGGGCATTTTCAGGCGCTTTAGTTGTATGCGTACTGTCCCTTGCTGCATTCAGTCCACCTGCCGTAGCGGCGCTTGTTCCTAATTTACTTGTTGGACTTGTCGGAATTTTAAGTGTCGGACTTGTTGGAATTTTCGCACTTGTTGTACTCGTTGGACTTATTGGAGTGGTCGGAATTTGAGGATTTATTGGAGTGGTCGGAGTTTTGGGACTTATTGGAGTTGTCGGAGGTTTTGGACTTGTGGGACTTTTGGGTAGTTGGCCGTGCTTCTCGGGCGTGTCAGTTGATGGCCTGGCATCTGGTTCTCGTAGCTGCCAAGGAGAGTCCTGCCAAGGGCTCTCTGGCTTGTTTGCTTGCCGCTTTTCAGGCAACTGGGTGACTGCAGGTGAATCTCTCTTGGCGGCGGTCAGTGGTGGTCCTAATTGTTTGGAAGGCTTGGAACTTTCGGCAGAGCTTCGGGTGCTGGCACCTTTAGAATCATGGGTAGGAACAACTGGGCCTTTGTTCTTTAGCGAAGTTTTGCGGTCGAGGTAAAAATGGCTTGGAACATCGCCGTCTTCGTCACCGGCGTTGCAGACGCAGCAGAGATGTTCCTCCGTCAGCAGTCTCTCCGCCGCCACCAGCACCTCCATTGCCAGGTCGGTCGGCAAGCCATCAGCTACCTCCTCTGCACGTTTTCCCTGTCAAGTCTTCCCCTTCTTTCAAAGCGACGATTGCGCAATCACAGTTCGAATGCGGACATACGGGTTCGGTTTCTGCTAGCAACCACGTGACCACACAGCGACGACACACAAGATGGCCGCAGGGGAGGAGCTTGGGGTTGTTGAGCAGACGGCGGCAGACGACACAAATTGTGGTAGGGATGTCTTCCTCCTCGGAATCTGAGTCAGACGCTGTGGAGTTCGGAGAAATGCCATCCTGTGCTTGAGGTTCCATTGCGATTTCTAAAATTGGGAAATAGAAAAATTAGCATACAAGTATAAAGTTTTCAAGAGTCATAGACATCAGTGCCAAAAATCAATATTCTCTATTAGCGAACACGCATTTCATCATCATCATCATCATCATCATCATCATCATCATCATCATCATCATCATCATCATCATCATCATCATCATCAACGCTGGCGCTGTTGTGTCGTCCTTGTCATCTACCTGAGAATGATAGCATATGGCAGTTATGTACAGCCAGCGGTCTGATGAATAGCGCTGTCCTAGGCTTAGCCAATAGCAGTTGTCCGAGTTCAAACTGCCCAGTAAGCGGTGGTTTTGTTTCAAGTGTAGTCTCAAACTTATTACTGTCTTTGTGCGTGCATCGCTGTGCTGAAGTCTACATGTACCAAAACTACAGAGGTAAGGGGAGAAAGAGCGTTTTTGTTACAGAGGTAGGAAACTTAGAAAGGACCTACTTCGGTGATGGCCAGTTTGTTACGTTGAAACGCGCACGATAGATCCGATCGTTTTGTTTTGCAAAGCATGCAATAATAGAGTGTATTTACCTTTGATTTGATTTTGCGTTGTTGTTAGAAGAAGCTTGGTATAATGTTGATAATTTTCGTTGGTTGATATTATTGGAGAATTCTCTAGAGTTGCTTGTTTACTATCGATCGAATCTTCCCGATAAATGTAGATAGCTGAGAAAATTCTTTGAACTGTAAAGAAAGTTGTATGACGTAAGACAGTAATGACGAAGTTTATTCCGATTGGTTGTAATGTGTCAGGCTGGAACATTCTGACGTTATCTGGAGTCTAGAAAAAAACACTATATAATTAATGCACTGTGAAAAGTTGAAAATTGAATTGTAGAGAAAGAGTGGAAAAAGCAATTGTATGCAGTTGTTGATGTTCGCTGAATAAAGTTGGAAAACTTCATACGACGACTCCTGTCTTGTTGCTGAGTGAGTAGGTTGCGTGGATAAACGAATCTGAGTTACACCTATCAGGATTCAAGCATCGGGGCTGAATCAACTACTGATAGAAACAATTAAACCAACATTGAGTGTAACACAGTTATTCACCTAACTATTCCTACATAGAGGCAGTTTCCACTAAACCTGGTGACCTTGACACTAGCGGAGTGTCAGAGATCTATCATCTTAAAGGGGTTAGAGTTGCTTCTATGTTTGTATGTACGGTCAATGCGTGAGAAAGAGTGTTTGGTCTAAAATCACGTGAACAGACATTAAAATAAATAATTGAATTGAATCTGGGATCTATTAAGCATAGGCCCTGTCACAGGCACTCGAATTTGGAAACGATAGCGTCCGTTCTATAGAACGCTTCCCTCTCTGCACTTGTCGATCAATCTTGATATAAAATTACTGAGAAGGACGCGTTCTATAGAGAGGACGTTATTGTAGCCAGATTCCAGCGCCTGTGGGTTGTGTGTGTAGGCCACGGACCTTTATTATAGTATATAAAGGTCCGTGGTGTAGGCCAATGTCTCAACGCCCTCTGACCCACGAAATGGGGACCATGCAGAGTCGCTTGCGGGCCAGGTGGCTTGCATGTTTCTCTAAAAGATATATAGTAGCGTGCCATCGCAGCCCGACAGCGGCAAAGGGTCAGGCAAGTAAAAGATATCATGATTAGTACAGGGCGACCTTTTCATTGGCTTATACCAGCCTCAAATAAAGAAGTTAAGAAATAGAGAAAAGAGGCCAACAGAAAAATGAAAAGTCGTTTACTTTATTCAAACTCCGATGGTATGGGGCCACGTCATCTGAGCATCATGCCTTGCAAAAACCTTCTTTCGAAGCCCGGTGCCAGGAGGCAGAAGAAGAGGGAGACAACATTCGAGAATTGACTGGTTTGACAGTGAACGAAGCCATGAGGGTTGCTGAGAACAGAGAAGGATGGAGTACGCTGGTTAAATGATCATCTATGGTGCCCCAACGACCTTTGAGTTACGGGATAGGATAGGATAGGATAAAACAAAGAAAAGCCGCAGAAGTGGGATTTTCTATACCACTTTCTTTCTGTTATGTTGTGCAGTCTGATTTGACTTGGGTAAGCTCCAGGGGTAAATACGAGCTGACAGCGCGAAGAACGAATCTATCTAGGCTCATAGCAGAACTACTACTAACTGTCCATGACTGAACATTGAGGTTTAACGTCTACACCCACCATTGGCGATAGGGCAGACGGAGATAACCATCCCAGGGAACAAAGGGTAGAGACCTAAATCAGCACTGAACCACCAGAGCAATCATACAGCTAAACTGCACAGTGAAAATGGCCACTTTTATCTTGCCCATCACAGGATTCGAACCTGGATCATCGGTGTGCCAAGGCGAACGCTCTACCACTTGAGCTACGGCGATGGGACAAACTGTCCATTTGTTCTCTCTCTCTCTCTCTCTCTCTCTCTCTCTCTCTCTCTCTCTCTCTCTCTCTCTCTCTCTCTCTCTCTCTCTCTCTCTCTCTCTGTGTGTTTATTAAGGACTAACTGTAAGACAGGTGCATTGGACCTAATGCTAACATGTCATATTGAAGTTTCGATTCGACTTGACTCCCCCCCCCTCTCTCTCTCTCTCTCTATCTCTCTTTGTGTCTCTTTCTCTCTCTCTCTCTCTCTCTCTCTCTCTCTCTCTCTCTCTCTCTCTCTCTCTCTCTCTCTCTCTCTCTGTTTATTAAGGACTAATAATAATAATAATAACGGATTTTTATATAGCGGGTACTCCAGCCTATGACCAGACTCACCACGCTTTACATAGTCATTACATATAAATACATGCACTCGATAAAACATCACTTTTGCTACAATACACCAAAGACGGAACAGTAAAGGTACAGACTATTTACAACTATGTACATAAATTACAAAAAAAGACCGAAATAGACTATTTACTCTCTCTCTCTCTCTCTCTCTCTCTCTCTCTCTCTCTCTCTCTCTCTCTCTCTCTCTCTCTCTCTCTCTCTCTCTCTCTGCGTCTCTAACACTCCACCCAAGCCCCACACTACCCCAAAATGATTGGTATCTGAGCTACTGCGGAATGTATGTATAAAATGTAGGCTTAGCTAAACGGTACCCAGATAACGCGCTGACAAACGCGATTTGAAATGTAGGGCCTGTATCTTCCGCCATCCACTGCATTCCCTTTGCTAGATAATTTTATACAATATTTTCTCTCCACAATAACTAAGCCATTCTTTGTCTTTTTACTACGTGTTTTCATGATGGCGATTACTGAATCATTCTGATAAGCATACAGAGCATTTTGCAGCTTCAGAGCTGGCCCTGGCGCTTGGCAAAACAGGATCTAACTCTAGGAGACCAATTACAAACAATAAAATACAGTGATGGAGATCACGTACAATTGTACGTGTTTCACGTACTGAGTTGGAAAATCACATAACGAAAATGGAATGAAAGGGTATAAACACGCACAAAGTCAGTGCCAAAGGGGTATGAAAACGTAAAGCTAAGTTGCTGGGAGGTATCATCAGGTACAACTATTTCGGTCGTGCGTACAGCTTTCGCTCGATTTTGATCGTGTGCCTGTGCGTCCTGCGCGACCGCCTACCACCCTCTCTCCCCCTCCTATTCATTCTGTCGCTTCCGAGAAACAGCCAGTCATATGCACGATAATATTCACTATTTTTTCTCGACGCTTTTGATTGGCTATATAAGACTGACAACAACCCAACATTAAACATGGCCGACAAGCAGCGATCTGAGGGGAAGCCGAAAAATTAAAACAAGATGAAGGAACAGAAAAACAAACTTTTTTGTCAGCCTTTGGCTTTGAGTGCTCGGTAAGAGAATAAAAAGGTGAGAAGCAACCGCCCCGGCTGAAGAAACTCAAACTGATGAAAAGACTTTCCACGCAAATTGTGTACCCCCTAAAAAAAATGAAAGGGGGTATAAAAACCCCCTTATGTTTGCAATGAGGGTATGAAACCCCCCACATGTTTTGGTTTAGGGTATAAATACCCCTAGCTTAAAAACTTTCTCCATCACTGAAAATATGTTTCACGAGTACAAATTAATTTAAAAAAATAATTATAAAGTTATTAAAGTTGTAACTGTGAGAAGAAACAACATCGCCATCTCCAAACACAAAAATTTGTATAATAAATTGACATTTACATTTGCCTGTCTTTAGTAACAACAAAAGCTGCGCTACATAACTATATTGCATTCTTGCTGGTGTAGAAACTGCTTTCAGTTCTGGAAGTACCAGAAGACTGTTTTCCACAAACAGAATAAGTTACTGTCCCAATAAGAATTTACATAAATAGATAAGGATATAGAGGGAATATATAGAGAGAGAGACACGGATGTAGTCTACAGGATAAAACAATGAAAATAACACCTCATTAGTTAAGATTTTAAGACTTCCAATTTTCAGGCTGCGCTAGCACTGCTTTTGTATTTTTGTTTTAAAGTAATCAACTCACCTTGATATTCACAAGAATTGTGCTCTGGTAAAACAGCAATTCGATTCAATTCAATATCTTAATGTAACATCAAAGCAAAGCAGCAGTCCTCACGCAAACACACTGCAAAGCGGACGGTGTATATGCCAAAGGTCATACACTATTTTAGTTAAGACTGTAATGTTTCACACTGCACAGTTTGGTCCCAAAAAAAAAAAAACTAACTCACTTGGATATTGCTATCAGGACAATGCTCTTATAGGCCTTAAAGAACGGTTGCATACAGGACGAGGTGTGTAATCTAAAAACTTTTTTTTTAACTTCCCGAGCGAAGCGGGGGAACTATTGTTTTTGGCACAGCACATCCATACGTCTTTTCGTCCGTGCCTGCCTATTTTATTTTTTAATCTAATGGACGGATTTCTTTGAAACTTGGTATTTAGTTAGAACATAAAGATGAACACCAGTTGACACAAATGTATGCATATCGGGTGACGTCACAATGGTCACGTCATCATTTGTTGTTGGTTTTCTCTAATGGCATTTTCTTCCCAACTACTTTAGGATTTGGGGTTCGAATTTGGTATGTACTTGGACCTTATGTACTTGGGTTCGAATTTGGTATGTACTTGGGCCTTACAGATGCATTCAACCCAGTCTGGGTATAGTCTGTGATTCAACATAAAACCAAACGTATGCAAATCGAGTGATGTCATCAAGTAGCGTCGTCTTTTTTAGTGTCTGCACCCTCGTCCCTCCTTCCCCCCTCCATTCTCCTCTTTAAACTTCAGATGTAATTACAGCGTACAGATGTCTTCAACCTCAAACAAAACTTAACGTTTATCAAGTGGCACCATCTTGGAGATGTAATTTTGTTGTTGTTGTTGTTTAAAATTGTAGTTTACAAGAAAACATTATTGGGTGCAACAACGAAACAACAAAACACTTTGCTTACGGCATTCGAACCTCGAACATAACATATGGACTATTAAATGATCCCAGACCATTAAGTGCACGCGAGATCGAGATCTTTGCACCCGTAAGTTCTAGGATAACAGAGCTCGTTTAAAATAGAGAAAGTTTTTACACTACATTGTTTAGTTAAAATAAAATAAAAACCAATTAACGCACCTGAATATTCGCCTGCTGCTATCACGACAATGCTCCTTAAGCAAACGTACCCCTGCATTCAGGACGAAGTGTAGTCTTCTAAACTATTTTCTTTTATGTTCTAAGATATCAGAGCACAAGAAAAAAAAGCGATATTTTTTTTGTTACACTACACTGTTTTGCCAGGGATAACAATTAACTTCACCTGGGTATTCACCTGAGGTTATCACGGTAATGTTCTGATAAAAGACGCACGCTCCTATTCTTGAAATGTCACGTTTACCAACAGCTAGCACATGTATGCTACACTATGCGGATACCATTATGCATTCTATAGCTTGTTTGTTTGTTAAGTAGATTAAAGTCCCCGGACACCTGCAAGGCATATAGGGGAATTCTATAGCTATTCCTTATGCATTATATATAGGCTAACTCCGTGATAGGCCCGCTGCTGTTAACCGTGAGGCGCAATAATAGCCAGTGGTTTATTGCAGTTTTAGAAGCCACAATTAAGGCTAGTTATAGCTGATGATGTCTAACAATAGATTATTCCCCCAAACAGCGGTGATTTTCTATCTTCTATGTAGGCTATAAATGATTTGCTTGCCGCAGTTAACCTAGCTGAAGTACGCTTTGGTTCACTGACAGTTTTGCTCCAAAGGCCGGAATCGATATTTTTTACCGTATTTATTCTTTATTCGTCATTCATAAACACAACACCTTACCTATGGTAACATTGTTGAAGTGATAAAAACAAAGAGTCTTATGGAGTAAGAACTGACGCCGAGTCTGATCTTACACTCGTCAAAGGGCAACTGATAGAGCGGGAACTATTTGAAGTGGACTAGGTATACTATAGAATGATGTTGAATAGTGTTTAATAAACTGCAGAAATGTTGATTATTGTGATATGATGAGAATGTGTACTACACCTTTGCCGTATGCATTACATTGCTATCCCTTATGTTACACACACCGCAGTTCATTTAAATTGCGTGGCGCCAAGTTACTGCTAGGACAGCACGGGTAAGGGTATGTGGATCAACGCAAAGGGGGATGAAGGTGGCGGGGAAAGAAGACCCAAAGCGTAATGTATGACGGCCTACTAGCGCCAAAACCCACAGTTACCATTATCACCACATCATTGAAATTAACACGATAATCCACAGTGTTCATTAATAATTATCAGTATGTGCCACGCCTTCCTAGCGCCAAAACCTCATCATTGCACATTTTATGAGATAATTACAAATATTATAGGTAATAAACAATTATTAAGAAATAATTACAATTATCATTAAAAAAAATTACAAATATCTTCGCGCGATCATGTTTAATTTTCAGTTTTGGCGCTAGCAATTCGTCTGGAAATGGGCCGAAACCGAAAATTTTAATTTTCCCTTGTCGGATAGCGCAGTGGTTGGAGCACTCGCTACTGTGTCGCATGTTAAGCACCGTCCAGTGCGGTTAGCACTTGGATGGGTGACCGCAAAACTTGAAGCGACAAATAACAACGCCCCCAGTTGACTCAACTGTGACTGAGTACCTAGCCTCTTAAGGGTAAAGCAGCGAGGGAGAGAGATAGGCATCACCCTCATTACGCTGGCCCAAGATAATTGTGATCTCCAACATCACGCTCCCCTACGGCCACAATGCTACCTTTTTTTAAATTACAATTTTTACGTGTTAATTGTAAATATGTCGTGGATATTTTTAATTATCACATAAAATTTGTAAATATCAGGTTTTGGTGCTAGTAGGCCCTCATAATGTGAATTACACAGAACACGTGTTAATTACTATTATCATATCTCTAATTGCGTTGTGTCAATATAATGCTTATTGTATATTATATAGCTGCAAATGGATAGAACTACATAAGCCTGCACACTACAAGAACTATAGGCTACCAGTGAGGTAAGCACTGCCTTAACAAATCTGGCCACGACAAAAGCTCACCTTTACTGTCAGGTACATCAAAATGTCCCACAGGTTAGATTAATTAGTCGCAATCACATAAAGAATAATTTAATTTCGAAAGGTCACTCAAGTCAAAAGCATACCTTAACTTTCACATGTTCCCCTTTCAGAAGCTTACGCAAGACACAGATTCGACACATCCAGTTTAACTTAAAGATAAATCTAATTAACCTCGTTGACACCGATGCAAACTTACCGTTGTAGTCGGGATTTTCGGTAAATCACACAATTTACCTGAGACGCTGTTGTGTTGCTGCAGAATACTTTGAACGTTACGGATGCTGAGTTGCCCACAACATTATTAAAGGCTGGGATCTAGCAGGTGACGTTTAAACACCAGTTGCTCTCTTTTGCACTTTATTAAAAATAAATATTTGATCACAGTTAACTGAATCATTATATCCATTGAAGAACAATACTAGTAAACCCTCGAAAGATGGTCCTACAAAATTAATATATTAAAAAACACTTACTCTTACCTTCCTTGCAGGTATTCTAGCCGAAGATCCCTTTTAGAGCATGAACAACTACGTACATGGATTTTTGGCGCCTTACAAGATCACATCATCATCATCATCATCAACAACAATCGGTCTGCTGACTTCTTACGTCCAGCTCAAACGATCCTCAAAAGAACTGGTCTGCAGTTTATTTATACTTATTCCATTACAGGCATGCCAGAAAGTCACAGAGTAAACCGACTAATTCCATCTAGATTTCTCGTTCAATCAAATAACAGTTTAAACTGGAAAGCTGTCTCTGGAGGGGACAAAAGACCAGCGGACTCTTCAGGCCTGGCTCTGATAAATGTTTACCTCTTGTAGAGGACCGCACGAATGTTAACTAGTTATAACCGGTGTAGTATAAGAATAGTTAATCCGAAAGCAGCTGCTATACATGTCCTCTGCTATTTGCTTGGTACGGTTGGTTTCACTAGTTGTACGCGACACGCTTTGGCTCTTTGCATGAGAATGTTTTTGCTCCACATGCCGGGTTTAATTTTCTTTATTGAGTTTTTTTTTTTTTTTTGCTGTGGGTGCCAAAATAGTTTGTAATTTTAGATTTTAACACCTCTCTCTCTCTCTCTCTCTCTCTCTCTCTCTCTCTCTCTCTCTCTTTCTCTCTCTCTGTGAGTGTGTGTGAGGGTGTGTGGGTGTGTGTAGGTGTGTGTGTGTGGGTGTGTGGGTGTGTAGGTGTGTGTGTGTGTGTGTGGCGCATCAAGTCAACATCACCGTCAACTACCTGTGTACTCCGCCAAAACCTTTAAATCGAATAAAAGGAAGGAAATATACGGTATGATTATGCAATAACATTACCTCTATTTCTACTCTTGAGGTGAGGTCTACATGTAGCTTGTGCACGCAT